>VMKM01000786.1:0-238305 GCA_008360985.2 Macquaria ambigua
TCTCTCTCTCTCTCTCTCTCTCTCTCTCTCTCTTTCTCACACACACATACACACCCTGCTGTTGACCAGGAGTGTAAAGGCACAGACTGCTGGAGGACAGCAGTGGCGCTGCAGGTTCCCTGCTCAGAGATTGTGGAATGGTCGTCCATAGACCCCCCCCCCCCTCTTCACTGAGGCTCCCCCTCCTCTCTCTTCCCCCTCTGTTGCTCCCTTTTCTCCCCCTCCCCTTCCACCCCACCCCCCTTAGAGCTTATGTAAACTAGCTGTGGAGCCAGGGCAAGCTGAGGCTATTTTTAGCAGCAGCACTGCAGAGCAGAAACTGGCGGAGGGTCACGTGTGCGCAGCCGAATCAAAGGGAGTATCCCGGCAATGCGCTGTAAACAAAGGGAAGGTCAGTAGCAGAAGGTGAGACACAAAACGCCTCTGTGTTGGTTTTGTGTGTGTGTGTGAGCGACTACGCACTGCCTGGCCGTACCTTCTCTTCTCTTAATGCCCTGACATAAAACAAATCATCGCGAGTGTATGAATGCACCCATATGCTTTCCTGCTCGCTCTGTCTCCCCCTACTCCACACACACACACACACACACACACACACACACAGCTCAACCATTTCTGCCACTGCTAGAGACAGAGAGGGGGGTGGGTGGGGGCTGAATTGATCAAAGCGGGGTTTGACACGCGAGGAGACATTTTGCTGTCTAATCATGACAGGGGCTCCCAGCTCCACACTCTCTCCCTGTTGCTGCCAAGCCGGCCTATCAGAGTGAGCAGCAGCAGACTTGGAGCCATGCAAAATCCATCAAAAAGCACATGACCACGTGTGTTTAGCACTGACATTAGCATGTTTTGTATCACATGGGGCTTTTCAAACCCTCAGCGCCTGCTCAGTTAGTAGCTCAGGTTATGTAGCCTGTAGGCCTGGCTAGCAGTGAGGCTAGCAGTTAGCTGTGTCCAGCCACACCCAGGTAAAAGGTCTCCCTCCACCTCGGCCACTAGTCAGACAAGTCTCAACTTTCACCTCCTGTGGAATGTGGTCAGAAGGGGGCACACAGCTATTTATAGAAACCTTTTATATTTTTCTGTCACAGCGGTTTGTTTGCCTAGACGGTTTGAGCTGTGGGCTGTTTCATCAGGCCAGGCTGAAGGAGGTAGCTTGGAGGCTAACTTAAGTAAACATTTGGCTCCAGCACAAGCCATGGTTCGGCGATTTGGTTGGATGATTTATTGTTGTAGGCACTCTTAACCTGAGATGCTGGAGCTTCTCCATGCTGACCAGCTAGATAAGGACCGCATGTTAGTGTCCTGATGAAAGAATATGCTATGTCAGGGGAACATCCGGTTCCTCTTCACCCGTCGTCGTGGTTCTTTGGAGTGATACTGTACTTTAAATCAATATTTATTTAGAAATTTAATTCCTGATGTGTTTTTACAGCTGCTACAAGTTAAACAAAGGCGTAAAGCATGTTCCATTACATGTTCCTTTGTCCTAACCCTAATTTGTCTTTCTGTGTGTGCTGGAGCATTAACACCAGAAACTTGAGCTAAAGCAAGTCGATTCAATCGATTAGTTAATCAACAGAAAATGAATCTGCAAGTATTTTGGTAACCAACAAATCATTTAAGTTAAACATTCCCGTGTACCATCTTTTAGATTGCGAGGATTTGGTGCTTTTCTTGGTTGTATGTGATTGTAGGCTAAGTATATTTGGGTTTTTGAGTGTTGGTCAGACAAAACAAGGAATTTGACGACCTTGGGCCTATTCTGACATTTTATAGACCACACAAGAAAGTTATTGCCAGATTGTTCGATAATTAAGATAATGGAAACGTATAAAAAAACTTTAACTTTACTGAAAGATATGAATTGTTATTTAAATAAGCAGGGTGCATACATGTTGTCGCCGTGTGCATTAAAAGACATAGAGCACTCACAGTAAAAAATAACAAACAGTTGTTGAATTAGAAGATGTTAATGCTAATTGTGCTTTCATTGGATTCCACTAGCATTTTGCTAATACACGAAACTTCTACCACCGCCTGTATCTCTAGACAAAGCGTCCAGTATATTCAGAAAGTAGAGATGACTTGATTTTGAGATGAAAGGAACAGCTAAATTAGTAGATTTTGGTTTATTTGAGATTAGATTTAGCATATTTTAGAGCTGTGTAGAAGTGGAGTGAAATAATGGAGTGTGGTATATTAGTAGATTTTATTAGTTCAGGATCAAATTTTACTAAATAGAAAATTGACTAAGATTAGTGGGGGGGTTTATTTTTATTTTTTTTACAAGGAACCACTGGAGTAATTTATAGTACCCGTGTGGCTCTCCTGACGCTGCTGTTCTCACCTGTTCATTGCCAAAGTAATGACACTGTACACTCATTACTCTGTACAGATATGCCACTAATCACCAGCACATCAAATCACTCCAAATCCATTCCCCCTGATCTGCTGGTAATAACAGAAATGAGAAACTACCCTGGTAATTTGTTAACTAGCTGCATCCCAGTGTGCATAAAGCCGCTGTGAATTTTTACTGTATTTTTTTTTTTTTTTTTATTGTGGGGTGGAGGATGTGTTGCTTTCTCCACGGAGGGATGTTACAAAGCTGTCACAACATCACCACAGTTTGCAGTTACCACTTGGCCATAAAGTGTCATTTTCCAGTGTGCATTACCCGTAGCCAGGGCCCGTCTCACGGGACTCCTATTGACTGCTCCGTGGCTTGTAACATCCTTATCAATTATCCCCACGGTTCAGCTCTCAACTCGTATAACCCTCCTGCGTGTCTAATTTATCACTCAGCGTCTGTCAGGTTGTGACAGAGGAACTCAGCAACTTTGTGTCTCTTTACAGACGACACATTACATTCCTCCCCCTTTTACTGAAAATGTGACTTATTTTGGGTTGTGTGCTGGAGACGGTGGCACTCTAAAATAATCTGTCTTCATAAGCCTAAATTTGCTGTGCCCTCCCACCAAAGACATACACACACGCGCACACACACACAGTGACACACATACAATGTAGAAAGCTAGCACAGTGCACCGTTCTGCTTTGTGTTGATGTATGGGAGAGTCTGGGAATGGAAGGATACAAGTGCGGCCTGGCTTAGGAAGAGACGGGGGGATAGAGAGAGGGAGAGAGGGAGAGAGAGAGAGAGGAGTGGTATGGACCGACTGGGGTTGCCATGGAAACCCAGCTGCTAAAAGCAGGCAGGGTCAGTGTGGAAGAGAGGCTGTGTGCAGCAGGAGCGAAGGGATGCCACCCGGAGGCCAGTTTGTGAACTACACAAACAGCACACAGGCCTCGACTGCTCGAGTTCTGGCTGAATTTCATCCAGACAAATCTGCATTTTTTTAAAATCCTAAAATAAGAATTGAAAAGGATTTTAACTAGCTTTTTTTTTTATGGTGAATGTATTTCCTTCCGTGTGGATTTGGTTCATTTCTAGTCACCACCCGGTTCAGCCAGCACGGCTCGGCTCAGGCTTATGCAATCTGCACTGATACTGTAGACTCCCCTGTCTGATATTAGTCATTGGTTATTGACTTTTGATTAGGGCAAAAGAGGAAAAGCTCATTTTCACTGGGTCACCGGTTGACTCCCAAGCGGAACAACTAATTTGACATGGAGGCTGTGGTTGTTTACGGGCGAGAGAATTGAAACCTGCTCGATATTGTTGATTAGACTATTTTTACTTGGTTTTCTATTTTTGGCCCAGACTAATTCAGTAGCTGACAGATAGTTTATCGATGTTGTTGGGCTTCAGTATTATTTAGAGAAGCCCATAAGTCAATTTCACTGTGAGAACTGTAGTCGGGAGCTCCACATGGGACATGGTTCAGGCCTGACAGAGTCCCCGTGTTCCCACTGTTGCTTGAATTTGGGGGCTGAGTCTATTTTAAGCAGAGGTAATGTAATGGTCCACGTAGACATTGAGCAGAGACAAAAGGGCATTACAATGTATTTTACATTTTTATACAACACCTTTCAAAACCATGACTTGATGCGGCCCTGGAAGGCGAATTGGCGGCCTTGAGATAAAGCAGGCACTTTTGTTTACACAAGATTTGGTTTGACTTTCAGGAGTGTCTCCGTTCTTGCTCCTATATTTAGGAAGTACCCACTGAGCCATTGATGGATTTGTCTAGTTTCAGATCCATCTCCCACACTGCACAGTGTTCCTGTTTGGATGGATGAGTTGAACCCCGGGCTCAGATCTTTCCACCAGGTGACCATGGATCCTGCACAGCTCCACCTTCACTGTGTCCTGCTGCACATGGCTCGGTGTGCTGCGCCAGCTCCACGCGTCTGACAGCCCTGCGTTATGTGCTGAGCTGTGTAGTGCAGCTGGTTTTGTGATACTGGGTGTGTTTTGTAAGAGAAGACAGGTGAAAGCATGATGGAAAAGTTCTCAAGTTGAAATATTAGATCACAGTTTGACAGACATATTATTTCAGGAATGATCCAAGTAGTGAATTATTGGTAATTGATTAACTGATGAGCATCTTGTTTTGATAATTTCATACATTTTTCAAGCAAAAACACCAAATATTCTCTGTTTCCAGCTTCTCCAATGTGAGCATTTGTAACTTATCTGTGTTATATATTATTGTAAACTGAATATTTTGGGTTTTGTTGGACAAAACAAGACACATGAACACGTCACCTAGGCTTCTGGGAAATTAGATATTGTGCTTTCTAGATCCAAGATTTGAAATGGTGATCCTGTTTTTTTGTTTTTTTTAGTTTGTTTTAAATCTGTTTAAATGTGGTGTCCTATTTAGTAATGATCAGTCAGCGCTGTTACTGTCATGTTTCTGCCTTTGCACTTCCCAGAGATCATTTGTTTGTCAAAAAGTGTGGTTGGTTTGGCGTCTGTTTTCCCTGAATGAACTTTGAGTTACTTAAGGTGGAGCTCTTTCCTTGTTTTTTTTTTTTTTTTAGCAATGGTTGAATTACGCTGCTCATACTCCTTTTGTTCTATATCATGGATTGTTACTTTAAATTGTTCTCTTTGGTCATGGTCACTGTAAAACATAACACACTACAGTAAATACATGACACAGAAAAATGCGCATAGGCCCTAACAAAAGCATTTAAATAAAGCTTTAGCAGCTAGAGACAGTGTTGTGCTGCTGCCATGTCGAGCAGTGAGCTTTAAAGCGCTGTCACCAGTCAGTTGGAGACTAAAGTGAAAGTCCATTATGCTGGCCTGAGCGGCTCAAAATATGGAAACTATTGATCGGATCCTCTGCACTGCTAATTAAAGATGGTCCACTATTTGTAAAAAGTCAACCCAATTATCAAATGAGCACATGAGGCTGGGCGCTGTTGGTTGGTGTGAAGGTTGCCTGTCTGTTGGAGGGGACTTTTTTCCAGTCTTCATTCCAGCGTTGTTGCGACTCCTCACCGTCTTTGTACTTTTGTACATATTCACAACTGGCTCTTTGTTATTGGACATGTGTCCTCTTGATACATGCTGTTTGTTTTGGCTTAAATTTGAATGTTTAAATGAAATTGTTGCCGCCTGTTTCACTTTTTTGACAGTTGGCTACTTTATTGTGTTTGTGGCTTTATTTGTGTTTAGGCCTGTTTGTTTATTTGTTTGTTGTGGCTTTCCAAAAAGCGACGTAATGGTACGAGAACTCGTATCAGTGCTCTGGTTTAGGGAGAAGCCCCCGTGGAGCTGGGTGACCCATGTCCCCGAGCCCGGTATAAAGCGTTTTAATGCCCCCGCCTCTCCACTACCACCCACCACCATCTTCCCTCTACCCCCTTTTTCTGCTCAATGGGCAGCAACATGTGACCTAGACCACGTGGGGGCTGCTGAGGCCTGAGGCCCCCCTGCATCTACTGTCCCTCAACATATTGGTGTGTGTGTGGGTGAGATTCTGGCTGTGTGTGTGTGTGTGTGTGTGTGTGTGTGTGTGTGTGTGTGTGTGTGTGTGTGTGGATTCATGCTTGTGTCTGTGTTTTATGGAAAGATGAGGCCGACAACACAGACAGACCAGGCCAAGTCAAGTGATACCGTCCACAACAAAGCCTATACATAGCAACACAGACTGGCCCGCAGGACGAGTACAATGTGTTTTGGCTAAATACAGAGACAACCCAGCCCTGCAGACAGAAAGAGAGGGACTGTAATAGACAAGATAGTAGTGGAGTTTTCTATTCAACCTACCAATTAAGTACAGACTGTCATGGAATAGTAAAAGGCCTCTTTATAGGGGGGTCAGTGTGTAAGGATGAAAAGATAAATCAGAAATTATAGCTGGATTAATGTGGTTTGAACAGACTTTAAGCAAAGCACAAACCTTGCAACAAATTCACAACAAATAAGTCATAATTTGCCATATATGTACTGTACACATACTAAGAACAAAGTCTGTTATGCCCCACATCCACAATTTTGACAAAATGACCACATCACATAACGATCTCTGATGCCAGTGGAGAACCGTTCTGGGAGGAAATTGAAGAAACCAACACAAACCACAGATTTCCCTGGACCTGAAAGCCAGCTCGTCTATTTGTAGCGCTCGACCAGAACAGCCGTAGTCGCTGAAAACTGCACCCATACCTTTTGATAAGGCATTATCTAGACGGCCACTCGGTAATCAATGTTATCTTTTTCGCCGTTTTTTTTCCCGGATCCAAGACCCTTGTTCTTTTTTCTTTTTTTTTTTCTTGCTTGGTACGAGGAGGACTAAATTTGGCTCTCCAGTGCTCCACCAATAGTACTTGTGTCACATGGCAGTCAGAAAGTGCTCAGTAATTATAACCTAGCTAGGTTTCTGCAAGGAAGGCTGACTAAAAATACTCCCACATTGTTGCAGTGATGGGGCAAAAGCTGGAGCTTTCTGGAGGTTTTGCCTGTGTTTTTGTGTGTGAATAAGTGTCTGTGTGTGCTCAGGGGAGATGAGTGTGTGTGATACTCATCTGTATGTTGTATTTGCTGGTTGTGTTCGTTTCAGGGAAGCACTAATTGACAAATAGATGCAATTAATTGTGTGCATCTTGAACCAACATGTTGTACGACTTCAAAGCCAACATACAAGTCTACGCATGTCTTCGTCTCTATTTCAAGATACATCCATTTTTTTTTTTTTTTTTTTTTACTTTTCTCTAATCTTTGCTGCTTTCTTGTGAAATAATGTATAGTTTTACCCTCTTCAGGCCTCTTAAAATTCTTCCCATGAAAGAATCTTAGAAGGGAAAATCAGACTTTGATTGAACTCCTCACAATTCGTAGATGAGCTCCTATGACGAGGGGTTGCCAGGAAGATATTGCTTTTTTTAAAGGGGACACAAGCGAAAAAAAAGTTTGGGAACCACTGTAGCTAGAGCATGAGATACAAAAACCTGTTCTCAAAACATTGCTCTGCAGTGCTACTAGTGGCCATAAACTCCTCTGGGTGTCTTTAAGCTTCAGGTTTAGGTGTTGAAGGTCTTTAGAGAGGTTAAAGTTCAGGATAAGTTTAAGGTCTAAAAGGTCCATCAGTTCAGTTTTGCAGTAAAAGTAACAACCGTCCGAAGGTCAAGTTGGAAGTTACAGACAAGGTGTGGACTCCTTGTGGGAATTTTTCATACTGGATTAGATCTCTGAAATGACCTGGTACACATACCTTGTCTGGTTAGATTTAGATGCCACTTTAGACTGTGGTAACATGTGGCGTGCATTTGTCATTTTTTGTGACATTCTGATAACTAAACAAGTCAATAAAACCAATTCATAGATGAATCATTAGCGTAATAGTATTTGTTGGCAGTATTTGCGCCCTTCCTTTCCTCCATACTGCACGTGTTGTGTCTGGTAATACAGATGCATCTACTGTATATGAACTCTTGTGTGAGAAAGTCGAGTGCTCTTTCAGAAATAGCCTTACTTCTCCTTTTGTGTGGACTGTGCGAGGCAGAAATAAAGCCGGTGTGATGAAAACATTGTTTGTCAGAGCACATGAGCGGTGTCTCTGTTATCTAATGGTTCATAATAGAGCATTCATTCCCGGTTATTTAGCTCTACATGGGCGTGTTAGGTGTGCTACTTTTCTGGCTGAATTGAAAATGAACTGACAAACCATCTCTGGCTGAACCCATACAGAAAAAAAAGCCCTGACTTCTAACCTTATGTGCATCAGGTTTCTTGTGTTGACGGTCTTGAAGCCACAGACGGTTTGGGTGAAAAATGAAGGCTGTTTGGTCCACATCTGTGTCCTACATACCGGATTCATTCACCAACTTCAGCTTTAAGCTGGGAAGTCTTCTCTTCCAGAAATACCTGACGCACCTTTATCTCCTCATCTTTTACTTAATTTGCTCTCATAGAAAATTATACCGTGCGCCATTCTCTCCACTGTAGTTGTATTTATTTGTCTTTAATAGTATTGTTGTGGTTGTGACCTGGACTACTCCTTAGTACTGATTAGTGAATAATCTAGGGTAACAAATAGGGCTGCAATTAACAATTAGCAGTTAATCTGTTGATTATTTTCTTGATTGATCGATTAATTACTTAGTTTATATAACGTCACAAAATAGTGAAAATGCTATGTAATCAGAATTACCCAAAGCAACATATTTAAATTGCTTGATTTGTTCAACAAACAGTACAGAAACCAAAGATAATCAATGTTCTATGATTTAAGACAAAGAGAAGCAGTGAGTTCTCACATTTGAGATGCTGGAACATGTTTTTGGCTTAAAGAATGACAATTAAACAAATGTCAAAATGAATTGAATTCATGTTAGATCAGTAGAATCAGCAAATCTTTTCAGCTCAAGTGATAAACTACCTGTTTTAAGAGAGGGAGGTTTATGCCTCCTTTCTGAAACCTTTAAGAGTATTTAGTTCCTTTTTGAGAGTAAGATATTTGTATTTCATGCTGCCAAACATATTTGTACCACTAGTATTTTCAAGGGCATTTTTGCTTTGGGCCTTGGTTTATTTCAGACTCTGGTGTGGTCCACTGTTGCTCCTGTAGTAAGTCAGTTCAGGTAACAGAAAGCTAAATGCCTTAATTGTCCAGAGAGACCTACTGAATGGCTGTTTTGGAAAATATATATATATCTATATTTGTCTAGATGTAAAGCTTTGTTTTATCTATCTTGTCTCTGTAAATACCTGTAAAGTGCTTTTTCCACAGCAGTGTAGTAATGGACCTTTTTTTAAGTCTATATACATTCTGGCCCTTAGACTAGCATTGTTGGAGTCTTTGAATGTGTGGTCCACACCATCCAGGGGCCTGTGTGACCATGTGTCCCCAGCCTCGGTGTCCTGATCCAGCCTTGGTGTCCCGAGCTTGCTGTGCTGCAGAGAGGCCCAGCTGCTGCTGCTGCTGCTGCTGCTGCTGCTGCTGCACATGCTCTCTCAGTAGTGAAGAGACGGTAACAGCAAGCTGTCTAACCTCCACAATAACCGCCTTATGTAATCACTCTGGCTAGAGACAGACCAAAATAGCCCAGACTGAGCAGCCCTGCCCTCTTGTGGCAACAAGCTGCCTCAACACCGGCCTACCAAGCCTCTACAGGGAGTCGGACATGGCTTCCGCCTTTTGCAGCAGCCAGTGTAGCTCACACGAACGTCTAAATAACTGTTCGAACTGACGCAGCACAAGAGATGGGTTTAATGAATGATGTAGCATTTGTGACGTGTGATCAGATTTGAAGATTGCCATTAAAAGATAGGTTCAAATAAATAGATAAGATTGTATTGGGATTGGTGTAGCATGAACATGGTCTTGTGTTTCTCTGTGAGATGAGCTCTGGTTCCCTGTTTGTTATTTGGTTTTTGGCTATTGTGGATTCAGTATATCAGGCGTATAAAATTATTTTTAGAAATCAGTATTTATGGAGACTAATCTCATTATTTTCCTAGCTTTCATGCATAGTGACATTGAATTGTTTTATGTCATTGAATCTTAATAACTTTCATGTTCCCGCAGCTTTTATTAAAGGATAGACCTTAGTGCAAAGTCTAAGTCTGTTGTGTTTCTCTCGTTGCAGTTTCCTGGACAGAATTGACTCTGTAAGACAGAACGACTACACACCAACGGACCAGGTCAGTCCTCCCATTAATGTGCACACTTTATGGTTTGTAAATCACCTCCAAAAGCTTGCTTGTCATGTATTTTACTGAATTGGATACATCTTACGTTTCACAGGACCTGCTACGCTGCCGAGTGTTAACTTCAGGGATTTTCGAGACGAGGTTCCAAGTAGACAAAGTGAACTTTCAGTAAGTCTTGCTCAGCTTTCACACACGATGAAGACGTGTTTTTCACTTTGCTGGTATATTTGTTGATAGATAGTTTATTCTCTTTTCTGCATAATGTTTTTTCGCACAGTCAGCTTGGTCGTAAAGCAAATCATACCTCATTTTTCGCTCCACCTTATATACCTATATACATTTGTAATCATATAAATGCCCCAAAAAACATACCTTTTTTTTAATGGCTTGTGATTTGTATTTTGAAATCTTACATCAGTACTGTAAATCAGAAAAAATAAAGCCTATTTACAAACACAGAACATCCACATTTCCCAAAGCCAGCCTCCCAAACACAGAAACAAGAGGCATCAACCAAAAAATGAAGTAGCTTTCTTAGAAATAAAGACCAAAAGAAAAAAGAGTGAACGTAGGAAAACATAACTCCCACATGGAAATCAGTGTCATCAGTGTGCTTCCACCTCATCTTTTTACATCCACCTTTATAAAAGAAATCTATACATGTCCCACTTAAGGAAATATCTTGTGTCCTGTCCACATTCTTTGATGTGCAGCAACATTGTCACCCATTCCTGGAAAGAAGGCTCCTCTGGCGTTTTCCAGTTTCTGCGAATAATTTGCCGCTAAACATTACTGGGTTGACACGCTTTTTTTAAAAAACACTTGACTGTGCCTCCTTTTTGCATCACTGTTAAGAATGCCCTCTTGGGCGTTAGCGCTATATTTACCTTGGCCTCGTGTTAAGAGCCTAAAGTGTCATAAGTTCGAACTCGTAACGGCAAATACTGAAGCCCGACCTGCTCGGCGGCTGGAAGCTGAGGTGGGTAAGAACGTCAGCTGAACGTTATCGACCGTTGGTTGCAGTTATGAGAGCAGCCAATAAAAGTTAGAGTAAATGTTTTGTAACTGCTTGATGATGTCAGATGAGATGACCCATTTCCGCAGTCGCAGACACAACAGACTTATTCTACCATCTGAAACGGGCCTTTGTATCAAATTATATCATCCTGAATGATTGATATAAAACCTCCAGGACATGACTTCCCTTTGGGCGTGCCTTTGATGACTTCCAAACATCCAGGGTCACACAGGCTACGGAGTATGTGCAAATAATGCTGGTCTTAATATAATTTATTCCTAAATTGATTATTATGTACCCAGACTCGTCCCGTTAAGATACAGGATCTCTTTTAGCAAACCAGATCTGAGATCAGGAGCAGATTTAGCTCCAGACAGAAAATCTTTTGTGATGATCTAAAAAAAAAAACAAAAGTATCTTTATATGAATAATCGTTGAAATAAAACATGCGTGTAAATGTTCTCAGGCCGGCCAGCTACAGTACAATATGTACCTGACGTCACACTAGAGATATGAACTCTTTGATTAAAGAGGGCAGCAGCGAGTGTGTTGTTGTTGTTGAGTCTGAGACTGACCCAGTATTTTGTCTCCTCCGTAGCATGTTTGATGTCGGGGGCCAGAGAGATGAAAGGAGAAAATGGATCCAGTGCTTTAACGGTGAGACTTTCAGCCTTTTTTGTTCTTGTTCTTCTTCAAATGGCCACGCTGTACGTCCTCGCTCAACACCACGCTCTCCTCCTATCACATCTCGTCTGTCTTAAAGTATTTTCTGCCAGCTTCAGCATCACGTCACCTCTTAGTTTTGGGTTATTCCTACACGTGTGATGTCCTGACGTGATGTAGTATCTCTCTTCTCCTTCTAGACGTCACTGCTATCATCTTCGTGGTGGCCAGCAGCAGCTACAACATGGTAATAAGGGAAGACAATAACACCAACAGGCTACGGGAAGCCCTGGACCTCTTCCGCAGTATTTGGAACAACAGGTGAGTCAGAAACATGAATGAAGTTTGAGCCGAGTGGTTAATTCCTTTCATCTGGAGCCTCATGTCAGGTCCAGGAGGGCTCTCTCTGCTGCGTCATTCCTTTCTCTAGTGCTTCAATCAAGAATGTAAGATCAGTGAGGTCAAGCCTAAATCAACTGAACACACACATTTAATGTGTGCTGTCTTTTCTCCTTTTTAACTACTGTCCATCAGAACATTTTACTCAAAACTTCTGTCCATTGCAGAGCTTTGAGAAATGCAGACTCTGGCAAAAAGGAGCTGATAGCCTGTTGGTGTTTTTGATAGATACATATAAATGGTGTATACTTCATTGCTGTAATTATTTCCTGTAATATGCTGCCTGGAGAATGCCATTTTTCAAACCCCCTGGAGGGTTTTTAGGCAATTCTCCTTCACATTCCCTTGCAAATTATATATCCTATCTTTTTTTTGAAATTTTTTATATATGTAAATAAAGAAACGAAACAAAATGATAGAGTAAAGAAGCACAAGCCTCCTACAGCTGTAATTTATTAGAAAACTTTTTAAACACTTGTCTTTGTGTCCAACCAAACGTAAATAAAGAATGTAGTCGTTTGGAAATCCCTGTAGCTGTTGAAGCAAGTTGATCTATAAGTGAAAATAATACCAGAATTTCCCTTTAAATACACCAGTTTAATCCTACTTTAAACAGGTCATTAAAGAAAACTATAGGGCACCCCCATGCCATTTCTTATCTCCTTGGCCCCTGATTTCCTGTCATCTCTTTACTGTCAAAATCGCTAATGACGACACAAAAACACCTCCAAAAAATTAAAACGTTTCTCCCTTCTCACGTATTTATACGCATGAAAAAACTCTAAAAACTGCAAATGTTTGTGTAACTGTTTCTTTAACAGTGTTTTGTTGTTTGTGGATTTGTTTTTCAGATGGTTACGCACTATATCGGTCATATTATTCCTGAACAAGCAGGACATGCTGGCTGAGAAAGTATTAGCTGGAAAATCCAAAATTGAAGACTACTTCCCAGAATATGCTCGCTACACCATACCAAATGAAGGTTTGTGCCCCACTAAAATACCCAGAGCACTAATAGGGTTCCTCTTTGCATCGCTCAGTGTTAACTGTGAATCTATTGTTCTTTTAGCAACTCCTGAACCCGGCGAAGACCCAAGAGTGACGAGAGCTAAGTTCTTCATCCGAGATGAGTTTCTTGTAAGTATATCACTGTGTGCGTCTGGACTGAAGTTAATGGATGTCCAGACGTGAATAGCCTCGTCCTGTTAATTCATAACTCAGTATTTTGTGCTCGGTGCTGCCAAATACAAATGCCAACTGTGCATTTTATGTTGCTTTGAACTTGTTAAAACACCTCTGCTGATTGTTACCGTCTCATGAGGACGAGTCGTCTGCAGATGAGCTGCTGAAGAACAAAGTTTTTACCAACTAGTCATGCTGCCGTACATCCTCAGCGGATAGGGTTCTTATGGAATTACATTACATGTTGGTACTGTTTCTAAGGTCAAGAATAATATTGGCATTGGATGTGGGGCAATTGAGCCAATGCTTGAAACATGTTAGCCTCCATGGTGGTGACATAAGCTGTGTTTAGTGCTGGTAGAATCTGCTGCGTCCACTTCAAGTAGGGACAGTTGCAGGGTTGAATTCTGGGAATTTTCTGGGAAATTTTGCCAAAATCTGCTCCTGTTTCCTGGGAAAACATACCTGTGAGATCCTGGGATATTTTGCCTGAATATATTTGTGCGTCTGTGCGCGTTTGAATACAAAAGCGCCTTCTCCAAACTTCATTAATGCAGTCGTATTGTTTATATAGGCCACTGCAGCAGAATAACACCAAGTCAGCTTTATAAAGATGGTCAGAGGCTCCCATATAACCAATTGGATGTAAAACAGAGGATTAAATGATTCTGTATGGTTGGCATTTTCCTTATCAAAGATTATTTACTTTTAAGAGGAATAATCTGACACGTATGAGGGAATAATTAGAATGAACATAATTATCTGCAGTTTTGTTCATTTATTGGGAGAAATCCCAGGAATCCTAGGAAAAGAGTGATATATTCCCAAGAAGTAATAATTTTACATTCACGGGAAAACTTCAACCCTCGACAGTAGACGTCCAAGTGGGTGTCAGCTAACGTGATTGAGGAAAGTGTATAAGTAGAACATCATACAGCAAGATTAAGTTTTTAGTATCAGTCTGGACTAATGATGTGCAGATGTTTTGTTGGTGTCAGATGTTTTGTGTCACTTGGTATGAAAACCACAGATGGTAAATGACAGTGAACTGCTCAGACGACTCAAAGCTGAAGTCACAGGGACAGGAAGTGGTCTAATTTGATACTTAAGGAAGGGTAATTGTCAGATTCCTGAAGGTCAAAGGTCGGGAACAACAGAGCAGCACACCTGAAGACCGAAGAAATTCAGAGAGGCCGAAAATGGCCAGAAGAGGAGCTTGAACCTCTGCTCGGATTTTGTTACATCCCCCTAACGTGTGTCCCGTCTCTTCCCCCTCAGCGGATCAGCACTGCGAGTGGCGACGGCAGACACTACTGCTACCCCCACTTCACCTGCGCCGTGGACACAGAGAACATCCGGCGGGTGTTCAACGACTGCCGGGACATCATCCAGAGAATGCACCTGCGGCAGTACGAACTCTTGTGATGGGAGACCGCCTCCGTCAGCCTTCTGTGTTTTTCTCCACCATTCTGCATCCTTGACGAACCCTTCCTCCTCCCCTCCTCCTCCTCCTCCCCTTACCCCTCACCCCTCCTCCCCCAAAGAAACCCTCAACAACCCCTGACCACCCCTCCTGTCGAGGACTATGAAGTACTACTGAAGTGTGTCAAATCCTCTTCCTCTTCTTAACTTCTTAGCTTTTTGTACTTCTTTTTTTTTTTTGTTTTTCTTTTTCTCTCTGAGACCGATTCATCCCCATTTCACCGACGTGAAAGGAAGGTTGGGGAACAAAGTTGTTGCGTGCCGCTTATTTTTTTTTTCTCTTATTTTTCTTTTAATCCTTCCTTTTGAATGCCTTGATTTTTGTCATTCCACTAAGCCTTGGGCTACCTCCTTTTTTCTTTGCCCCTTTGTGTCCTTCTGTTTTTTGGCTTTGTCATTGGACCTGGACTGGTGGGTGTGGATACATAAAAAACACACACCTACAGGACCTCAGTGTAGAGGCAGTGTGTGTGTGTGTGTGTGTGTGTGTTAATGTGTGTGTGATGAAGAGAAGGAGGAATGCCATGTCAGCGAGCGAGCGAGCGCGTGTGCGTGTTTGTGTGTTCTGCCGGTTACAAGCTGGCATCACCACCATGACCTTTGCCGCCCCTTTTTAAACATTTTTTTTTTGCCCCGTCACCCCCTCCGACCTGCTTCTCCTCTCCGCGACTGGATGGCGACGTAACCGGAGAGCGACGGGAGCGGACGGAGGGGAACCGAGTGGATGAAGAGATAAATGCACTTTGCATCAGGTTCCTTAATAACTTTTTTTTTTTTTTTTTTTTTTTGGTTGTTGTTGTTGTTTTTTCTCCAGAGGAAGCATACACACAATGTAGCATCACAATATTTATTACCCTGTCACGATGTTAGCTTGCCGAGCTGCAGGGTGCACCGAGCAGCCGAGAGACATGTGGAGCAAAAGATTAAAGTGGGAGGGGGCAGGAAATACACGACGACATGAAGAAGGATTTAAATGAAGGAAAAGGGACTGAGCTCTCTGCACCTTAGCCCTGCTGCCTCCACGGACTCGGACCTGCCTCCTTTTTCCACACAAACCATCCTTTTAGCTTAGAGATACTGATGGGAGGGGAGGGAGGGGAGGGACGGGAGGGACGGGAGAGAAAAATGTATTGTTCTCTTTTTTTTTTTTTTGTTAACTTGTACACTGTGCAAGGTTGAATTATCCTGTACAGACTGTAAAATGTAATATTATTTTGTACAACTTAATTGAAAGAAAAACAAATCTACTTGTAGATCTTTGTGCCTTGATTATGGCTGTACCTGTAAATGAGCTCAGATGTAAGTATGTTTTCGACTGCGCTGTACAGCTTGATGTCAATCTCTATCAGCAGCGGAAGACTGCGGGTAGGGGACTTTCTCTGTAGAGTTTAGTTTTTTCTGGTTTATAAAAAAAAAAGGAAATGCTGTTTAGTAAAAAATAAAAAATAGGGAAAAAATCCTAAAAACCTGTATACATTATGCAAATTAACCACTTACCTGCAGTGAAGACCAGATGTTGCAGCGCCATGCCTTTTTTTTTTTTTTTTCTTTTGTTGGTTTTATTTTTCCTCCTTTTTATTTTCTTTTTATTTTCTTTTTGAATTTCACAGCTTTAAACAAACATTGGAAATCCATTGAAAGTGTCCAAATTGCAACCTGGTGTTGTTTTAATAGGAACCAACGTTTTTTCGATATGAAGTGTGTCTGAGATCTGTACTGATGTGCGTGCCTGTGCACATGTGTACATAAAACAAACATAGACTCACAGACGCATTGTGTGTGTGTGTGTGTGTGTGTGTGTGTGTGTGCGTGCGTGTGTGAGAGCGAGTATGCGTTGTGTGTAAAATTTTATAAATGTATGTACATGTAAATTTATAGGTCTATATAAATATATATGTACAATTATACATGTTTAATTATGTGTGTGCCTAGGTGTACATACCTATGTATGTATACGGTAAATATGTATACATACACACATAGGAAAGCATGTTTAGAATGGAGATGAATAAATGAGAGCGTGCAATATTAGTAATTCTTTGGTCCTTTGGAGCCATACCCAATGGCACAGGCACTATGAATGTGTGAGCAGCACCCAACAAGACAAGCTCTTCTCCTTGTACAAACAGCATCAGCCTTTTCTTCTGCTACAGTACACGTCTATCCCCAAAAGAGAGTGAACTGACTGGAGGTGCAAAAACCTTGTTTGGCCTGGGAGGATGATTAAATGACATTTTTATTTTCTTTAAATAAAGAGGCACATTAGAGGACTTTGCTTTATTTCCATCTTGGTGTCCAGTTGTGTCCACATTTGTTACCACTGAGGGTTTTTGTTTGTTTTTTGTTTTTTTGTGGATGCTGCAGTGGAGTTCATGTGAGGGGCTGTACTGTACATGTATACATATGTGGGTGAGTAGTGCTCGGTACATTCAGTATCTTTACAGTGTTTCAGCAGAATTGTTTTGGTATAAATACAGACCTCTTTCACAGCAGACATTTTGACTTGTTATAGGAAGAAAAGCACAGGCGTTACTAATATCATTAACTATGTTAGTGTCGGCTGGATGTTATTGACGCGAGTCTGCCGTCAATAACAAGGAATTGTGGGACGGCATTATCGCCTTTCCTTCGGTAAAGGATGGTCCAGTGTACCCTGTGCTAAAGGAGATAAAAAAGGAAGCATTGAAATCAAGCAGCTCTTATCATGGCTGCCACTTGGATACTTCCGGGTCATTTCACTCAGTTAGGAGCCTTCCTGAAACTGGAGCAGATAAATGGAATTCAGCCATCATTAGTTTCATTATTTACACCTGTGCTTTTCCTACTGTGACGTATCTCCTGTGGAAAAAGGCCTGTTGAGATATCCTGATTTACCATGATGTGGTTAGTCTGATTTAAAGGCCCCTCACACCCTGATGAGACCTCTGCTCAGGTTAAAAGGTGCTGGAGGTTACCGGAGGTCCCAGGACTCCATGTACACAGTCTGATAACAGTGTAATTTCAGTCTAATAAGGCTGACAGCAGAGTCAGGGAGACGTTGATCAAAGAGGTCCAATCAAGCAGAATAATTGAAATCACCTGTGTGGGTCTACTGCAGGTGTTCAGGACCTTTTGGACAAAATGAACAAATTAGGGATTATATTTGAAAAAACACTTTGATGTGTGTAATGTACGTTATATAATGTTACTGCTAATGCAGTTAAGGTCAGTTTGACTGAACTAAATGTAGAAAACGTTTCCTTTTGAACTCATCATGAAGTGCACCGATGACGTGAATCCAGGTTAATATCTTTCACTGATTTTCCAGATTAAATCTATCCCAGTCACAAAGGAGAAAAGATTAGGAGTGGGCAATACGGATAAAATCATTATATGTGTCATTAAAAAAAAAAAAAGTATCATGATATAATATATGTTCTGAAAATTGATTTTTTGATTAGTCAAATTGTTGATTGACAGATAGTATTGTTGACAATTTTAATAATCAATGAATTTAATTGAATTTAAGTCAAATACTATATTATACTAATGATGAAGATTCTGTTTTTACTTTTAAATGACATCTTTTGCTTTTGCACTGTTGGTCAAACAAAACAAGTTAATTTGAAGACGTCACTTTGGGCTCGTTTTATAGGCTAAACAATTATTATAGAAAAAGTAATCAATAGATTAATTAATAATGAATATAATTGTTAGCTGCAGCCATATTCTTGAATAATCCAGTTATTTAGATACCTGACAAATCAAAGTATTTCATCATATTGATGCAAAAATAATCATCTAAAAATCCAATATTGCTGCTTATTGATTTGCAGCATTGCCAAATATGAACTTATACACACAGAGATATTAAAGTGAGAGCCACCACGTTTATATCTCATAGTACACATTTTCATATTGTCCAACCCTAAAGAAACGAATAGAAGCAGATGGATAAAAGAGGGATTTTTAAGCTTTAAGACATTTAAATGTGATAACTGTGCAAAGAGGACTGGATCTCAGTATCAGGAACGTGTCCAATATGTTGTACTTCTCTTACTACTTTTGTTATTCGACATGATTTTACATTTGTTTAAATCACATTCATTTCCACGACCTTGTGCCCATCTCTGCCGCCATTTTCCAGGTTTTGCAAAGCGAGGTGTAGAGTTGATAGTTAGTATTTAATCCATAGAGTGACATCGTGGCTTGAGGTGATCGATTATACCGAGTCACAGTGCACATCGACCATAACGCTCTAAAACAGACCTTTAAGATTCTGATTTATTATGTACATTTCATCAGAAACGTTTTTAACAATTTGGCAAAAAACCCTCACAAACATTTTGGCACAGAAAGTCAGCAATAAATATATTCAGATATGCATCATAAAAACGACGAGAAACCCGGGTGGATTATCGGACATCAACGACGGAAACAAACAAAGTGTTCAGAGTGGGAGACGATCAGTGCGTTCACATCAGATCACAATTAACAATCAAGAGTGAAGAGACATAAACCACCGTCTGACTTTACCACCTGGAATCAGACCAGTTAGACAATGTTGGTATTTACATATGTACTTCGTACTTTGTCTCACTTTCTAATAATTCAGCCAGTCACATGAAAACTGTTGTAAAGTCAGAGACTGTTACTTTTCTGTGATTGAAAACTGTTTCTGATGCTTCATTTTCGTGATGCATTAAGCTCCACCTGTCTGGCACTCGCAAGGAACCAGTGAACCAGTTCAACAACAATTTGGCCCACATCATCATCATCATCATCAGTAGTGATAAACTTTGAGTCATTTAAAGACATTTAAAATATATATATATATATATATATATATATATATGTATTCATGTCCTTCACAGTGTCGCAAAACATTTGGACAAACAAAATCGAGGTTGCATGAACAGATTTTTGACCCGTTCAGAAGAGGAAAGTCACATTTGCAGAAATCCTCACCCCAGTGACCTCTACTTCGCGGGCTCTGTCCTGGGACGCAGTGCAGTCTGGGTAACGGTAGTTCACAGAGACTTGTGCTTCCCCAGCAGGCAGAGGCTGAGGCACTGCAGCAGGCCCTTCATCCACAGACAGTGAGCCAGGAACAGCAACAGCAGGCAGGCGCCGGCCGAGCAGTAGACGCTGATCACCGTGCTCTCCTCCGGCAGGAAACACTTGGACAGAGCGTAGCTGCCGGGTGACACCGACACCTGAAGGGGGGAGAAGAGAGTAAAGGGGTTAGAGGTGATGATCAGTGTTAATATCCTCCAAAAATAGAAAACGGGAACTCTTATTTGGTTCCTCGCTGCATATTTCTATCTTAATTTGACTATTTAAAGATACAATCCCTGTTTTTTTTATAGCCCTCAATAACACGATTTGAAATACTTTACTATTTTATATTTTTGGAATAATAATGAACTTTTGGGGGCAAAAAAATCTCACCATAAGGTCCATTTAGTAGCTGTTCTGGAGCTTTCAGTTATATTTATTGTAGATATTCATATTGCTCAGAACTGGGTAGACTCCATCTGTTGGCGATGTGGTTGAAAGCTCCAGAACAGCTACTGAATGGGCCTTGTGGTGAGAGTTTTCTGTTCGAGGTTTTAGGATTATTATGAATGAAAGATTTTATTTAGGAGAAGAATTTAGAAATTTGGAAGAAGTAGTCAGAACTTTTACTTAAGAAAAAGTAAAAGTCCTGCATTAAAAACTTTACTTGAGTAAAAGAACAAAAGTTAAAGCATCAAAATAAACTTAAAGTACCAAAAGTAAAAGTACACATTATGCAGAATGGCCCACTTCACAATCATATATATTATATTATTGAATTATAATTATTGCTGCATTAATGTACGTATCAATTTAATGTTATACTGCCGGGTCGTTTAATCTATAACAACACATCATCATTTATTTGTTGATTATATTTTGTATTAACAATTTGAATCTACAAAGTAACTACAAACAAAAGCTTTAACATAAATGTTGTGGAGTAAAAAGTACAATATTTGGAGTAGAAGTATAAAGTAGCATAAAATGGAAATACTCAGGTGAAGTACAAGTACATCAAATTTGTACTTCGTCACTTTCCACCACTGGAACCAGAACAGTAAAGCTAAACAATGAGCTGAAACTCTATAGAGAGATTCGGCATCACTAGAAGACCTCCTTTCACATTATCATCTCACACATTGTTACTATAAAAATATTGATTACAGCTGCTTTAACACACTCATCTATATCATTTGTTTACATCGTCTCTTGTTAGATGTTGTTTTTACTCACCAGGATGAAGCTGGGGTTGTTTCTGTTCCTCCAGCTGAAGGACGGCACGCTGATTTCTGGGTACTTGTTGTCATGGAGAACCTCACATCCGCTGTGGGTGTGTCCACTCAGGATGAGGCGGGGCTTAAACCACTGCAGCAGCTGAGGAGAGAAAAACCCACATCTACCTCAGAGACCTGGTTGCTGCTCGCTTACATCATCACTTTCATCATCATCATCATCATCATCTGCTCTTTCTGTATGGGGCTCTTTCTGACAGCCGGCTGTTGTACTGTATTTTAATTGGATGAAAGCGCTTCAGAAGAGATCCGTGCTTTGACAGAGAGAGAGAAAGAGCCCCAGCAGAGGCGATGTGATGAGACTGCAGAGTGCTCACCCTCTGTGAGGCCTCCTTAGACAACACGTCATACTTCTCTCTGAACAGCAGGTGTCGCTCTTCTGGCGGCGCAGCGTCCAGTCCTGTGCAGCTGGCATCGCTCACTCTGTACAGAGGATAGTGCTGGAGAACAGGGAAAACAGGATCATTTTTTTTATTATTAAAAAAAAAAAAACTGAGAAGATTGACAGGAGTTTAAGAGCAGCAAACATCCCGACTGAGAGGGTTTAGTCCAAATATTGCGCCACAACAACAAACATGCAGCCAGGACACTGTTGAAAAAAATGGCACAAAACTTATTTAAGACTTAAACAATTAATCAAATAATAAATTAGTCGATTGTCTAAAATTAATTGTCAACAATTAATTTGATAGCCGAGTTCTTGTTTCAGACACTTATCAAATGTTTGCTGGTTCAAGCTTCTCAAATGTGACGATTTTTTTCTGGTTTATACGACTGTAAATTGAATAATTTTGGGTTTTTGACTGAAACAAAATGAGTAATATTTGACTTTTAGTCTGAGCTCTCTGAACTTGTCTCAACGAGCGTTTTCCACTATTTTCTGACATTTTAAAGACCAAATGATTAATCAGTTAAATGAAAAAATAATGGACAGACAAATGATCAGTAGAGCTGGCCATTTGTTAATTAAAGAAACAAAATCAAACCAACTTTCTGTAACTCCCTTCGGTTTTCCCTCTTTTCTCCCCATTAAGTAGCTTTAAGATTGTTTAAACCATCTTATTCCTCACTGTCTGACTGTATGAAATATATATTCTGTATCAGCTTGTTCCAGCTGTTCGTTAAAGCTGCAGTTTACAATATGATGTTTACACTAAGAGAAATATTCAAACCATCATTTTATACACATTTCTCACAAAATTCAGCCTGACATATTTGTTATCTTTAGAAACGTCTGGATCTTTTAATATCAATTAAATATTTGTTTAAAGGGTGGGTTTGGAAATGTAAAATTTGGAAAAGTCTGTCTTTATACAATATTCACATGCCCATACTGTATGTTGAAACAGTTACTGGTCCCTGTAATCGTCCCTCCTGTCTATACCGGACAAGGTTTGAAAGATTTATGAAGTTTAATATGAGGCTTCAGCAGTGTGAATTAAATTTAAGTTACAGTCTTTTTAATACAAAATTCCCTCTTTCTGTGACTATCCCTCTACGGAAGATCAGCGAGGAAACACAGCCGGGAAAAAAAAAAGGAATTTCAAACCCAAAAGTCAGAAACTTTGGAAGAAAATCAAAAGAGTGAAAGAGTCAGGAGAAACCATTACATTGACCAGTAATCTTTCAATGTACATATGAGTTTGTGAGAATAAAGTATCAAGACAGACAGACTACAAACATATCCTTCTGTCCCTGCTACGTGTTCTGAGCAGAGCTGCTGATGAAGAGTGAGTGAAGCCTTGTCAGCTTGAAAAGAGAGAGCACAGCACGCAGAGTACACCTGCAGTTTACCTGTAACATGATGGGGGGTGTGGGAGGATAGAGCTGCGAGCCCTCACAGCTGTCCATCACTCCGCTGCCCGACTGCGAGCTCTGCAGAAAAGACAACACAAAGAAGCTCACGATGCGTCCTCAAACATCAGCTGACATTTTTTATTTCATATCTCTCCGCTCCTTCTATTTCAAGAAGATCTGTGTTTGTTTGCAGGAAGACAGAGAAGCAATCAGCGGCTGCCCTTTTAACGCTGCAAAAACAAAACAAAACACCTGCTCCGGGTGCGACTGAGCGTCAGATATAAAAGTATTTTCTCCTTCTTCCTCACTTGACTTGAGTCTTTTACACTTCACGAGCGCCGGCAGCAGAGTGTGCTCGAGGTGCTGACAGTGTGAAAGTGTGCTACTGACTTCCAGAAATTTTCCTCCCACCTGAAGAGAACAGTTGAGGTCTCTGGAGAGTTTGATCAGCTCCTTCTCCACCGACTGGCAGATGGGACACCCGTCTCCGTGCAGGGCCACGCTGTTCACCAGCAGAAAACTGAAGAGAGAGGCAAAAACAAAGTCTCAGTAACTCTGGCAGGAAGCACAGAAGAGCCGCAGCGAGGCTGCAGAGATACAGCATATTATAATGTTTTCTATTCTGGGTGCTTTAATGAAATTCAGTCCATCTTTAAAGAGTACCTTCACACTTATTCTTGTGTGGAGGAAAAGCAAAGCTGCACGGAGGGTTTAAAGGTAGGCTGTTGAGCTTAAGACCACACCCATCAGTGATGTAGCATCGTACAAGAGTACAACGTTACTTCACTACAACGCAAACAAGGTTATTTGTCTGGTTGCAGTAACTCTTCAGTATGAACAAAAGGACAAAAACTAAATATATAAACATATATATATATATATTTAATCATCTTTTACTTTTCATTCAGTTTATGTTTTTACCAGTTGTCTTAATTCTTATATTCTATTCTTTTCTTTTTTTCTATATAATCTATATGTAAATAACTATTTAATTTCTAGTTGTCATGTTATTTGTTGTTTATAATCGTAATCTCATTAGAAAACTTCTTTTCTGTCTATATTGGAGTCCTTGAACCTTATTTTCTAAAAGAGAAAGAAATGATAGATTATTAGAATAAAAGAATATTTCAACCTTAAACAGAAATCATTTTTAGTTTTTTTCTTGAAACAAGGTCACCGCACCAGAACTGATAAATATTAAACTTTAATTTTGAAGCTAGTTGATTTGCATTGGAAACTAAATGAAATATTTTTGCTCCAGTGGCAGGTTTCTTTCACTTGTTTTCAGGAAAATCAGGACTCAGTTACAAACTTTAAGGACTTTCAGGACTCAATAACAAACAAAAAGGACTTTTATAAGAAGGGGGTTTTCATGTGGATCCACACTGATGTCAAATACAGTGTGTTCATCAGCACACAGTGTGAAAACAGGAATGCAATTTGTCATTTGTGCCTATTAGCAGATATTTAAGATCTCTGGAACAGTTTACTGTCTTGTTTAAAAGCACTGATCTTTCAGCGCAGACTGACTCAGGGGGATTAAACCTGTGACCTTGCAACCTGCTGAGTCACATTCCTGCAGGTTATCGTGTATGTTGTCACTCACTTGACTCCCTTTTTGGTGACGATCCTGGTTGAGGAGGCGTTGAAGACCTTCTCGAAGCGCTGCAGCTTGAACCAGTCCATCCTGCAGGGAGACACATTGCTCGTCACACGGAAACAAAAAACCTGCTGCTCAGTCTGTCACGTCTGTCTGTCATATGCTGTTACATAAGAGCTGTGCCGGCTCACTTCCTGCTCGCACGAGTCGAATCAAAGCGCACGTGAGCTGCTGCTTGACACATTTCTGACTCGCAGGCATCAAACACTAAACTGTGGGATGATTTTACGCATCTCATTGTGTTTCCCTTTCACTGCTTCTTCCCCTGAGAACAACAGTTTACAACAAATAGAGTGTTACAAACAGGGTGTGGACACAATGAACGCAACATCTCTGCAATATAATGCAATCCAATACAACAACACCACAAACATACAGGCTCAAAAATTACCATAAAGGTTAACCAAGATCTCTTGTGATACAGTCTTATTAAAAACTAAACACACGCGCTCTCCACAGGTGCTTCTTTCAGGTCTGTAGCCTTTTTCTTACAGATTTGTTTGTTTATTCTATTCTATTCTATATATTTATATATCTGCTACTTTTAATTTAGTTCAGGTTTTTACAGTGTCTTATTTCTGTATTCTATTGCGTTCTTTTTCTATGATTTCTATTAAGTTTTCATGTTATTTTTTGTTTATGACTGTAATCTCACTACAAAACTCTTCATCCTATGAAAAAACGTACTAGGATTTTAGAAATACTTATGTCAGGAGTTCAAATCCGCCCTCCCTCCAAACAATTTTTGACTAGCTGACATAAAAAAGCACATATTTATTTAAATTGGCTCCAGTTACGTGATCATCTAAATGGAAATCAGCGGTCACAAGTCGAATGTGAAGGGTCGCAAGATGATCAACAATGGAGGAAAGAAAAGAATTTTAATTCTCTGCCCCAGTAAATTCTGTTTTTATTTTTTTTTTATAGGAGATTTTGCTTTTTTCTTGCAAAATACTCGAGAGTTTTTACCTCTTGAGCCTTTAAAAAATTAAACAATCTGAGAAGGTAGAACTTGGCTTGAAGTGCTCGCAGATAACAGAAATATGTAACCTTTGATGAGCGGTTGTGAGTTGACTTTTCATCGTTTGAATGGGTCACAAGCCAAAACGTTTGGGAACCACTGATCTACTATAAATGCTGTCTCAAAGCCGTCTCATCACAACCAGGTACACAATAGTTTTGGAGATCTAAACAACAACTAGAATCTCTTTTATTATTGCAGGGTGTGGACTCGAGCTGTCCACCCTGTTCACTGTGTTTCTTGTGTTTTGTTTGTTTCTTTTTTTTTTTTTTTAAACCAATCAATAGATGGGCGTAAAAAAAGACGCGTGGACTTGAATCAAATAATTTCGACTTGAACAGATGACTTGATATCCTCCCTAAGCCAAAATACTAAAAATATGTTGTTAAACTCTTAATTTTCACTTTACACTTTGAATCAGTCCAACAGCAGCCATTCACACTGCACAAAGGTGCGTTTGTCAGAGCAGACAGACAACAGATGACACCTCATTATTACATCTGATGTGAAGACACTTGTAATTGTGTCATAGGAATAATATGAACTTATAAACTTTGTTGTAAACTAATACATACAACAAAATAAATCTCATCACAAAGTCACTTTTCCGAAGCTTTCAGCCAAATATGAGATTATTATCTTTTTTGTCAAACTCTCATTTCCAAGATCAAGAATGAATCTTTACGTTCAGTATATTTTTAAAAAAGCATGAATTATTTCTCTTTAATAGTTTAAACTGGCAATACCTTTGTTGAGGTGCACATAATGACTTGTTCAGGACTCGAAACACAAAGTTTAAGACTTTGACTCAAGACTTGTGACTAGCAAAACAATGACTTTGTCCCACCGCTGTTTATTATTATTCTTATATAAAATTCTTGCCTATAAGAAGTCAAATTTATACGATGCTGATTCTAAAAAATATCAAATTTGGCCTTAAAAAAGTCAAGATTTTATGTAATTGCAGAACGTAAACTCCTCAGATCTTTAAAGAGCAAGGCTGGCGTTAATATGTTTTTCTTACTGTTAAGAAATACTACAAAACCAACAAGTCGTTAGTCTGCCTCTAAAACTTTCAGAATTCCCTACCCTGTCTGTCGCACTCAGCCTCAAGCCCATTAGTTCCTACTGAAGGCATAAATCTCTCAAACTGTGTCACAAATATATAGTTTAACTTTTAAAAAAGGCTCAATAATTTCCTAAAACAGCTGGGCACTGTAGTTTTTAACAAACATTACTCGAACTGGAGTAAATACTGCATTTGTTAAGGACTATTTTCAGCCGCGGATTAATACACATTTGGTGCTCTGGTGAGTATTTACAGCAGCAGGATGGTAGTGTGTGGGAGTGACTCCAAATAAACTACAGTGCCCATGTTCATTGTAATAAAGTCTTTTGTCTTTTAATGCCATTTGATGACAATACCAAAAACAAACAGGCAGCCTTGTCCTTTAAAAATTCCCCAAATTCCTAAAAACAATACAACAGACATGACCTCACTGTCCTCACAGGTACCTGTGGCCCTGACTGCTTTCACTGTGTCCAACCCCTGTACTGTATCTCTCAGTAAAATCCCTCCTAATTGGCTCATAGTCAAATATTTCCTCAAAGGTTGCTGTAATTGTACGAGGCTTTTACTTGGCTGCTGACACCTGTCTCCTCTAGTTACAAAGACTTTCTGAGCTAAAGAGAAACACAAATAGACGTCTGTTATCAGATATTTCTGTAACTGGGGCAGTGAATAATAACACTAAAAAAATGGTTATTCTGAAGTCGAACAAGTGACATCAAGTGAAATCAAAGTCCTTGTTTTATCATGAGTCTCTGCACAAAGTCCTTCCCTGAACCCGGCATAGCTCAACCTAAAGCTGATCAGGCAGTGCTCATGACTAAAAGTTGAACAATAAAAACAATGCTGTAAAACCTGTTCTTCTTACTCGTAATGGAAACCGATGTCGTGATTTCCAACCAGTACGACCAGTTCTGTGTCAGTGGAGTGTCTGAACATCCTGTGGAAGCGGCGCACGTCGTCCTCCCAGTGCTGCAGAGAGAGAGAGAGAACAACACAAACGCAGCTGAAGAAGCAGGTTTCAGCACAGACCTTTAATAAGACAAAGCTCCCCTGGGAAGCTCATGAGAGTTAATGGGGTCTCTGAGGGTCACCCGGCAGCCCCCCATGGGCGGCTGCTTTGATTCAGACTCCAGATTCAATTTTGCACCTGCAGGGGCCGAAGACGCACACAGTCTGCTGTGTGTTTACATGTTTTTCATGCTGATGTGTCTCTAAATGACTCCCTGATGCCACTTTTAATTAGCGCTGAAACAAACAAAGATTAATTAAAAATCATTTAAATAATCGATTCATCTTTGAAGTCATTTATGGGGCAAAAATACCAAACATTTGCTGGTTTTAGGTTCTAAAATCTGCAGATTTGCTTCTTTTTATGTTTTATATCATTTTAAACTGACTGTATTTGGGTTTTGGACTGTTGGTCGGACAAAACAGGCAATCTGAAGACGTCACTTTGGGATTTAAGAATTGTGATGGCTATGTGCCACTATTTTCAAACATTTATGGATCAAACAATTAATCAAAAAAGGAAATAATCATAAGTTGCAGCCCTGCTTTTAGTATTATTTATTATTTCTCCAAGAGGAAGCCTGAAACAATTAGTGGATTAACTGTAATTTAAATAATCAATGAATCGTTAAAGTCATGTATCAAGTATTGTGTCATAGAATATCTTTGGGTTTTGGACCATTTTTCAGACAAAACAAGCAATTTGAAGTCATGACTTTGGGGTCTGGGAACTTGACGTTCATTTTTCACTGTTTCCTGACGTGTGGACCACATGATTAATCAAGAAAAGAGGTGACAGATTAATCGACAATGAAAATAAGCGTTACTTGCAGCCCTATTTCAAGCAAAACAAGCAATTTCAAGAGTCATCTTGGGTTCTGGTAATTTCTGACAGGAACTGTTCACTATTTTCTGACATGCAAACCACACAACAAACCGATTAGTCAAGAAAATAATTGAACTGATCCACAATGAAAACAATCTCTAGTTGCAGCCCTGCTTTTAGTGTTTCTCCTTCTGCAAATTCAAGGATTTGACTCCACGGGATACACATTACAGAAGAGCAGCCAACCAAGTGTGAAAGTGACGTGATTAGATTAGCGGAGATTTTCTGTTTTCTTTTTTAATGAGGCTTTCCTCTGTGCTGCACTTGCTCAACTCTTCCTCTTTCTGCTATCTGACTTGATGGATGGATCCAGTAATAGATGTGTGAGAATTCCCAGGGGATTTTTCCCCCTAAAGCAGGATGGATGTGCCATGGAGGGCTGAGAGGATGCAGGCTGCAGCTGCAGTTGAAGCTGGTGTTGTTGTTGGTGTTTTCCTCAAAACCTGCAGACTCTCGGGCCTGGATGGTAGCCTACAAGATGATGATGATGATGACTGGAGAGAGTGCCGGCCTCTGCTCTGCATCCACATACATGATGATGATGATGCTTGTGAGAGAACAACAAGCATCACCACAGTCACCACCATCATCATCATAAGCACTGTGGGTTTGCAGACAAAAGCAAGAAGGGAAAAAATGGGGCTCTACGTTACCTTCTGCGAGCTCCACTTGCCTTCGTCGAAGATATCCCCGAGAATAAACACTATTTCGGGCCTGAGCAGCCACAGAGCGGTTTGGAAAGCCCTCTCCATCTGCCATTCCCTGCGCGTTTGGAGACAACAAGTAAGCGTTATTTGTTGTTTTTGTTTACAAATCACTCCTGCGGAGCCCGGAGCTCAGACGGATGGATAGACGGAGGAATGGTGATGGATTGCTTAAAAAAAAAAAAAAGGAAAATGACATTACCTCCTCAGCTTGTCGAACCAGTGTCCCCCGACGGCTCCGAGGAGGTGGGTGTCCGACAGCACCATAGCGCGGACCGTTGAGTCCATCGGCCGGCCGTCGATGCCCTCTCCGCCCCGCGCATGGCTGATCTTCGGCCAGGCGCACTTTAGGATGGTCGGGTAGTAGATGAGATACTCGCAGAAGAAGAAAGCGCCGCCGACCAAGAGAATCAGCAGCACCGCAACCATCCATTTGACGCTAAACCTCGGCATTTCTTTGTTATTCGGCGTTTGGGATGCCCTGAACTGGCGCACTGGCGGTGATGGAGCGGTCCATGAGGCATCTTCCCCTCTTCCAGACCCGACTGCTTTAGGTCTCCAGCCGTGTGATGCTCATGGCAAGTAGCTCTGAGGCGGCGCCGGTTACAAAAAGAAAAAGGGCCCCGTGTCGAGTCCAGGTGATTCAAAATGTAAGATAAAAAAAGTTAAAATTGTCCTCTGCTTGTGGGGAGACAGACGAGAGAGCAGCCAGCCCGCCGCTGTATCACAATCTCAGCTCCTAACCGTCAAGCTAGAAACATTTCCGGTGGTAGTTTTTCAAAATAAAACGGTGAACACAATAATTTACAGTGAGGATCAAAATCAAAGTCACGTGTTTTGGATAATAGCGGAATAAAACTAAGTATTCAAATACTGTACAATTTTGTGATACTTGAGCTTTACCTTATTTATTGGTTTTTAATTTCTTGCTTATTATTTTACATTTTAAATTTTGCCCTTCATGTATTTTATCATTCACTTTGTTTTATTTAATTTTTCTCTATGTGAAGCACTTTGTACTTTGTTTGTTTTTTTCTGTTTTGCTAAGTGCTATATAAATAAAGTTTATTATTAATATTATTATTTACCTGAGTGTTTCTATTTTATGCTATTTTCTACACTACATTTCAGCGGGCACTTTTTTTCTCTATAATCAGAGTCATGTTTATTGCCAAGTAAATATTCACATACAAGGACATTTGCCTTGGTATTATGGTGCATGACAATAAACATAGTAAGAGAAAGGAAAAAGAAAATAACAAGAACTGCAAAAGTCAAGAATCCTAAATAGAAAATAAAAACATTTACAATAAATGGAAAAGGAATATTTAAGATACATCTGTTTTAAAATGAAAGCTGTACAGTGTTTGAAAGTATAAAATATAAAGAAAACAATGAATTAACAAACTGTTGACTGTTAGACCTGCTGTTTAGAGGAAAGAAGATTCATTCACACTCATGTAAATCGTTTTTTTAATCGAAACTTTCATTTTTTTTGTTGAACTCACAACAGTAACACGTTTTCCCCAAACGTTTCAACTTAAAAGCTAAATCGGCTAACTTCCGGTGTTGTTCTTGCTAACACCTGCTAGCTTGACTGTTGTATTTGTGTGTGTATGCGCGTGCGTGTGCGCGCGGGGGGGGGCGAGGAGAGGTGGAGGAGAGACTAAAGAACACTTGAAATAAAAGTTATTAAAAGTTATCAGACAGTCTGTAAACTATAAAACTATTGATAAATGCTCATCTGATCAGTGATGAGAAAACCTGGCTTCTGTCCACACAAACACACACAAACAGGCTACTGAAAGATGGAAAGGAGCCAACAGCTGTGAGACAAATGAGATTAAGTGATTAAGAGCAGAAATATAATCACAGAGACTGCTTGTGTGTGCAGCTCTCTGTCAACTCTGGAAACTAGGACCAGCGAGGAGTTTGATTCGCCCAGGAAACTGCCCCAACAACACTGTTCTAATTACGAGTTCAGTTACCTGCTAAACCAGTTGGTTTGTAAGAGCTATGTATGTTCTGCTCACACATCTAAAGAAGAAGAGGAACCTAATGCCCCTTCACTCCTGTCCAGTCTTCCCCCTGACCCTAAAACATTTGTTCCAGCAGCAGGACATTCACTGCAGAATGAGGAAGCTGCAGGAGCGAAAAAGTAGAGCACAGCAGCAGCAGCAGCACAGAGGGGAGCTGACGCTTGACAATTTGATTAAAGGGAAAGGCATCTCACTTTTTAGACTTATGATTTGTCTGCCATCATGAATGAACATTTTTGTCTCTAGAAACCAAAAAGGGTGGGGACTCAAAACTCCAGATGTGCAGTCTGGCTTTGCTCCAAACAGACTTTGAGTACATGAAGAGTACTTGCCTTCAATTGTAAACCGCCCTTAAAAATGCATAACTTAGCTTGAAACCCTGAAACTGATTAACAAAGCCGCCCTGTATGACTCCTCGCCTTTCACTCCTTCACTCTCTCACTCTCACTAATACCAACAAACACACACCAAGGGGTTGGATTTCTAATTTGGAGCTATTCTCCTTTGAAACAACCAAGAAACACAATTCACACTCTTTTTATATTACAAATCCTGCTGTCATTCACAGTCAGGGTCTTAGCCACTACTGAGGACACCGAGGTCATGTACTCAGCAGGTTTTTTGGGAATTTGGGGTTAAAAAATGCGAATGTAAGTTTTTTAGGCTAGTAGTCAGTATTTAATTCCTGGCAGCGTGGAGCAGACTTTAAAACACCATTTAGACCTTCATGGTGGGAAATAAAATGTTACACTACGGCCCCATTACAGTAACTGCCTCCCTGCATGTTGTCTTTTCCTTCCTGGTCCGCAGCCAAGATTTCACAATTACTGAGGTCAAGAGTCCAAATCCCACCCGCAAGTCCTCCAAGGAAATGTATTCAGTTAACTGTTAAATTATATTCCCTATAACTGTAATTGTGTGGGTATTTACATGCAATTGTATGCATATCACATGTACTGTAGGTGCAAGGCTACTGAAAAGGGAAACGCTTAAATACATCAAATATATGTAATAAATTTGAATGTATCCATGGTATGGCTTATTGTTGATAGCTTATAGTCCCGTCAATAACAGACATTAATGTTTGTGTATATTAACATAAAATATGATGCATGCAGAGATTTTAGACTGTTTTTTGTCATGTACAATATTTTCTTTCATGTCTTAAATATTTGATGCATTTTGTGGTTTAATATACTTCTAATTGAGTTTTGACATTGTGGAAAAGGCTTTGAAACAGCCTTAGAAATAAAAGTTATACGCAATATAATGCTGAGTCTAAAAATAATGGAATCAGTCTATAAAATATCCAGTAAGTGGCAGTTTTTATTTGTAAGATGTAAAGTCCTGCTTAGGTTGCTGCAGAGGAGGACATGACCTCAGTGTCCTTAGTGGCCCTCTTTTCTTCAAATCTGCAGGAAACACTAATTCATGCAGTCATTAACCTAACAAATGAAGGCGACAAAGAAGACATTTCCATGCGAGTCAGATTTGCATGTCAAGAAAAAAACGATGTTGAAGGGAGGTGGTTACAGTATGTGCTGGTTCTCTGTGATACTGCGTCCAACCAGATCTGATTCATGTTAGATTAGTCTCACTGGTCAGCCTCCAGACACTCGTTAGAAAAATGTAACTGTAAGAACCTCTTTTCCTGAGCCCTGCCAACGCTTTTTCACCACAGGTGAATTTAAAGTTGAGTGATTCAGCTCGGCTGTCGTTTGAAGGAATAAATAGTTTTCTTAGAAATCTGTGATAATGGATCTGAAGTGGAGAGCTTGCAGTTTTTGCAGACTTTTTTATTTTCCCTGAGAATGAGTTATTTTGGATGTAAAATTGAATTCAGGAGCAGGTCGTCTGTCCAGGTTGCACTTTTGGACCTTTTCGGGCATGAGAAATTATTTACGGATTCTGTGTTATTATATTTATTTAAATAATATTGAAAGCTTGTAAAATTCAGGTGCATACCTCTAAAACTGCATCTGCTCAGTCTAACAAAATGTAAAAAAAGTGAATGCGTTAATTACAGGATTAACACGAGTGGACATCAAAATTGAGGTAATCTTTCCTCCGTTAACTTAAAGGAATAGTTTGACATTTAGGAAATAAGTTTATTCGCTTTCTTGCCGAGAGTTACATGAGAAGATCGATACCACTCTCGTGTCTGTAGGACAAATATGAAGCTAAGCCGGTTAGCTTAGCTTAGCATGAAGACTGGAAACAGGGGGAAACTAGCATGGCTCAGTCCAAAGGTAACAAAATCCACCTTCCAGCACCTCTAAACCTCGCTGATGAACATGTTATCTCTACTTTGTTTATTCCGTACAAAAACCAAAGTGTAAAAATGACACGTTGTGGTTTTTACGGGGAGCTGTGTGCCAAACTGTTACTTGGCCTGAACCAGTTGCCTGGCAACCAGCTGAGACTCCAGGAGGTGACTGCTCCCGTCCAAGAAATAGTTTTAACAAAATGTTGAATTATTCCTTTAATTTTTTAATTAAAAAAACCCAGCCATGACAAAACTAGAGTCTTTCTATCAGTTTAATGAGGCATCTATGTTACAATAGGGTCTCCATATGCACAGTTTTTCTCAATACCCAGGTTGAACCAATTGCCTTTTCGTCCTTTATAGGCACTGGTGACTATTCTTGCCCAGCCATGTTCTCCCTGAAAACAAAAGAAAACAAAAATTATTTATTCTGCATGCAAGAAACCCAACACCATGAAAATGACTTCTTACAAACACTGGCTGTTCTTCCCTGAAAGGTTTCTACTTGAACACCGTCTCAACTAAATGGATAAGAGAGTGAATTCATGACTTGCAAACTAGTGACGTGTGCAAATTTTAGCTACAGTGCAGCTGATATATGTCAGCAGGCTGAGCAGGCAGGGTGTGGTGCAGAGAGAGAGAAAGAGAGACCAACCCAAAACTCTCCCCAGGAGTTCCTGACAATCCAGTACTCTGTCCCGTCCTCCGCCACACCCCAACCAGCCACAGACACGATGTGATTCGGCAGAGACAGGGGGTGAAACTCTGAGAAGACCCCTCCAGAGTATTCCTCCAGGCCCTCGGTGGCCATCAGGGCACAGCTGAAAGACGGAGTGAATCAATCAGCTGCAGCCAAACCTTACACATCTCTTTCTTTTTGCTTTCTTTTCACATTAATTTGATCTAAAATGTGATCATGAATCAAAGAAAGAACATTTCTATCGGCTCAAATAAAGGTCAAAATGTAGACCTTTTTTTTTGGGCCATGTTTCTGGCTGTAAAAGCAGGGTCAAAATTTGCACTTGTAACTTAAATGTCTCTCATGCAGCGTGGGAACTTTGAGTGCTGAGTGTCACACACAGTTTTCTGCTCTGAATCTGCAGTCAGATGTTCACAAAAGCAGTTTTCCCCCCGTAGCGTCTTCACCACTGGTATACTATATGTACCAAATTCTTCATGTCACAATCTCATTAACTTTCATTTAAGCCCAAACATTTCAAATGACAAATGATTTCTGAAACGTTTGATTCAAACACATCTGCAGGTATTAGAAAAGCAAACTGAAGACTTTTTAAGACCTTGTTAATACTACATGGAATTAATTTAAAGACAATATAAAAGCTGTCAAAGCCAGAACTTTACTAAAAGAATCACAGCTAATGTTAGACGTTAAACTATAAATGGACAGGATGAGGAAAAGAACATCAGTGAATTGTTAGGTGATATAAAGCTTAGCTGTGTTCATTAAAGTGGATACAGGGTGAAAAATATAACTCATAAGATCAATACTCATATAATTTACTATATTTAGACTTATAGTGAAATAAAATTACACTCAGTGCTGTTACGTTTCTCAGAGGTTTTAAGAATGATTAAATATGTATCTATCTACTAATAAAAACTTCACTGTGAGTAAGAATCACTCTGTGAGAAGCTGAGGCTGAATCTCTTACTTCACACAGAAGGGCGTAGGCGGTTGGATCATTAGAAATGACTGAGGAGGACGACTTACTCTACCTGATGGGCCCGTTGGTGTAAATTTCAGCTTTCATCTCGTCTATTCCAGAAACGTCTCCGTAGTCTCCCACTTTCCACACTGTGTAGTTCTTCACAACAGCACACGATTCGAAGAAGGAGCACGTGCCGCACTGGTTAAACTGCTCACACTCTAAAACAAATGGAGAAGATTATTTATAATGATTTACAGTGCAGTGAAACACTCGCTTTCACTATTCAGTTTCCTGTGTACTGTTACAGTGTAATGTAAATTAACCTTTAAGTGCTGTGATATCGCAAATTTGTTTCGCTTGAGACTTTGCAGACCATTTCCCCCAATAATATCCTATTTATTTATTTTTTCCCAAAACGACATTCCTGCTATTTAAAGATTTATCAGTCTTTAAAAATGACAAAATAAAAAATACTTTAAACACCACAGGTAACCTTAAGGTGTCACTTCACAATATAACAACACTTCTCTAGGCTTGACTTATGTTTTTCCACTAAAATGGATATACACCATATGGCCAAAAATAAGTGGACACCAAACCATTACACCCACATGTAATTTCTGAACATCTCATTCCAAACTCATGGGTTTTAATATGCTGCTAAAACAGAACAGAAGCCTTTCCACCAGATTTTGGACCTTGGTTGCAGGGATTTGCTCCCTGATGTTGGGTGATAAGGTCTGGTTCACATTTGGCGTTGCAGTTCATCCCAAAGGTGTTGGATGGGGTTGAGTTCAGGGCTCCGTGCAGGCCAGTCAAGTTCTTCCACACCAAACTGATAAAACCATTTCCTTATGGACCTGGCTGTCACGTTAAAACAAGAAAGGGCTTTCCCAAAAGTTGGGAGCACACTTTGGTCTCAAATATGTTGTAGCATTCAGATTTCCTTTATTGGAACTAAGGCCCAAACTATCAAAAAAAAAAAAAAAAAAAAAGAAAGCCCCAGACCATAAATACACAAACACACATACGTTTGGCCATAAAGTGTAAATTTAAGAGCAGACAGAGCGTTTAGAGTCAAAAAAGATTTTTTACTTTGGTTTTTGGCTTGGTAGTTGTTGCAGGTTTCATCAGGAATGCCTCTCTCGTGTGCGTAGGCGTAGACTCTCAGGTGATCTCCTCCATAACAAGAGCCCGCCTTCCCACAGTCTATCACGTTCTGGACTGACAGGTAGGCCGACGGCCACGTTCCTCCACGCTTGATGTTGATACGGTCTCGCAGGAAAGAATAACAATAAGAAATATTACCATGTCGAAATGGTAAACTCTGACAGTCTTTTCTTTCTCTTGCCAGCCTGCAGGGTGATGCTGCTCTCCACGCTCACTGCGCCACTGCTGCCACACTAATGTGATACTGTGTAGTCAATAAAAACTGCACAATATAATATCTATATAACATATTGTGTGAACAAACTGTGTAATAAATATATTTTAAATACACATAATAATATCAATCCCAATCTTCTATCTATCCCTTCTGCCTTGTACCCTCCCGCCTCCATCCCTCCCTCCGTTGCCATGGTTACCAGCTAGTGCACTGGTGGCTCCCATGGCCCAGCAGGACCCACAGTACTGGGGGATGTGCTGGTTCCGTGTGACGCTCACATAATTCTTCCCCTTGATGTTCCTCCAGTCCCAGGACGGAGGAAGGTCCGACACCTTCACATACCCGTGTGGGCGGGCCTGTGTCCTGAAATAAGTAAAGGATGAGGCTCACATGTAGCTGTGAGTGTTCATATTATCAAGAACAGTCAGCCCTCTTAAGGAAGAACCACAGTAATCTTGTAATAAATATAGAAACGTACAGTATTATCTGCGATAATATAAAGAAACACATAATTTCACAGAAAAGCCACATTTCAATTCTACATTTCCATAAGAGATGCTCTTTATTTACATCAGCTATAACTGTCAAGTTGAAATTAATAGTCATAAAGTCACTGAAAAGCAAAAAGTAATTAAGTCTATTTAATCTAATTAATTTGCTTTAATTGAGTACCCTTATTTGTCAAATTTAGAACAATTACAGGTAATTAGTCAGGATCATCCAAAAGAGTTTTGATTAATTTAATGGGTATTTCCACATTAATAATACTAAATAACGATGTACATTACAATATAGTAAAAGTAGCAAAGTAGAGAAAACAAACCCAAGTTAATGAACCAGAAACACATATGTTAATTATTATGTTCATGTGATTTTCCATATGATAAGAGTTATGACTAAGCTAGCTACTAGTCTTATATTACTAACGTTACTATTACCAATACTATTTTAACGTTACTAGCCTATAAAATCACTACTGAATACAATATAAGCCTGTGGAATATTTTAGGAATATTAAAACTATATTTATGTACTTGCAAATATGTTATAAGAAACACAGATAACGGTTAAATATCCAAAATAGCCTAATATGATTCTTAAGAGTGTAACGTTATATTTCTAAATCACAGCTGAGGAGGTGAACTACAAGCCCAAATCATTCAACTGTGTCACTGTCAGTGGAAAATGTACATTTTCTCGTTACTTACTTGACAGAGTCTGGTCTGTCGTCTCTGAAAGGTTTGTAACAAGGCTCAGATAAAAGTCTGGAAGCGCTAATTTGCAGTGAAAATGATGCTAAACAAAACAGCAGCTTTACGGCTCCACGAGACGCCATGTTGGCTCCGCCTCCCTCATCTGACGCACACTCAGCGCGCCCCCTGGCGGCACCTGCTACCATGACAACCTCCACTGAGCGCCATCACACTGTGATTTAAAATTAAAAAAAAAAAAATAGAAATAATAGAAATAAAAATAAAAACAGGTTGTAAGTCATGAAGATGCTTTTATGACAAACGGATATAACTGTAAATGTATATAACGTCTGTCAAGAAGTAGAAGGAAAGAGGGTTTTTTTGTTTCAAAAATACTTTATTTAACAATACAGAACACAGTGGTGGAAGAAGTACTCCGATCTATTACTTAAGTAAAAGTACCATACCACAGTGTAGAAATACTCTGTTAAAAGTAAAAGCCCTGCATTAAAAACTTTACTGTAGTAAAAGTACAAAAGTATTCACATTCAAGAAAGTAAAAGTATTCATTATGCAGAATGCCCCATTTCAGAATCATATTATATTACTGGATAATAATTATTGATGCATTAATGTACGTATTAATTAAATGCTGCAGCTGGTAAAGGTGGGGCTAATTTAAATGAGCAGATAAAAAGAAATGTATGAATGTTTTCATGTGAAGTGTAAAGGCAGAGGTGGAGTGTAATACTCAAGTAACTGTTTTGAGATACGCCTTCTGGTACTTTACATGAACATATCCCTTATTCACACTTTTATTACATTTTAGAGGAATATATCGTGTTTTATACTCCACTTCTTATATCTCACAGCTGAAGTCAGTAGTAACTTAGTACATTAAAAATGAGGTAACTCCCCAGTACTGTTTGAATTAGTCCCACATTAAAATACTGCTTACTGTCTAAGGTAATGCATCAATAACACTCCTACTGTATGTACACACAAAGCTGTAACAGCTTTACACATATGCACATACAGAATATTTGTAGACACATTTTTTTTGCTCTGTAAACATTTGAAACCCATGTTTAACCACGTTACTGTCAGCAACATTCAAATAAATAATAATCAATTCCTTGAATTACAAATGTTAGCATTTCACCATTTGTAACATTTTATCATTTGTACTGTTTAAAGTACTTTAACATGTGTTAGATTCTTAAAGGTCCTTGCCTCTGATGTCTCTATTTTTGCTTTTCACTACAGTGATCAATAAATAAATGTCTTCTAAATAAAAATGGGTGTTAGAGCAGAGCAGGTTTTGCAGGCTCAGCAGGAAACTTTTAAATAACTTACTCAGTTCCCAGTTACAACACAATCACATTACACCTAATGCACGGCCTGATGATTGGTCATTGTTATTTTTATTGATAATATGCAGCTCTTAACAAGGTTATTATATCACAGGATGAGGCTCAACTTCAATCAAGGTCTGTTTTTGTGAGGGAGGAGCTCTATTGTTTTTGCTTTTAATGATTAAAACTAGAATCAGATTAGATGTGCATTAGGCGCCTAATGAACCCTCAACAGGAACACTAGATAAATCACTCACCAGTTGTTATTTGTTGTGTGATCCATCTTCAGATTGTAGTCTTTCTCCTGATGATGATGCTGCTGAGCAGCTCATGTACTGTAAAAGCTGTTTGGTTGTAAGAGGAAAGGATGTTCATGTGTTGATGTCAGTGTAAACTGCAGAAGATGGGCTCTAAAAATGAGCTCGATGCTTTCTGCTGGGTCCCAACAAACGCAAATATATATAAAAAGCACAAATCAAAGTGACAGAATGATTTCAATCCACTGTTGTATTTAAAACACTTTATTGAGAGGCTTGAGGCTTGAACTTCACCCTGTTTTCAAGGGAAAAATGTCCCAAAATGCAGTGATGAAATGTGGCTAAGAACATTTACTCAAGTACTGTTCTTCAGTACAAATTTGAAGTACCTGTACTGTACTTGATTATCGTTTCATGCCACTTTTCAAAATGTAATTAAACTAATTCTGAAGATGGCCATTGTGGAGAGTAAGCACATTTACTTTTGGTGCGTTAAGACACATTAAAGGCAGGACCTTTACTTGCAATTAAGTATTTTTTACACTGTGTTATTGCTTTTTCTTACTAAGTAAAGGAATTAACCACTGCTACTTTTTCTTATGTTCTTTCCAGGTTCACCTATAACCCACAGCTGAAAAGCAGTACAGGTCGCTGAGAGAGGCTGAGGTACCACGAAAATATAAACAGCACTTCATCACCAAGCAGTCACTGAATCATGACTCTGAACATCAGAAAATTATGATATATGTGACAGTGAGGACGGGGAGGTTGCGTGTTCCCAGAAGCAGTCGCTAACCTCAAATTATTTATTAGTTTGCATTTAAAGCTTCTCAAACCTTTACCAAACAAACCTAACCCCAGCTGCTGGATGAAAAGATAATAACAGCGTATACAGTTATTATTCTGGGCTGAAAAGTAATTCACGTCTGACCGACGTCCCTCCTCATCAAGTCACTTACTCTGTGTTTTCTCTGAGAGCAGACACAGCCTACTCCTCCTAAGAAGTCCATTGTATTATGAAACACAGAGGCCGTTGTCTGCTGCAGGACCAGAGGAATTAAGTCCCGATGACCTTCAACCTCTTAGATCATTGCTGCTGTTGCTTAAAAGCTAAACTCCTCCCTGCTTTGAGGCATCTTCAGAAGCACAAACAGTCTTCAATAATACATAGCCTCATAGCGTAAGGCTGCTCTTCAATCAATTCAAGTGCTGTAAACCATTCAGGATGTAATCTTACAAAAAACCCAGGGGTAATACAAGACATCTGTCAACACATCAGTTCTTTCTGAGACATCCTGTGTGCATTAACATGAGCATCTTCCTGCCTGCTAATGCTAGAGATACAAGCCTTGATGACACCACTAAACAGACCTTCAATCCTCAGTGAATGAACGCCATTATCCGTCTTCAATTTACAATAATAAAATAGCTTCTAAAGCTGGTCTCTTACATCCAGGCTGATGACAAGACAACCATGCAGTCGTTGCAGTTCAATAATTTCAGCTCTGTCCATTTGTCTCGCCTTTTTAAAAGCCAGGTATCACATCTGTAATTGATGCAGAGACCGCTCTTTGTGATTGGAGTGAATATCTTTTCAAGTGATGACAGTGCTGGATGAATAGCCATTAAATTCTGTACAGGCATTCATGGTTCCCAGAGGATGAATCCTACTGACTTTGGTGATCCCCTGACTTTTCCTCTAGCGCCACCAGCAGGTCAAAATGTTCTCTTATCCTGTGAAATATCTCAACATCTACTCAATGTATTGGCTCAAAATTTTGTACACACATTCATCGCCCCCCAGATGTTGAATCATACTGACTTTGGTGATCTTCTGACTTTTCCCGTGGCGCCACCATGAGATTGACATTTGTGATTTTGAGTGAAATATCATAACAGCTATTGGATGGATTGCCATGAGATTTGGTACAGACATTCATGTGCCCCTCAGGATTGATTGCAATCGCTTTGGAGATCCTTTCATCAAGGAAGAAGCCCATTTTATACCTTTTTAGCCATGCTAAACGCTCTGGGACTGGCAATGTTGGTTGGTCCACCACTTAAGCCTCAACTGTGCTTTGTATTTTGTGTTAATTAGCAAATGCATACTTAACTTCATTATGTTAGCATGCCGGTGTTAGCAGTTAGCTAAAGTACAACATCACAGAGCCATCAGCGTGGCTGTAGATTGTTAGTCTTGTTACATGATGGCTGGAAAAAAAGACTGTCATGTTTTAAACAATTTATAAAAACCGCCTGGTTTGCAACCTGATTAACATGTATTTGTATGTTTAACCAATAAAGTTGACAGGATTTGTAGAGTGCAAAGATCACACAATAAACCAAGAGGAGGTTCATTCACATGTGTGTTAAAACTGGAGTTACACGGTTTTCATACGACTACAGCGATATACAGTTTATCTGTCTGAATTCCAAAAGAGACGATCCGCCCGCAGCCACCGCAGAAAGACACTAAAAAGCCCACTTAAGCAGAGGCACCTTTAGAGCGCATGGAAAGTGCATCCATGTAAATATTGAAAACTCACACAGTTTGGATTTCACTCGCGGATCAATATTGAAGCAACCTGGACGTTAATCTCATTTGCACTTCTGTTTTCTTCTTGGCAAAAGCTGCTGCAGACTGGCAGAGTGGGATCTCCAGTGAAATTACAACTAATTCAACGTTTAGAAAGATTTTCACCAGATTCACATGAATATTTTAGGCTGGCAGGGTTTCTGTGCTGTTAGGTTTTCAATCAATACTCCATTTATCCACATAATTGTCTGCTTTTGCAAGTATTTTATGGACAGACTAGACAGAAAGGACTATTTTTTGAAAAAGAAATCACTGTGTGATATAGTTGAAAGCTCCAGAAAAAGCGAATAAATTGACCTTGAATTGAGAATATTTGTCAGCTGTCTGTAAAAGTGCTGTTGTCATTTCATCAACATGAATTTTAGGTTCCCAACTGTCTTATTAAAAGGACCATAATTCATTTACTATCAATAAGTTTGTGAGACCTGATGACTTCTATTTAAAATATCTATTTTTGGAATAGAAGTGTAGGACATGGGTATACATGTATTTGGGTCATTTTCCATAGTATTTTATGAACATAAATTAATCCTGCACTGTTCAGGCAAATAATTACTCTATTTACATGGTGTCCCCAATCATCTCCACTATAAACATTCACCTAGAGATGAACTCTATATGGCCAAAAGTATGTAGACATCTGGACATTAAACCCTTGTGATTGTTGGCTTTCCACCAGATTTTGCAACCAGGCTGCAGGGATTTGCTCCAATTCAGCCACAAGAGAATTAGTGAGGTCCAACACTGATGCTGGGCGCTAAGACCTGGGTCTCAGTCGGCGTTCAGGTTCATCCCAAAGATGCTGGATTGGGTTGAGGTCAGGGCTCAACTTCTTCCACACCAAACTGGGAAAACAATTTCTTTATGGACCTGGCTTTGTCATGTTAAAACATGAAAGGATCTTCCCCAAACCGTTGCCACAAAGATGGAAGCACACTATTATCTAAAATATCATTGCATGCTGCAGAATTAGGATTTCCCTTATAGGAACTAAGGGGCCCAAACCATGAAAAACTGCCCCAGATCAAAGGTACCCAAACCTATGTAGACAGGTATGTCCTCATGCCTTTGGTCATATAGTTTGTCTGCAATAGGCATCATTTTTAATACTATTGCCAAGAGATTTAAAAGGCACAAATTAAGTACAGAGCCACCAACATGTCCTTGACATTAATATAACAACATGCTATTGCTGCTGCCAGACATGTTGTCTTTGTAAAACTGTGCACTAACTAATAACATTCAGCCTCAGTTGTGCTTTGTATAACATGGTAAACTAAACATTAAATCTGCTTAGCATCTGAATGTTAGCATTGTAATTATGAGCATGTTAGCTCAAGCAGCACTGTGTCTAAGTACAGCTTCACAGAGCCGCTATTGTGACTGTAAACTCTTGTTTCAGAATGAATTCAACTAAAAAGCACTCTCTTTTCCTGCTTGCTGAGATCATTCTGCACAGCTGGTTTTAGACTCACTGTCACTACCTTTAAGCTATAAGAAATTATGTGCAATTCTTGACACAATGCACACACTTGGAGGTCTCAAAAGCACAAGGATCCAACATAAAGCAACAAAAATAATTCCTGTTGCTGTAATAATAATTCGGACAGGCACATCAGTCGGTAACAACTTACCTGAACCTTCACTGTGTAAAACAGTTGTGTCCATTTGACCCGAGAGCTTATCAATAACTCCCTCTCAAGAATCGGATGAATAATGGATCAGAGACAAATGTTACTCAAGATTCACATTCATCTGAGGGATTAGATCAGCAGGTCCGGACTTCAAACAGCAGAAACAAATCGAGCGCTGACATGTTTTGAGGTTGGTTATTGATTATGGCTGGCTGCAGTTCGGGGCCTCATGGGTGACTCTCTGACTGCTCCCACATGACCGCTGCAGCAGAGCATCCAGCCGGTCTCGATTTCCAGGGAAAAGTGACGCTTCAGGGCAGAGGTTGGCAGCAAGCATGTTGATGATCTCCCAAAGTCAGCTTTTCCCTCAGCAGCATTTAGCTGTTTATTTTTCTTATTTTCATAAACCAAATCCATTTTGGTGATTAGGCCAAACGATGATTCATCACATCACAAGTGGGACCTTTGCTGCTCTAAGTGCCCTGTGTTTTCCACGTGGAGGGTCATCTGGCTCGGCCCTGACGACTCCCAGCATACCTTGCTTTGCTCCAGCCTAATGCACTTCGGAGGAAACAACAGCATGGATCATTTTCTTGTCAATATAGTCATTAGAAATATCAAAGCATGCGTGATTGATTGGTTTTAATTGTATGTTAATGCTCCAGTTAAAACTTGGCCACTCCTCTTTATCTTAAAAGTAAACATGAGGTCAGCGCTCCTTGGCTTGCTCTGAAATACAGTTTATTTTAATAGTGGTAAATAAATAACCTTAAGTGGAGTTTTAAGTGTTTTTGATATCTGGGAAATAATGGGAAAACCAGTTACAGTCATTTCAACATTTATATATTCCCTTCACTACATTATTGCTCCTTTTATACTTTTTACAGCAACCAGGATGATCAAAAACATACATTCTGTCTTTAATCAGATCATTTTGTAAGTGGGAAGATTAATTTGTGTCCCAAGAGACACGAATAATCATAAAACTGATCTGTGGCGTTCTGCTAATGAAGAGCTTTAATGAAAATGGACTTTAAAAATGAGGAAAAAATGATATTCAAACTCTGAGAAATGTGTGTGTGTGTGTGTGTGTGTGTGTGAGATGGCGCACACTTCTTTCCATCATTTTAAAATTTAGCCCAAGTAAATGTTATGTGAGTCAACACAAGTTCTTTGGTATATAGTGGAGGCAATACAGGCATCTGTCTTAATGACATTTTACCATGACGCTTTTTTTCAATTTCAATGACTCATTAATGACTCAAACCAAAAAATGAGTGGGATAACACGACCAATGCAGGTATTTCCATACAATTAACAAGACTAAGAATCTACAGACATGCTGTGAGCCTGAACTAGACAGTGGTGCTTTGAGCTAAATGCTAACGTCAGTATGCTAACATGCTCACAAAGATGATGCTAACATGGAGATGTTTAGCAGATAAAAATGTTTAGCAATTTTCACCATCTTAGTTTGGCGTGTTAGTTATTTCATTTTAAACCTCATGGTGGCGCTAGAGGAAAGTTAAGGGATCAACACAGTCATTTGTATTCATCCTCTGGCAACCATGAATGTCTGTGCAAAACGGTGTGACTGCCTCTCAAGTAAAGGGGCACATGGGGGTCACTGAATGGTTTGATGGGTATAAAAACGATGTCAGTCATGTGATTATAGATAAAGTAATGGACAATAATTAGCTAGTTGGTTTTCACAGAAGAGATTTAAAAAGCAGAGCCTCAATACATCATCATGGTCAATATATTAAAGAGCAGAGCAGGAGCCATGCACCTAAACGGGGCTCATTTTCTTTCTTTCTTGCTCAAGGACGCTTCAGCAGCTGTCACAGCTCTGCATGTTATCCCACTGACAACTAACACCACAATGATGCAAATCAACTTATACGTCCCCAACATTTTGGGGGAGGACTTGGAAATCCACAAACAGATCTGAGCACTTTGGGGTTGAGGTTTGAGTCATGATACATGTCTGAAGTGTTTACTCAGCATACAACTGGTTTAAATGTAATCAGAGACAATGTTTTTGCTGCAGCGCTCTTAATTATTTCAAGAACTGAAAACATTTTGGTAAAAATCATTTTTCCTGCCTGCAAGGAGAAATTTGACAGGCCTGTTATGTGGTAACAAGGATTAGATTGGAAGTGGATGTGCTGCTTTGTGAAGGCTGGTTTCAAACCAGTAGGCGTCGCTGTTTCTCTCTAATGAACAGCTGGACAGCAGATCTGAAGAGAAGCAATGATCAGTGAACGTCTCATGACATTTACAAAATCTTCCTGGAAGTGATCGTGCTTAATGTTTAATGCTTACAGACTTAAAGATGCAGATTAAATACTAAAATATGAGAACATATTTTCGTGAAATCAAACAAAAGCTGTGGATTTGGGAGACGTTATCTTTTAATACTTGTGGTATTTGCATCCATCTCCGCGTCCCACCTCTTGCTTCCAATTACCACAGGGGGCTGGACCGGTTATGAGACGAAGACTTCTGATTGGCTGAATCAGGTGTCAATCACAGACTCGTCCTGTAGCCTCCTGTTGGCGAATGCAATCCACACCAGAAGTCAGAAAGTCAAATTCACCAAGGGGACAAAACGGGAAGGCTAAACTATCCGGTTATTCTGAGTGCTTCTGTCACGCTTTACAACAAAGAAGTGAAACTGGACCTTCTTTTATTTTGAACGTTTCTCGTTAATGTGGTTTTGTAGTAATAAAAAGGAGGTTAATTGGACTTGAGGACTTGTTGGCTCCTTTCTCCGGCATTTTACGCGCTGTGCCAGCTCAGCTGTTTGCGCACCTGAGTTTGTGCAGCGTCAACATGACTTTAATCCATCTGAGCAACTAAACTATCGTGGTGACATTACTTACCACTGACATGCCTGCTGTGGTGAACCTTGGAAAATGCGCAATCTTTCACTGTGGAATAACCACCGGAGTCCAGGTGTCATCAGGGAGAGCTGATGTGGCCGTTTGGAGGAGCGCACCACTCTGATGTCAGCTGGGATTTGACAGAGTTTGTGATGCAAGATAAACCTTAGAGAGACAATCCTCGGCTACTTTTACCTGGATTCAACAGGGGCTGAACGGAGCCATGGCCTCGCAGGTGGTGTGCGGGCTGGTCTTCAGGTTACTGCTGCCATTGTGTCTTGCAGCTGGTGAGTTCCCCACTTTTTACGCATCTTAATTGGTTTGCTATGTGTGCGCCAGGTGGGGTTGGGTGATCGATCAATTAATAGTTTATCTGATACTGTCCTATAAATAATTTCATTATAAATGTAACGTTTGAGGAAGGCTGTAGCTTATATTTAACATTGTGACTCTGTTTTTATTTTTGGCAAAATTAGTTTTCCCACCTTCAAACACTCATATGAAAATCTGTGACATTAATTCAAAATCTCAGGTACACTAGTACAAACGGGAAGTGTTTGAGTATGCAGAATCTAAAGAGCAGAAATCAAATTTATGATTGTGTGAAGGATTTTTATGATGATTAGTGACTGACCTCATGATGCCGGAGGTCACAGTTCATTCCTCATCCCTGCTGAGGTCTGCGCTCTAAAACTGGGAACCACACAAAAGCAATAGACTGCGCAGAGTCACCCGCCAGCTATGATATATAAATTACAAACCAGAACAGCGGTGTACCTGGCTGTCACCTTTTAATGGATTTGGTAAAGGAAACACAGCCGACAACAGAGCGTCCAGTCACATCAGTGTGCGTCAAAAGCAACCTTTTGGAGTTTATGTCTCAGTTTGTGTGTCTAGAAATGTCTGGAAAAAAAATAGACAAATATGAATGCATGTTTTTCTCCTTTTAAAGTCTCAAATGCTAAAATAATCAAATCACAAACCAGTTTAAAAAAAACAGAAACTATTCCTTACTGTTAGGTTGATAATGTGGCTCAAACAGCGAATGAAATTGCAGTTAAACTGTTATATGTTATCTAATTGATTCCTGTGGTGTTTAGTGTGGTTTCAGCCTATTAATGAATCATCACTGTTGTTATTGATTGTTTAGCTGCTGACTGGACATCCATGCCTGTAGAGTTAATAGTGTTAATTAACATTTATATTACCTTGACAGTGTTGGAGCTACATGCCTTGTGTTGTTTGACATTCCTCTGAGTTTTGGTCAGCGGTGGAGTTTTTTGGTTTGTTTACAGCATTTGTAACTTTGTTAAGAAAAGCGCTTTTACACAGATGTGCTCATTGTTGCTGTGTTGGTGAATGTTTTGTTTGATTCACTCTTTTGCTATGCAGATTGAGAAGATGACTCATGGTCAAACTTTGAACGGCCGGGGAAATAGCTCGGACATTACTAGTTTCACTGAAGAAGAAGGCGCACACACTTAATCGCTGATTTAGAGTTTGTGGAGACGAAGCTCGAGGTATGATCGCACCTTGCAGACTCTATTAAGTGCAGTTTACTTTGTGTTTTAATTCTGCGGTAGGCCACAAGTGAAAAATGATTAGCGTCAAACTGCCATTGTGGTGTCTGTGTAAGACTTATGGGGCTGAGGTACTTTTAAAGCTAACAGCATGCTTTCTATAGATAAGACCCACTCAGTACCACCATAATGCATCACTTGACAGCCCGACGCCCCCCCTTTATTTCCAAAAGCAGTTGTGAGGCCATGCATTGTCTCCATTAATTCGTGGAAAGTCGTTTTAACAGTATGAATTAATAATGCGGTTGTGAGGGAGAGAAGAATTGCCTTCCCTTTTATCGTAAACATACCTTTAATATTTTATGTTTTTTCAAAGTGCAAAATGAGCACTTGTCATTCACTGCAGCTTGTACACAGTAACTGACAGGATGAAGGAAATGTAAAGTGGAAAGAAGGGAAGGTATACAGGAACAGACGGCGTTAGGCGTGAGAGAAGGTATCTCTGTCATCAGCATCACCTGATCAGCGGCTGACTTTCCTTCATTATTTCTGTTTGACAGTCAAAGATCTCATCTAAATTAAACCTGAATGGGTTTGGTGTCATCAACTCATCAGCTCACAAACAGAGTAAAGCAGATTGTTGTTTTATGTCTTTATTATTTGTAACACTTGTGGCTGGAAGATAATTTTAAGTTTCATTTCTTTTCTGTGTCTTGTTTTGGTCCATATTTTCGGGTTTCATGACGTGTTTTTGGGGCAAAATAGGATCAAAAAAGTAACTTTTTTGGCTTCTCAGTGCTGCATAAACACAGAGGAAACACAGCACAGCAGATGTTATCTGACTCCAAACACCTACATTATTACCCTTACTGTATATGTTCAGTAGTGTAATATATGTTGCACACAGTCGCTTTTCTCATGTCCCACTGACAGACTTGTCTGCTGACGTTACATAGTCTGTGTTTCCTGTTGGCCATCTGACAGCACCTCTATTGAAAAGCACTGAACTGCTGGACCCATGTGTGCACAGTCCCTCCGCCACACACACACACACACACACACACACACACACACATTTGCACACAGCTACAGTTTTGCCGATCAAACAGGCCGCTGTTTATGTGTTTACTGGCAGAGTTTGGAGTGTGAACATGATTATGAGCGTGCGCTCGCACCAAATGTCTGATCTGATATCAAAAGCAGCAGGTCAGCTGTGTTGAGTCGGGGCAGGTTGCAGCAGAGTAAAACACTGAAGCGAACAGAGGTGGACATGCAGATGCTTCGCTGCTGGGATTGTGATAATTGCGGTTAAACAATATGACCTGAACGCAGCATTAACAGAGACACGTCAAAGATACAACCTCTGGTGTGGATAAAAACCTGTGCTTAAAACAAAATGCATAATATATACTGTATTATATAGATGTAAGTGTGTGCAATATGTGCATGTTTGCACTCGGATTTTGATAGACTCTCAGACTAAAGAAGCAGGAGCATTAAGAACAGCAGGCATAACACAGGACACTAACAGGTTAAACAGGTAACGGGTTAAGGCAGACAGGAAAAAGCTAAAACACTAGTTCAAAATCACCATTGCAGATTTAGGCAAAACAAAAGGGCTGCGACGCTACGACTAGGAGACACGACACACAGTGTGGCAAATGACTAGGCTACTGTGCCTGTCTACAGTATAAACTCTTGGAATAAAGGGGTAATAATCTAGTCTAGATTTGACAGATCTAAGTATAGTGGTTTTGGATCTGGACCTGGTCTGATGTGGTCTACCTGTGAAAAAAGCAGTGAAAAGTCCCTTTCTTGGATTTTCACAAATCCAATAAAGGTTTCACAAATCTGAAACAGTGTTTTGAAGAATATTTAGCCTCTCTGGGATGATCTGGTCCAGATTTGACAAGTCTATGTATAGTGGTTTTGAATCTGGACCTGGTCCAATGTGGTCTAGATGTGAAAAAAGCAGTGTAATCTCCCTGTTTTGTATTTTCACAAATACAATAAAGTTTCCACAGATATGAAAATGGGTTCTAGACAGCGTTAAGGCTTTACCTAAAATGTCTAACACGCTTTCACAACAGTAAGGACGCTCAGCACTGTAAATTAAGTTTCCCTTAACTTTCCCCTTAACTGCTGAGACCAACTTCAGCGTCGTATTTGTGGCCTCTGTTCAGCAAAAGTTACATTTATATAGTTTAATTTAACTAGTACATGGCTATGAGCTAGCCCCTACTCACACTGGCTTCTAGCGTTATTTAGCTTGTAGATAGTTAGCTACAGTAAGTGATAGTTAGCTAGCGAAATGTCTTTTTATCATAAAATTGAATAGTCAAGTGACAGAAAATTAATTGGCAACAATTTTGATAAGTGATTAATCATTTAAGTAATTTTTCAAGCAAAAAGGGCACAAAAACCAAAAAATCACAGTTTCTAGGTAATCAAATGTGAAAATTCTCAGGCTTTCTTACTCTATGATAGTAAACTGAGCATGTTTGGGTTTGGACTGTTAATCGGACAAAATGAGGCATATGAAGATATCAGCTTGAACTCTGGGAACTTGGACTTTGTTGATATTTTGTAGACCAAATGATTAGTCAAGAAAATAATCAATAGATTAATAATGAAAATAGTCGTTAGTTGCAGCCCTGAAAGAAATTAGCTGCTTTGAGAAGATGTGTTATGTCATCTGAGAGGCTTATTTTTACCCAGTAAGCAGTTTATGTTTGTTAAAATCAGTATAAACTTCAAGTTTCATGTTCTGTTGAAAACAGTAAACCTCTCTACAGTGGTGGTAGATTTGATGTGGTATGCTCTTTATTATTTTCTTCAGAGGGGTTTAAATTCCTCTGTTATCTCCCAGTGCTCGATCTTGCCAGGCACCGCACCACCTTATCTTCTGTCATGACATTTATGTTTTTGGGCTCAAACTCTGAAGTTGGTTGGCCTTGATTTCACATTTAAGGCTGGCTTGCTTCTCTTGTGTTTAGGCTTTGTGTGGCTGTAATAATAGCTTTTACTGGGAGAGACAAAAGCCTGATTCAGACGTGAATGGGGAATTTTTGCAGTAATCTGATGTCTGAAAACAACGGCAGTTTATTTTCATTACCCGTGTAAAAATCCTCAGATGGTAAGTCATACAGAGGAGGCAAATGGTCAGGAAGACTGCGGTCAAGTGTCTGCAGGCTAGCAGCAGGAGAAGAGCCATGCAGATACAGATAGATTATCTATATCTCATCACAGTATAGATACAAAAGGACTTCTTTACTGTATATTTGTAAATCTGAGCAGATGAGCAATGGGGACAGCGGGCTACAGCTTGGGCAAAATAGGCCGGTTTAGAGCTCATTTAACGCCACATTTAACGAAGATAAAATGAAGTGGGTGGGGATAGAAATGGTGCAGAGTGTGAGACCAAAAATTAAAGACTGTGAGTCATTCACCCTAGAGGTTAAGGCTGAAAAAGTATCTCACCTACTTGTTTGAAAAGTTTGAAAAAGGAAAAAATGATGAACAATAATGATAAAGGGCGTTTTTATGTTGTTGTATTGGTGCTTGGACTGTCTGGCATATCAAGCCTTTGTGGATACTTTAAACTTAATCACATAGATAATCTACAGATGTTGGTGGTTTTCTCAAAGAAAAAAGTAACATTTATTAACTTTTGTTAGCGTTCACTGGTCTGTATCTGAGCACAGAGAAAACAAGGAGGTTCACTTACCTTAGGGCTCCAGCGAGGGAGAAGTCAGAGCCAAGTCAAATGTCAATGAATAGGTCCATTGAGTGTGCAAAGATAAATAAAAGCACCATTTTCAGCAGTTAACTGTAATTTTTCAGTAGTTCAAGACCAGCAGCTGCCCAGACGGGCCGATATCTATGACTGAGACGGTAACTCACGCAGCCGACCGGGTTGTAAACTTTGTGCTTGTTGATATAACCGCAAAGAAAAATTTGGGAGGTCAGACTGTGTGTCCACATTTTGTGCAAGGTTACTGTGTACTTCCCTCCCTGCTGCACTAAATGTAAGGCGGGAAGGGGCTTATCACATATTTTGTGTAAACTGTGAGTTGTAAATGTTTGAGCAGATTTTACGGCTATAAAAAAGCACCCAAAATGTGCATAGGCTTCAGTGGTGAAATGGGTAAGTGGTTGCTACAGTGTGGTTCATTTTGGATGCGTTAATTGATGTTCAGTCAGCAGGTGATGAGAGCCGTTTAACTGGTAAAAGCCCTGATCAGGGCAGATGGTCAGTCTGGCTCGGGGAAATGAGGTGCGCTATAGATCAATACATCAATTAATGGTTTTTGGAAGTCATGTTTGCACTTAAGCGTTTTAACTTTCATCATGAGCTCAAAGACTTCCTTCATGTGCCTGGACGGGTTGTGTTTATATGTGTGTGTGTGTGTGTGTGTGTGTGTAAAGCAACTTACTTGCAGATGATTTTCTTGGTTAATCGGTTAATTGTTTGGTTTATTATATGTCAGAAAAAGGTGAAATTGTCCCATCACATCACATCACACGGTCTAAATCTGAAAGATATTCAGTTTACAACGATATAAAAGAGAGAAAAGTGGCAAATCCTCACATTTGAGAGGCTGGAACCAGAGAACATTTTGCTTAAACAATTAATAAATTATCAAAATAGTAGCTAATTAATTATTTGATTAATCGACTAATTGTTGCAGCTCTAAAGGAAAGAAAATGGTTCAGTGTCTTTATTTTACTCACACTAAAATCAGCATTGGTCTTTCATTTGACTGATTTCCTTTATATCCTTAACATTAATTACTGACATAAATGAAATGAAATGAAAATAAAATCATTAAAAAATTAAGGAAATGCAAAAATTATGGTGAAAATATTACAAAAAGTTTAAATTAATCAACATTAGCTATCAAATTGCGACCAAAAAGATGTTGTGACCGGCTTTTCAGACACCGGTCATCACATTTCAAACTCTGCTGTGTTTCATTTAAAGTTTTGGCAACCAAAAGTTATATTGCTGTATTCAAAACTCAGAGGTACATCGTGCATTTTAGGGGCATCTGGTGCGTGACGCCACCCTGTTGCAAAACTTTTAGAGATTTTGTTTTGTAGAGTTTTATCATAAAAAAAAGATCCAGTGTCAATAATGCTCACAGTCCATGAAATGCTATGGGATTCTTGCAAAATGAAATCTTCACATGTGATGTAAAGCTGTACTTTGTGGCACTCTGCGGCACGGAGAGGAAGAGCTGACCGCAGGCTGCTCGCTCGGTTAATTGTCTGTCTTAACACCCAAGGACTATCGGGTGATTATTGTACTTCAAAAACAAACCTGAGTGACTAAATTAAGCTCAGGCTCTTTTTGTGATGCAGGCCAGATAAACAGATAATGAGGCTTGTGAGTGTAAAGTTTGGTTAGAAGAATGTTCTGGCTTTTTATTGCTACGTGCAGCTTTTCTACACCAGGAACATTTTAATGAGTTTCACCACATGTTTCTCTCAAATGTGTGTTTAGCTGATCTCAGTGACGACTCCTGACCAGGCAGCTTGTTGCCAGCTTCCGCACTTTATTTACTGTTAAACGTTATGTAATGCACACAAAGCAATATTGAATTAGTGGTAATTAAATGGTGTTTTGTTGTTGTTTATTGTGATCAAAAGGTGGATTTGCTGTTCAATCTGTATTTGTGTCTTTGTTTCCGCAGCTTGCCTGTTCAGGTACAATGCCCTGTCCTTCGTCTACCTCATCTATCTCCTGCTTATTCCACTCTTCGCAGAGCCCACAAGCACAACAATGCAGGGTAAGAGCCATTACGTAACTCTCTTTGAAGCTTCACACGTTCGATGGCTTTGGCTTTGTCCATCGCCTGGAGAATCTTGACTGTTTCCCAAAAGCCTCCAGTTTGAATTGCAATATTGTTCTCTGTAATGTAAACCAGCCCTTCTCGAGGGGACTTGAATTTCCTTGAGATGAGGATGGATTTGGCACATAGTTCAGTCTGTGAAAGGTAATATCGGTTAGTGCGGGCACGAGTCCATCTGTAATAATAAAAATGATCCACGGCTGGCCAGATCTGAGATAGAAAGATGTGATCCATCAGGGCCAGATCTAGTGTCCACTTGATGAAAATTAACATTTTAGGCTTAGGTTTGGTTCATCTGAGCAGATAATGTTCATATAAATAAGAAACTGAACACACAAGCTTTACAGTTGAGGAAAGAAACCCAAAGAGCCTGTAAAATATCCTTCAGAGAAAGAAAAAGAAAAATTGGGATGAGGGCTGTTTTTGATAATGGCTAACCACTTCAATTATCGAAGGGGGATATAAAAGTTGCTCCTAAGGCTCCACTGATTCTTTAGATGGGTTTCATTTCGTTATACCATGATCTGCGTGCAATCTGCATTTGACAAGTGTTATTAGTTAATTCAGGTTGAGGCATTTAAGCTCTTTGGTATTTTGGTTTAGAAAAGAGTTCAGTAAATGAACGCCACCCCTAAAGCTGGTGAAGTAGCTTCCACATCGTCCTTCGACAACTACGCAGCCTCCAAAGAAATATAAATCACAGTTGACCTCTGAGGCTGAGGTTTATGAGAAATGACTGAGGTGACTGTTCTCCTTACGGGTGATGAATGTGGGATTGCGGCCGTCAACTTCAGCCGCGCCTCTATGCACTCCCCTCACCGCAAAAATACTAAACATAATATGGGTTTCTGTAGGGGACCACATCGAGTGTTTAATAATACATAAACCCATATTGGTGGAGGGAACAACATCCAGTCCGAGAGCTGTCTCTGCTCGTCTCCAGCTGAAATAACAATCAGGAAGTAAAGGAGGAAGAGGGGGAGAGGAGGGAGCAGAGAAAGTGGACCACTTACGCTCTCATCAATAGTTAAAGAGAGAAGTCTTCTAGTAAAGCTCAATGATCATGTATCTGATAGCTGTTGACTTCAAACACGGTTCAACACATGGCAGTTAAGTCACAATTTACAAAGTCTTTTTTGTATAAATATGAAAACTTTCCTGTCTTATTAGTCCAAAACGTGAAGTGGGCCTTTAGCCTGAATGTCCTGTCCCCCTAACTGAGATTATATAGCGTTCCTCAAATATATGATATAGACACTTTAACACCAACAAGAGATGACAACTCGAACTTCAAGTGGAACTAAGGCCGCTTAAACGTTTTTTTTTTGTTTTTTTTCTTAAATATGTTTGTAGCCTCAAAAATAAAGTTTTTTTCTGGGTTATAAGACGTTTATTTTTCACATAAAAGTTAATTCAGTTTGTATTTAGATCACAAAGTAATTTTGTTCCAGTTACAGTATTTACTCCATTCATTCTCCCGTTGGACAGCAACAAGGTATGGAGTACAAACACCATATACGATACAGCACAAAACAATGGCCCCCCAGCAGGAATGATGTGAAAAAAAGGAAGAAAATACTCAAACACAGGTAAAAAAAAATCTTTAATAAGGCATCCGCTTACATAGTTACATAGTTGTGGGAGAAATTTATGGGAGTGTTTAAGTTATGTTAATTTTAGTTTTTTGGTATTGACTGTGTCAGTGTACGCAAGCTGTACCAAGATCTTCTCTGATATCAGATTTGTGATGTAATATGGCATTTATCGAGCTGAGAATGCATAAATAAATGCATTTATCATCAACATTTTGCAGATAATCATTTGATGTAAGCAGCAGGTGCCTCCTGAGCAGCAAGTTGGGGTTTCCCCCAAAGAGGTCTTTCCTGGCAGAAAAGGTGGCACAGGTCTCAAAATGACATCAGCAGAAATAAAAGCAACCCCTGTATGCTAATTATTGAAAGGCTGTAGTGTGATTAAAAATAACTCTCAGGTTTCAGGCATATTTAGGTTATATGTTTCTTATTTTCCAGTAGAATTTTTATATTTCCGAAATATAAAAGCTTTCAAATGTCACAGTGTTTGGGAGGGTTTGAGTGAATGGTGATCCAAACGTAATCAAAACTGTAGAACAAACTCACAGCAGCTCTAAATCTTAAGCTAATCCATTCTCGTTCTTTAAAAAAAAGATCTCATTGAAGCATTTTTTTTTTTCCAGGAGGGAACTGAAGTTGACGGGACACATCTTGTACCAGCTTATGTTTATGTAACCTTTTAACCAGACGTTGTTGTGTTTACTGTAGAGTGATCATGTACAGAAGCAGAAACACAAAAGAAGCGAATATCACACATGTAATTCGCCGCAGGCTCTTCTAGTGCAACACCTGCCAGAACGTATCCCATCTGTCTGCCTCACCTGTCCGTCATCAGGGAGGCGAACTGCAGGCTGAAAGAGCCACAGTATGAGGAAGTTTCAGTGAGCAGGGTGTTTGTAACAGGATTATCTTTGACTGATTGGAAACTATAATCATTGCAGGTTGTTGTAGGTAAATATTTGTCAGATTATTGAAGGAAAAAGTATTTAATTTGGGCACCACATAATTTTAGAACATTTTAAATAACAGCTGGTTGTGGTTGAGGATGATTGCGATAGTACTGCCAAATTTAATTTGTACTGTAAATGATCAATTGTGAATTTAACTTCAGATTGTACACATTTAGGATGAAAAGTAGTTTAAAAGTAAGTCTGAATTTATTATGTAGTTATTATAATCATAATCTGTAGAGTTACAACTTGTCAGTTATCTCCTCCCTCCTGGCTGTGGTGTATTACATTTAAATTGTTCACTTAATTAATGTAAACCTACTGTATACATCCAGAATACACACTCACGGTACAAACTTAAATAAAATACACATCTCATCGTGCAGAAAAGAGACACACGCTACATTTTTGAATTGTTTTAGAGGGAATTAAGAGAGGGATTGAGCTAAATTGAGTGCTTTGTTTTGATGGTCTGTTTCATTTTGTCTCTTGAATCTTAAAGGACATGCTGCAGGTAAATCTGTAAAGTTAATTTAAACCAAATGTAAAACATGAATAATTCATTAGTTGTAATTTGCTTTAAAAAGCCACAGCAGTGCGGTGTGCCCGAGGATAAGTCAGTGTGCAAGGCTCCGATCCCAACTGGAGACAAACAATATCTTATGCAACTTGTTGGTGTTGTTTTTTGTGATTTACTCTCTAATGTCGTAATTGCTGTATTTGGCTCAACATCCCCTTGAATGCATTCAATTCTCAGTGGAGGTGAACACAATCTGAACTGTTGCTCTCATATGGGTAGCAGGCATTTTAAGAGCCTTTACAGTGGGTGCTATATGCCTGGTTGAATGGGCACTGACATGACAATTTCCCTTTGGGGAGTCTTTTAGTACTGTTGCATGAATTTGTATAAATATTTGATGTTATGGATGATTTATCAGGTTTATATTTTAGCTAGAAGTCTTCTAACAGAGGGTGTCTGGGTTTAATGCATCTCCTAGTTTGGCTTTTTAAAAAAAAAAAAAATCAATTTTTATCAAACATATTTAAGACCTGAGATAATTTTCTCCTTTGTATTGTCTGGCAGGGACTCCTCAAAAAGACCAAATGATTTGCTTTGGGGTTCAAAACATTTCATTGGCCCTCTCTGACACCATGATTTGGCAAGACCATGTGGTTAAATCAGATATTAATGTTGTCAAATGAATGCAATTCTCTGATTGAATAGGGAAAAAGCAGCAACTGTTAAAACTGAACAATGCCCTCTGTTTTTGGAAGCATTTAAAAAGTACTCTTGGGACGGCGCTTTGAGACTGAATAATGAAGCGAAGCGAAATACTAATTCAAGATGAACGTCAGGCAACCAAGACAGATGGCCGTCACACAACAAAAATGCTCTATTAGAAATAGGAAAAAAGGGGGGCAGAGCCAAAGCAGTTGCGTTGTCCAGAGCCTTAGGTCCAATTTGGACGCAGGAGCTCGCTAACAGTCCTCATACCTCATATTTACAAGCATTCTTTTCCCTCTTTGTGAAAGCCCGGGGAATTGAAATGGGAAATTAGCACAAATTGTTTTCACTTCAACATTTAATTTGCCTGCCGTGGTCTGTTGTTGCACACATTTGATAAGGTTAGTCCTCGATGGCCTGAGGCTCAGCAGTAGCGTTTCACCTTAGCCAGGATATTGTGCCATACGCTATAATAAAACTGGTACGTTTCCCCTGCAAGGATGCAGTAAATTTAATGAGATGGAGCTGTTGCCCTGTGAAGAACCAGTGGACCAAACCGTGCAGATTATGTGGGACAATTTAATCTTTCAGGGAAACTTTTCATTTCTACCTCAAAGAAGGAGAGCCCCATCGCGCTGGTTCTTCCCTGAGGAGGAACATTTTCATTTTCACAATAAGCGGGGGTCCGAAAAAATCCTATTGTAGAGAATTATCACCATAACAACTCCTGAAATTATCCCAAATACCTGTAGGTGCACTATAAAATAGCCATGTGTGGAACAGCTGTGGCAGCTCCTCAGACTCTCATCCTTCCCTCCCAGGATCAGCAATGTCCGCTGACAGCTGTGTTATTTACCTACATTATAAAGACACTGGGTCAGTCAACACCTACAGTATATGTTGCTGTGGTCTCGGACAGCCGAGTCATTTCTTGCCAACATGAACAGCCGCCAAAGAAACCAAAGAATCATATCGGGTATAATGGTTGGTTTTGCTCCTTTTACGATGAATTAGAGACTTACAGAGAATCGGAGGTCTTGTGGTCCACCAGAATGTTTATTTGACTTTTCAACAGAAATAAGCTTTGCTCTATCGCAGTGTTGCCAGTTCTTAACCAGGATATGTATCGTGATCCACAGAAAATCCCCCTTGGGTGCTCTCCCAGTCACCTCCACCTTTTCTTTACGAACTCATTCAAAACAGCTCCACACTTCACAGCTGATCACATATGAATATGAATTGTTGTTGTTTTCCTTGCTCTGCCCTAAGAGTACTATCAAAATTCAGAAATATGAGGCACTTTCTAATGTTGCACAACTTAAAAAGGATTCAAATTTCACCCCTTGCGTTAGGCAAAGTTCTCTGTTTCTAGAAAAAATAACCAGCAAAGAGACTTTTCTCTGGGCTTCAGTGCATGACCGGCAGAAAGAAGAAATAACATGTGGAAATCCTTAAACTGAGCGGTGGTGGTGGTGGTGGTGAACTCACTGTAGCTGTTCTCCTCCTCCAGGCCACACAGGGCGTCTGCTGCAGTCCCTCTGCTTCACCAGTGTGTCCTTCCTGCTGCTCCACATCATCTATCAGATTACCGTCAACAGCCTCCTGGCAGGGAACTCCATCTCCTCTGACTTCAACTGTGAGTACACTGCAGCCTTTATGGTCAAGACTGTAAAGGTAGTGAGGTTTGTTGTGTATGTTCAAATCAAAGCGAGAATCAAGACTCCACGAAGGATGTGCAGAGTGGGCTTGGCTGATGACGTCTCTTTCAGTTTTTGCTGTCGGCAAACCTTTTGAAAGACATACAAGAAGACACTTGTCTTGTATGTTTTAAGAAAAGTTAACAGACTAATAAAGCCACAATCAACCCTTTAAAACTCAATTTTTAATATTGGTTAAATTGTGACAGTTGCAACCTTGTCTCCTAAAAATTATGTTGATATTCTACAAAAGGAAATGTAATCACTTTGGTAAAGGTTAGGGAAAGGTTGTGGTTATTTTGGTTAAAAATTGTCTCAAGCTTCAAGTCAGTTATTTAATATTTAAACAAGACCACCCTCTTTCCGTAACCTTAACCAAGTGCTGTAAGAGCCTAAAACTGGACTTACACTAGTCACAAGGGGATGAAGGAAGTCCGTATCATGCTTTTTTATATTCCTACGCACGTAGCCGCCAAAACGTTAGCCATGCTTTAGTTGCCATTAGTGGATCTTTAAATTTAGGGGAAACAAATTAAAATCGCTGCCAGTCAACGTTTTACAGATTTGTTGTATGAACATTTTGCGACTTTGCAGGTACATTCATGAAAAATCTTTCCTCATTATGTCAATAAAAAACCTAATCCATGTGGCGCTACGTTTCTTTATTAGAAGTATATAAACAGTTGACATATGAGTACAAACAGTTTCAGGTGCTCCAAACACGAATCACACCTCCTAACCCTGAAAATTTTCTTTCTTGGCTTTCTCAAAGACTCTTTTTTCTAAAACAGTTTACTCGCTCTGAGCACTCATGTAAGACCAGACGGTGAGATCTCTACTTGTTGGGCCACATGTTCATGACAGACTGCGTGCACACGTGTGTCCCATCCATCACACAGGCCGTTTTGTGCTTAAACTCTGACCTGAGCTATTGATGCAGTGTCACAGAGTTGTATATCACCAGAGAAGGTGTAGCTTTTTTCACAGCCTGAGGGGAAAGTTTCCATCCAGAAAAGCTAAGTGAAGACATGCTCCACTTGCAGGAGTAGGTAAAATATGTTCTCTAATCATGATTCACAATTTCTAGAAATATCCTCACTCTTACTGCATTTTGTCACATCATGAAGATTTATGAATATAACACATTCCTCAATGTAATTAGCTTCCTTGTGCCATATGGCGACGTAGAAAAAAAGGAGATTGTTGCTGCCAGTAAAGCAAACACTGTAAGCTACTGACTCAGTGTTGGGAAGGTGTTAATAGTTGGCCTTGGGCTTCTCATGAAACTTTGTATCAAACTGTAAAATTTGAATGTGTCTAGACGGGACAGACCCTGACCTTGTGTTCTAATGACTTGTTTCTAATGGAGGTAAGTCGCTTTCCAACGTCGAAGTACAGCCAACTTTGCTCGGAAGGCAGAACGGACCTTATCGCCTCAGGCAGAAACACACAGAGCCGTTCAGAGAGGGTAGACTAAATATTCACTCAGGGAAATCTTTATTACTGAGGTCTCAAGGGCTGCCGTTTTTGGCAGATCAAACCCTGGTGTGATGAGACCATAAATTATATCCATCTACTGTATTTATCTATGCGTTATCTATCTATCTGTCTATTGATGTGTATATTTGTTTAAACAATAGTTACTCGCATTAGAAGGTTAATGTAAATTGTGAAACAAATTAACGTATCATGTGAATCTTTGCAATGTAATTGTACTTTGAAAACCTTTAATTTCGTACCAGCCAGTCAACCAGTTGACATGTTAAAATCGAGAGCCACTTATTACCAAAATGATTCAGAGATTTTAAAAACCATGACAGGCAAGAACACATAACATGTAGAATTTCATGAGAAAAGCACAATAAACAGCTTTAAAGGATAAGTCCGGTGATATTTTATATTTTCCCTATTATTAACAAATCATGAAAAAAACAAAAATGAATTGATCCTACTAACAAGTATTGTCTGTAGCCACAATATATCCCCCTGTGCCATAGAGCTCCATTGTTGTCCAAATACCATTAAAAACACATCTATGAGCCACACTGTTGCACTGGGTGACATGTTCCTTCATTACCATGAACCCATGCACTGTAGTTTATTTTGAGTCAGTCCCACATGCACCATCCTGCTGCTGTAAATACTCACCAGAGCACCAAATGTGTATTAATCCGCGTCTGAAAATAGTTCCCCAAAATACACTATTTACTCCTGTTTAAGAAACATTGGCTAAAAACTACAGTGCCCAGCTGTTTTAGGAAAGTATACTGTATATTTATGAGCTGTTGTGCTAGCATCATGGCTGTAGGGATGGCAGTGTTGGTCAGTCCACTACTTTGGTCCAGACTGAAATATCTCAACAACTGTTGAACTGCCATGAAATTTTGTACAGACATTCGAGGTCCTCCGAGGATGAAACCTACTGACTTTGGTGCTCCCCTGACTTTTCCTCTAGTGCCACCATGAGGTTGACGTGTGGTTTTGAGTGAAATATCTCAACTATAAAACCATGAAATTTGGTACAGACATTCATGAACCCCTCAGAATGAACTGTAATAAGTTTGGTGATCCTCTGACTTTGCATCTAGCGCCACCATCAGGTCAAAATTTCAATTTAGCCATTGAAACATGCAATGAAACTTGCAAAACTAATGACATTCCCATCAGTCTCTGTGGTACTTTGTGTTTTGTGCTAATTAACAAATGTTAGCATGCTAACGCACTAAACTAAGATGGTGAACATGGTAAACATTATATCTGCTAATGAGCATGTTAGCATTTTCAGTGTGAGGTTGTTAGCATGCTCACGTTAGCATTTAGCTGTAAGTGTCTCACAGAGCTGCTAGCATGGCTGTGGACTCTTAGTCTTGTTAAGTTTTACGTCTTCAGTAGGAACCACTGGGCTTGAGGCCGAGTCCCACAGACAGGGTAGGGAAGTCGGAAGGTTTTCAGAGATGGATGAATTTTTCGACCAGCCTTATTTTTTAAGACTAAGATTAAATCAATCGTGACTGTCGCTTCAAATAAGTACACAGAAATATGATTTTAGCAGTAACAAACATTATATTTATGACTAAAAGAATCGGCCTTACACTAATAATAATCAGTAATCAGCTCTCTGGTTTTGGACAATTTGAGGCTGTTCCACCAGTGTAAAAACTTGGTTTCTGGCTACAATATGTACTCGAGGCACTTTAATGCACCATCGTCCTGGTGTTGTGAACATGCTGTATGGACTATGGTTATCCGAACAGTAAATTAAAGTATTCAGGGTTTTGTTTCAAACTTTATATCATAAAGGTCCATTGGCACTTGAATGAATACCATCTTGAGCCATTATCTGCAACATTTAGCAGCAAAATCCCAGTATGAACACTGGGCTGCTCAGGAATTGCTTTATAGTGAACAGCTGGTGGATCCTGGCTGTCAGTTGACAATTAATGAGGCACAGGGTGGAAAAATATAACATCACACACTCATGATGAAAAACTTAATATGGAGCTAAAGAATAAATAAGAATATAATAGGCCTAAAGAAAACTAAACAATGTCATTTAAAAAAATCACAAAATGTCAGTGTTGTGTTGTAAAGTTTGTACAACAAAGGCACACAATATTGCACAATATTTTACATACGTATATAAAGCTTATGATTTTGTCCCACTGCGATGATTTGTGTACATATTGTTGGGATTTCTACTTCCTGAAGTTAATGTCATCCTATTCCTATTTTTATGTTTGGGCTGCATATGCAACAGGAAGTCAGACATTACTCTTTGTCTCCTTGATCGGCCGCCTCCATTCTGAGTAAATGCCTTATCGCAAGTTTCTATATCTGGCATTTAGCCCCTTGACACCCTTTTCCTTTTGGCAGCCAAGAATAAACAAAGAGTCCTCCGTTGCGGTGAGGCGGTTATCCTCCCCTCCAGATAACTTCATATAATTTCCTCTATTCGCCCTAGCCAAATACACCATTAGTGCAGTAAAGTGAATTGAGTATGAATGAGAAAGCCTTTCCAAAAAAGCTAGCACCTCCAGCTGTCAGAGCAGGTCAGTGACTGGTCACCAGATGAGCTGGGGCCGACTTCCTTTGGAGTCATCCGTCATTCCTCTGTGCTGACTCGACATGCTGGGAGCTGCATTTACAAACAGCGTTGAGAGTTTGTATTAACCGTCAAAGAGCAACAGATCGGTGGAGCTCACTACATTACAGATAATGTCAGCTAAATTGTCAGATAGTGACAGAAAGAAATACAGTACACAGAATTTCAAAATACTTTCCTGCGATTGTCTAAAGTTTTTGGCAGCCATTGTCCTCAGTGGCAACCCCCACCCATCTGGTGACTAAGTAGGTTAAAACAAACCATAAAAAAAGGATTTGCAAGTGTGATTCGGCCCATATCTGATGGCAATGGATATTTCACCAGCTCATAAAGAGTAAACGGCCTGTTGAATGGCTGTTTTGTGACCAGTTCCTCAGGGATAGTCTTCATTAAGTCCTGCAGACGGAATTGTTGCCCTTTACCGCCCTCCGTATCCACCAAATGTGAGACATTTACTGAATTCTCCCTCCTCTTTCTGATTGTCCGATTATAGTTATGACGTGGTGAAAATGTTGACGCTGCATATCACCAGTCTCTGGGGAAAAGGGCAAGTGGCATTAGGCCCCAGAGATAGAAGAGAGAGTGCAAAGAAATGCTGTGCTGAGAGGTTAACGGCCCAGCAAGTACAAAGGGTGTTTTATGATGTTCACATAAAGTCTGAGGACAGGTATTTTTGGTTCTCAGCTGGGGTGGAAAGCGGACTTGCCTTGACGAGCAGTAACTCTCACACTCTTTTCCAGAAGTCTCCATGCTGAGTTCAGACTGTATTACACAGTATTCCCCTCCTCACCCTATGGATCAGACTGGCCTGACTTCACCTCTGGCATTCCTCGTGCGTGATATAACACACACAGGATGGGTTTCCTCTGACACCTGTGAGCTCAGTTTGGGCTGGGTGAAGTTAGGTGTTGCAGATGTTTGGACTTGGGAATTACTGAAACAGACTCTGTTTTGCCTGTGGTCACCGGCCTGACATTTTAAGACGAAGAGTTTCTATTTGAAGATTTAAATGGGGCATTAAGTAATCTATGACCTTTATCAACCTCTGCGGGTGATTATTAGGGATTACAACAACATCAGTTGACCTTATCTCCTCCTGTGCAAGTTTCTGGCATGCCCCTCAACATGTTCACTTAAGGTTCTTTGGCTTTTAAATGACACAAACAGTTAAATAGCTAGCTAGCTAATTAGACCAGAAGCCCAAAAACTGTATAGTGAAGAGTTAATACACTGGCTGGTTGGCATTACATTTACAGACGCTGGAGGTTTTCCTTTTTTTTTATGCTTGTGAGAAGTCAGCGCTTAAGCCTAAATTAAAGCTGCATTGCACTGTTTGTGACCACTAGAGGGCAGAATGATTCTAAAACAAACTCTCAGAAACAGAGCCGGATATACCATTGGCTTATCAAGTCATATGGCTAACATGTTAGCAAATTTGACTACTGAAACATCCAGCAGACTCTGAGCAATATGACTGTTTTGCTGGAGTCATATTTCTGGCGACCTTTCTGGTTTAGCCTTCACCAACTCCTGTCTTTAGCTTGCTAGCTAAATGTTCGACTTTCCTCACCAGCCACCACGAGGTAGTATTTATTTGCCTTATCTGATATTGTTTACTGCCTATGGTTTAATTCGGGGTTGAAGATTAGTGAGACCCAACCATGTAGTCTACATGCAAAGTATAAAACCAAAACAATGAGCTTAAAGCAGCTAAATACTTTTTATAGATTCAGTGTTGGGTGTTGATTCTCAGCGGGTTCAGGACTACTAATGACCCTGTTACATTACTCATAGTCATTTGATTCAATGTTAGTATCGAAAATATCAGTTAATGGAGCTTTCAGCTTTACTTTCAGTCAGCTTCAAGCAAGAATTATGTCTTAAAATTGTGTAGGTGAGTAGGACTTACAGGTGGTGCTCTGGATCCAAGTTAGTACAACTGAACCGAGTGTTTTGCCTGTATTAGATAGTGACAGTGTAGATACAGACAGGAAACAAGGGGAGCGAGAGAGGGAGTATGACATGCAGCAAAGGTCCCCGGCTGGAATTGAACCAGCGTTGCAGTTATATAGTATGCGTCTTAACCACTAGACCTAAAGGAGGCCCCAGAAGAGAGCATGACTGTTCATCGTCATCATTCATTGAGTAAAAATGAATGATTGTGTTTTATGTCAGGGGTTATGTCAGGGGTTAGTCATGTGGGCTCCTCCCATCACAGATGATACCCACTGACCTCCACACACCCTTCTCCTCTACATCTACCCCGACCACATAACACACATAACATCTGCTATTGTGAAGCAAATCCTGCAGCTATTGTTGTCACTGATGAGTAATAAAGAAACCCCAGGGTTTGTGCTGACCATTACCGTTTTATTCACCTTGAGTGGAATTCAGAGTCTATTTCCTGTTTCTGACAAAGTGCCTAATAGTGTGACTCATTCCTTTACTGGATACTTGGTGTGTGTTTCATTAAGAGAAACATGTCTTTTGTCTTATCTTATGACTGTTGTTTTCTGCTTCACACTGTATCTATTATCCTCCATTTGCAGATGGAGCTTTTCAATCTGAAGTGACATCTATTACTTTTTAAAAAGTAACACCTATTGCAAAAGATGGATTAGCTATAGCTATCAGGTTATACAAAATATTTGTTATAGAGATATTAAACCATCATCCTGAAGTAATGGTTTAGGTTTCTTTTTTTTCTTTTGTTTCTCTAAAATGGATTTATGCCACTCTGGAAATGAATATTTCATATACTGTTTTAACAAGAATTGCTGCAAAAAAATAGAAGAAACGTAGAAGTAGTTTGCAGGTAGATAAATTCACTCTGGTGAAGTGTTTCGTCTGCTGTCTGTTTTGAGTTACGCTCGTCTGAGTCGAGCGCTGTCACTGAAGTGTGTTTAATATCTTCGTTCTCCTCACTGCGCTTCATAAAGCAGAAACTTCAGCAACGCAGCAGTTCAGCACCTAATTAGTCGCCCTATACACTGGCAAAAACAGCCGGATATATCGATATGTCATTGAGTCGAGATACTCAAGTCACAAACTGATGTTATGTTTTCTCTGGCGGTAGAACAAAGGCCAGTCAACCTTCGGCAGTTCTTCTCAGTGCACCGGTTGAATACCTGGAAATCTCTCTCTGAGCACTGGAGTGACGTTCAGGAACGCTTCAACCAGTCCAAGCTGTGGAAACAAAGCTTTTCATTTTCTTGTTTTTACATGTAGGTTATCTCAGCAGTGAGCACAGAAAGACTGATTATTTTCCTTCAACTGAAAATAAAATTATTCTGGCTCTTACAAATAATTTAAAGCAGTTTTTTTAAGGGATATTCAGAGGCTGAAAAAGAGCGGCAGCTCCTGTAACACCCCCATTTGCTTTTAATGACTATGATTTAAAAAAAGTGTTATTAGAGGTGTTAATGTGTATGTTTTTGCCAAATAATATCAATATTCACTAACTGACTTCATGTTTTTGTCCAGGTTCCACGTGGGAGAAATCCATAAGACAAATTGGCTTTGAGAGGTAAGATTATGATGAATGCATTCACTTAAGTAGCAGGTACACCTAATAATGATACAGTTGTACGTTTTGACAGTATATTTATTTTCTTTATTTTATTTCATATAGCAAGCTCAATGAGACCCAGAATATTAATCCCTTCAAGAAATCTGTTAAAAAACTGTTTCTAAATCACATTTCTTCCTGAGGATCATCAGCAGCATAAAAAAGCAAAGCGTGGGTTTTATTTAAAGGAGCGTGAATGTTTCTCCCAGTTGGGCAATCCAGATGCTTTTTCAGGAAGTGATAGGACTCAGCTCAGTGTCTGTTTGCTGATGAAAGGGCGGGTCAGCAATACGACAACGTTTACACTATGCAACAGAATATCATGTTTGTTTTTTAAAGGAAAAAAAGTGTCTTTTTTTAAATTCAGAATCAACAGCAAATCCTTTTAAAATTAAAATCTTTATCTCACCTGTCAAATATCAGACATGGGGTTCTCTTTCACTGTATTTACAAGTAGAAGGCTGCACTGTCTGTGCAAAGTGTCCTAAATATAGCAACCCCCCCACAATAACATTAAACACCACTTTTTGCATTTCCACGCTGGCTCATCATCTGACAAGGTTCTTAAATGCTCCTAACCTGTCCCTGTGTGGATTCTTGATGAACGCTAAACCCAGTTACATCTGACAGTCAGTTGACAGGCCTATTTTTCAGAGCTTTCGCCGCTGTGTCTGCCCCACCCCCCACACCCCCATGATCGTGTTAGATGTGGTTTCCTAAGTACGGGAATGTCCAAACTCAGCCACATCCTTTTTCCAGTACTCAACAGCCCTCGGTGGATAGTATACTGTAAGTGGCGGAAGTAGAGCCATAAACATTTTATCCCACCTGCATTTACCTGTTTGTGTTGCGGATCGTATACAGTATATACAATATTAACAGCTGCATTTGCTGCACAGGCAGATGCTTTCACCCATTTACTGCCTGTATGGAGGAAAATGCAGCGCTCAAGCCAGATGTAAATGAGTCTAAAGATAATTCACAGCTGTTGTGTCTTCTCACCCAAACAGATCCTTCAGTTTCCTCAAGGTTGACCTTTTCAAATCCCTTAGAAATACCAAATATTTATATGGTCTAGAACATATTTTGCAGTCTCCGTATTTGTAGTTTTTCACTGATGCCTCATGAGTAATTACCCCTGCAGCCTGAGGCACTCCTAGTGTTACTGTAATTCTCTCACATGATAAGCAGGGGAAAGTAAGAGTCATTAAAGTTGCTGGCTCAACCCTGTCTGGCTCTGACGGTTTCCATCTCTTTCATCCATGTGAGGATGCACAAAGCTTCACAACAATAAAAGCGCATGGAAACAGACGTCCTTGATTAGATTAAACTCGCCAACGGCAGCCAAAGGCCCAACTATTTATCCGAGTGTGCGTTTTCCATCGTGTTGATTAGCACTCTGTTTTCAACTTGTTAACTTTTACAAGCTTTATATCCATTCAAGGCCAGAATGAGATTGGCTTTGTTTGAAATGACCAGTTGCTTCATAACTCGATCCAAACATTTGGTCAGCTTTTTTCTCTGCAGCCTGCGCCGCACAACCACCAGTATGTTTTGTTTATTGTAAACAGTTTAATTACACTTGGAGCTCAGCATGAAATGTAAAGAACACACTTGGTGTCCAAACACAGGATGCAGTGTGATTGTTGTAAAACTGAAATAGAAATTGGTTTGGATGATAAAAGTGAGTTTTAAAGGTTTTGAAACCTGTTAGCCATTTCAAGGACATTTTTATTTGCTTTAATTGTACATGCAATCATGACACCTCGTAAAACTTGTCCTCAGGCAGCACAGATACATCTCACTGGATCATTTGAAGCCTGACGTTGCTGTAGCTGTCATGGCAACAGTTGGCTGCCACTGTTTAGCTTCCTGTTTGAACAACCCTTTTGGTATTTAGTTAGAGGTGTGCAGACTGATCAAATAACAAATGTTACAAAAGCTTTGTTTGCTTTCGGCGATATAACCACAAGTCATCAAACAAGTCATATTTTAGTCGATGAATGAAAAACACACTGTGCAGACCAGAACTGGGATAAATATTGTTTACAAATTATTATAATCTGCACACAGTGTTTGGTGTGAAGAAAATTCAGATAGTGTCATCATCATGCCTTAAGTGACACATTCAATCTGAAAAATTTAAAGTAGTTTCAATCCTTTTCACTTTATTTGATGCCGTTTAATGAGGAAAAATAGAGCTTATTGTTCACACCACCTTATTATGAACAAAGGATGCAATTTTCAAGGGAGTAAACATGTTTTTCACAGTTCAGTAAAAAAACAAACCGCACTCTCTCATGGCCTTTTTGTTTGAATGGAATTTCACTCACTTCACTACATTTAAAACCGGCAAGTCTGATTTCATTAAAGTGGGTGGTACTCCATATAAAAGCTGAAGCATTCAACACAACACATATTAAAAGAACAGTTGAGTCATGGAAAAATCCAGACTCCCATGCATTCATGTGAACAGGTAGCGTTTTAGATATAATTGCCGCTATAATATCCATTCTTATGAGTTGCAGTGCAGGTCCAGTCTGCATGAACACAGACTGTAGGGAAATAATGCTCAGTGACAGCTTATGCAAGCTTATGTATTTTTTAGATAGATAGATTGTTGAACCATTTTTATACAGTCAGAGAGACATGAAACATTGGTAGAGACAGGAGAGGTGACATGAGTGGCCAGATTCAAACACACGACAGCGCAGTTATTTGTGGGCCTCATCCAAGTGAAATAAACGAGCAACCACAAGTCCCTGGATTTCTGTTTCGTATTAGAAGTGATCGTCCACGACAGTTAAGTTTGTTGTACTCTGTCCCATTTTCCATAATTTGGTTGTGATCCCAGCCTGCAAGATTGCTCCAAATCAGATTTTTAGGAGATAATGGGATTCATTCTTACTTTCAGGAAACTGCTTTCTGTCAGTGTGTATCCTCTGTTTTCTGTTTGCCCCCAGTGTGATTGGTGCAGATGCAGGCAACGGCATCCGAGTGTTCATCCCTGACATCGGCATGTTCATGGCCGGCTTGGCCATCTGGCTGCTGTGTCGCAGTCTGGTCCAGACGAGGCCGTCTGAGGACATGGCCCAGTACAATGCCGACTTTGAAGCAGAGGAACAAGTGGGTTTCATTTGTGGCGACATGCAGTGTCTGTCTGTCTGCCTGTCTGCCTGTCTGTCTGTCTGTCTGTCCATCATCCATCCATTGAATAATAATAATAATAATAAGATAATAAAATAATACATTAATCTGCAACTAATGTTTCTATATTTAATCTCTACATTATTTTTACAATTAATTGTCTAAAAATCGTTTAAGATAAAATGACTTTATAAGTAACAGAAATGTTCCTTTGACAAGGCTCAACAATAAATAATGCACATTTAAAACACATACACACAAACACGTAGATAAGGACTAAAACTGTTAAAACTACAACTGACAAGGACAGTGATTAAACAGGTCAGAGTACAGTGCCTATAAATAGTGGAAAATGCCCGTTACTATTTCTCAAAGCTCAAGGTGACGTCTTCAGATAACTTGTTTTGTCCAAGCAACAGCCTAAAACCCAAAGGTATTCAATCTACACGTGAATGACACAAATCAGAAAAGAAGCAGCCAATCCTCACATTTTGAGAAGCAGGAAACTGCGAGGGTGTAGTATTTTTCCTTGATAAATTACTTAAACGATTTATCAGTTAACAAAATCTTTGACGTTTTGTGTCTCAAAATTTAAAACTGTTTAAAGTATGCCTTAAGGAAGATGTTTTTTAATTGCACATTTTCAACAACAGGAATAAGCAATAAGCATCTAAATGATTAAAACTCCTGTTAAACATGCATTTATTCTGTAGCTAAGAGTAGTAACTCGACAGCTCACGGTTGGTGGTTGGTGGTTGGTGGTAACGTAACACGATTTCCAGCATGTGAGTTTTCCAGGTGCACAGCAGTCAGAAATAGTGAATGACAGAGAAAGCAATGGAAAGACTTCAAAAGGGGGGATGCCATATAAAAACTAATTATGATGAGGGGGTGTTGTGGTTTAAAAAGGTTTGAGAACCACCGAACTAATTAATTGACTTATGGTTTCAGCCAAGCAAAGAATGTGAAGATGTGGATTAGGGAGTGTATTGGGATAAACCATCTAAAAAGCTGTGTACAAGCAGACCTTTATGTCCATAAAACTAAACTGAAGAAGTAAAAAATGTCTTGATGAGAATGTTTTCAGAAATATAAAGAGGAAATGTCTCAACTTGGTTGTAGTAATTTTCTCCAAACACCTCAGATGGCCACAATCCCAACGTAAACATCTTAACACAATCTGAGTTTAGATTTCTGGACTAGGAAAAGGATGGAAGTTATTTATTTACTATTAGTTTGTCAACATTTTCATCCATTTGGTAACGGATGGCATCTACATACGTGTGTTCACTGGCATTTAATGTATACAAACAAAAAGTACCACCTTTTGGGAAGCTGATCAGATTATATTTTCAGCCTCACAATGGTTAAAAAAAAAAAAAAAAGTCTTACTTGCTGAAGTGGCCGGTAGAGCGGACAGCTTTTTCTCCTGCTCTGTATGTAACGACCACACTGAGCTTCATAAGCTGCGAGAAGCAGAGCAGGAGTCTGAATAGAGAGAGTTCCCTGTGAGTGTTGATGACTTGGATTACAGCCCCCATCCCCTGGCAAGCCCTCCCTTCTCTTTATGACTCGGTGCTAATTAAATCCACATTCACTTTCACTTCGACTGCGCTGCTCACGCTGGCACAGATGGCGTCGCTCCCCATTACTGAGAAACACCAGGAATTCATCTACAGTATAGAGCCTGCGTTGTGTTCAGGCTTTTATTTCCATCAGTGAGCCCATCTGAGCTGAAATTGATGTTTGATTCAAAACAGGGTTTGTGCCACCTGCTGCTTTCTTTGTCAAGTGCCTGATGTGTTCTATATAAATCACGGTGAATGAAAGAGGGACACATAGTTGGTTAGAGCCAAGGAAGGACTGACTGGATTAGATCTCGAGCCAACATGTGGTTCCAGAGGAAAACATCTGCCAAGGGTCGCTAATATGTCTCAAGCAGCCACACAGACCACATATGTATTTAAATATGCTGTGCTACATGCTAAACATGCACAAACACACTCCCAGCTGGAGGATACACAGGGATTGTTATGCAAGTGCTACCTGTAGGAAGCTGTTTTCAGCACCATGGAGAGCTCTGACCTCCAAACTGCACCATTCATCATTCACTACTGAAATGTAACGTGTCACTACAATCCACCCCCAAGGAAGAAGAGGAGAAGCTGAGCCTGGAGGACAACATCCTGCTAGAGGAGGACTTTGAAGCTGGGTACGAGGCCGAGGAGGATGAGGTGGACGAGGAGCTGGACGAGGAGGAGGAAGAGGAGGAGGAGGAGGAGGAGGAGGAGGCGAAGGAGAGCACCAAGATGAAGATCCTGCGGCACGTGGCGGCGGTTGCATCCAAAGTGAAGGAGATTATCGGGAACTTGATCACCACTGCGGGGAAGGTGGTGGTCACCATCTTGTTGGGCATGACAGGTGAGCAGCTCTGCATGCTGGACAGTGAATCTGCATCTTGATCTTATAGCATCACCATCTGAATATTTAGGTGATTTATTGATTGATTCTCTAACAACCAGGCAGCTATGGATTTCAGTTTACAAATATATCAGAATATCAGAAAATTCTTACAACCCGCTTGAGAAAGGCAATCCATCACAGTGAATACTGTTACTGTACTGTTGGCTTTTATTCTGTAGTCGTGTTATAAAGTCTTCAGTTGAAATATGAGTCAGCTGCTGAAAAAAAAAAAACTTTTTAAGAAAGAAATGAAAGTCACATTATCTTAATCACAAAGTTTGCTTCTTATTTGAGCAAGCTGTTGAACACAACACAACACAAGGTGTTCGTAAAACATAAGCTGCTCTCAACAATAATGATAAAAATGTGTATTTTTAGTCAAATAACTTTGACAAAGAAAATAAAACCTGCTTAAAAGAGGTTCCCAACCTTTTTGACTTGTAACCCCTTAAAATAAGACAATGTTTACTTATGACTTACCATCACTGTAGAATATGTCTACTGTGATTTTATTTTAATACTGTTTAGAGGCTTGAGGATGTAAAATTATCCACTAATTCACAAAAAAAAAAAAAAAAAGGGTTTGTCTGAAAACGTCCAGAACCCCAGGTTGGGAACCACTTCTTTAAGGTGTGCTTTAAGAAGTGGTTGTAGTAAGGGTGTAGTAGTGCAAAGTATGTTTGAATGTAATGGGCTAAAACATGCAAAACCAGCTTGAGAGAGTCAAACAGTATTTGCAAATAATTCTTAAGCATTGTTTGAACTTGCTTCTCAAATAACATGTGAGGTGTGAGGTTTGCCACATTCAACAAAACTGAGTGCCATAGGGTTTACGAAATTATGAAATAAAACCTTAACCTTTCTCAGATTTAACAACTTACCTGACGTCCACTCGTGATGTGCTGTGTTCTAGTTTTAGATAAGTAAACCACAGTCCTCTGACTTTGTATCCACTGTTTTTGTGTTTACAGGCATCATGCTGCCCTCGTTGACCTCGGCTGTCTACTTCTTCGTCTTCCTGTTCCTGTGCACCTGGTGGTCCCTCTGCCGGACCTTCGACACACTCATCTTCAGCTGCATGTGTGTCCTGATGGCCATCTTCAGCGCTGGACACCTCATTGTCCTCTACCTCTACCAGCTGCAGTTCTTCCAGGAGTTCATCCCACCGCCCAACGGCTACATCAGGTCAGACACGTGTGAAGTTAATATCTGGAAAGCTTTGAAAAGATTTGGATTGTTTTCCCAGTTTAAACTTTTTGGTACACTGCCGTTCTGCATACAGAATGAGGTTTATCAAACCCTAGGAACAAAACTGCCTTCAAAACAGCAGTGAGCGATGGCTCGATCTAGAGAAAGTTAAACTTACCAGCATTAGATCTCCTGTCTCTTTGATGAATTGTTGTTCTCTAGTTAAACACACGCATACTAATGCTGTCTGGCTCCTTAATAACGTGAAAATACATGACGTGATGACAGCGCTCAGCAGCCAGAGCTCCTTTGACCCGACGATATTTATTGCGCCCTAGGCAAGTTTGTTTAAACGGTAATAAATATTTACTATTGATACAAACAAGAAGGCAAAGGAAAAGACAAACCCAGCTGGAGGGGAGATATATCAAACGCCTACTCACACATCAATATCAGAGCAGAGCTTTTAGGCCCTCCACTACAACCAGTGTTGTTTTATTATGCATGAGAAAGCAGACAATCAGCTGTCTGTGGCTGCGGCGGTGAAACGTCGCGGTTGGAGAAAAGCCACGTTGTTGCACATCTTGCCAACATATGTTAGCCACAGTTGTAATGAATACAAACTCTGTAGCAGAAAGTACCTCAAGTCACTAAGCTCATTGTGTTTGACTGACAGCCTGGAATGCAAAGAATGCTGTTTACTTACTAATTACAAAAAAACACCCATCAAGGCTACCACCCTAGGTGTTTGACAAAAAAGTGATTTTCTGCTACAGCAGGAAACAAGGAATATTTAGCCACATCAGAGTTCTAATAATTTAAAATAATAAATTCCTCATTAATACAGATAAATGCATATTTTTCTTACCTTTTTTAAACATGAAAGTCTCATTCAGACAATATGGCGCCATAATCAGTTATGAAACTTTATAATAACAATCCTCAATATGTATAATTGTAATAGCAGACAAAGTTAAGAAATATTTAGTCTCCATATGGGCTGAATCTGCATCAAAATACACATAGTGATAAACAATAATTGGATACTTGTACAGTATGTTTATAAGGAAATTGTAATAATGTAAAATGTAATGTAAAAAATGAGAAAAACGCTCCATCTGACATTATTATTACATTTATTTTGTAATTACATTTGCCCTTATTTTGACTCTCTGTACTATCTGTACAACTTTCCACCAAATGTCAATGACATTTCGTAAAACAGTTTTGAGAAATCCTGCTAACTAACAGGCAACGAAATGGGAGTAAAACATAACTGCTTTGGCAACTGCCAAACAGAATATGAAGCAGCAAATACGGTGTGTGAAATTCTCAAAACATATTCTATTGCATCTTCTTTACGAGTAAAAGCACATGCAGCTTTACTGAACTGAAAATCCAAACAAAGACACAGTCATATGCAAACAGCTAAAACACATGAAAATAAAATAGAAAGCAGTTTCAAAAAATGACCTACACCATGTTGCTATTCAGTAGTTCCATTAACTTGCAGCGCCTCATCTGGATCCTTTAATAATGATGTCTTTTAAACCTGACCAGTAGGACTGTAAGCTGTTGTCTGACTGTTGTCTCAGTGCCCTTGGTGTTGCAGGGTTTTATTGATCTCACGGTTTCTCATTTGAAAGCTGTGCTGCTGTGTGTCAGGACCGAGGCTGTTTACAGCTATGTTTAGCTGGAACTGCCTTGGACAAACCTTGTGTCCTCTCCATCCTTTTCCCTGGTTCAGATGGCAGATAAGGTGCGACCACAGTGGGCTTCTCGTTAGAAAACAAACTCATTAAAATGAATGGACCCCTCTCACACAACAGTCAATAATAGTCTTTTTAAACTGTGAACGTTGCAGTAACTATACAGTAGGAGTACCATCTAAGTCGGTGGTTTCCAGCCTTGGGGTTAAGACCCTTGTGAAATACTGGATACTTTTATTTCTTCAGGCCTCTAAAAATACTTAAAGTTAGTAAAGTGCTGGATACGTTGACCTTTTGTCTCTAAAAATACTTATATATTTTCACCTCCTCAGGCCTCTAAAAACTTTTTAACTTTTTTTTTTTAAGGAAAAATCACTGGTCATAACCCATCACCACACTGAGGCCATAACCTGTGATAAGAGGTCACAAGTGGACATTACTTCATTTTAAAGGGTGATAAGGCAATGTACTTGGTAACATAAATATTACCAGAAAAGCTAAATTATCCCCAAAGATGACTCATAACTTCAATACTAACTTGTAAATTTGCTTCATTTAGTTTCCAGCAGTAAATATGTCGGAGTGGGTGCAATTTTTCTAAACAGTGGACTTTTCATTTTGGAAAGAAGCTCTTCATTTGTGTATTTGAAGTCCTGCATTTGGAAAGTTACCACCACTCTGATTCTTGTTTGATAGCTCTTTACATGAACAGGCCAACTATTTCATCATGTGCCGTCTCCTCGTGCGTTCATGTTGACTTTCCACAGCGCTGAGGTATTTCTGTCCGCCGCTGCGTGAAAACTGAGGCCCAATGTGATGATAAAAGTGACATGTTCTCCTCTGGTCCGGCCTGTTTCCTCTCCGCACACCCTCAGGCAGTCAGAGGGAAACTCTTACCGACGTAAATATGTGCAGCCCCCATTGGACAATAGGCCACCTCACTGCCTGCCCTAATTGTGCCTGTTGACAGTGACTTGGCCTTGCTGTCGGCCTGGTGTTGAATGAGACCGTTGAGAGGCCTGGCTTCCACTCCGCTTCCTGCCTCCCCTCCTTACATTGGAAGTCCCCAGTCATGTGACCAGCAGGCCTTCCTCAGCTGCAACAAGAAACCGCTCAGGAAGTGATGGGGTCAGAGGGGGGAGCTCACTCCTCCACATGGCATAGAAAGAAAAGACTCTGGAGGCATCTAAATCTCACTCTGTGTGGTTGTCACTGGAATACGTCAGTGCAGTTCCTGTTGAGTAGATGACCTTTATTCTGCTCACAGGAAATGGAGTGAATCATATGGCATCCTTTGTGGTACAGATATCTTGCCTCATTGCATTTTTTTTTGCAGAAATGTCATCTAGTAGAAAGTCACTATCAAAGTCACAGACTAAAATTTCTAAAGCTGTTTAGATGAGGGCAAGTCAACTGTAAGATACTTTAACATTGTTGTTATTGTATAATTTGCCTATTGTATAACTACACTTATTTAGTTGCTTGACAGTTTATTTTCCCTATTGATAGTTTAATCATTTAAGATCATCAAGGCCTGTACTAATCAAACTTCTTATAATTACACTCTTAAAGATGCAACACCTCTAAATTATAAAAAACACTAAAGACTAAACTTTAGCAAAATTGGACTTACCCAGGGCGCTTGTTGTGGTGGCAACAGGCTACACAAGGTAGTCCAGACATCCCCCTCCCCAGAAACATATTCCTGCTCCTACTGGGGGATCCCCAGTCATTCCCAAGCCAGATGAGATATATAATTCCCCCAGCGTGTTCTGGGTCTACCCCGGGTTCTCCTACCAGTTGGACGTGCCCAGAAAACCTCCAAAGGGAGGCGCCCAGGAGGCATCCTGATCAGATGCCCGAACCACCTCATCTGGTTCCTTTCAACACAAAGGAGCAGCGACTCCGAGCTCCTTCCGGATATCTGAGCTCCTTAACCTCTCTCTAAGTCTGAGCCCAGCCACCCTACTGAGGAAACTAATTTCAGCTGCTTGTATCAGTGATCTTATTCTTTCGGTCACTACCCAAAGCTTGTGAGCGGAGGTGAGGGCTGCAGTGTAGATCGACTGGTAAATTGAGCGAATTTTGGAATCCTCTTTACACGCCTGAAGAAGAGAAAGTAGTTGGCATTTATCAAAAAAAAAGTAAAAACATAAAATGAATAATAAATGAATAAATAAATCAAAATAAAACATGATTTTAAATGTATTGTTTTGTTTTTCTTATCCCTTTAATCATCTTGGCACCTCTCCGATTTTTCTTTCGACCTCTTGAGAGGTCCCGACCCCCAGGTTGGGAACCAGTGATCGTATAGTATATAGGCCGGCCAGCACAGACAGCATGACTCTGCAGTTCCTACAATCTTTTGTAACGTTTACATCCTCTCATCCATCCTGGCTTTGTTTCTGGAATCGATAATTAGTTTTAAAGATGGAGAACCCAAGGCCTCCTACACTGAACTGAAAGTAATGAATTGAACAACACACTTATCTCAATGAGAACAGTCGCATCCACTGATTGATGACTTTGGGCCAGAGTATTCGTGCATTTTTGCTTCCTCTCATGGCTGTTGAAGGGGGACACGATTCAAGAAAGCCAATCTATTTTTCTCAACTACTTCAGATTTAAAAAGAGTTCAAGTTAAATTGTAAACCCGCCTTCAGGGACGAATTCAAGTAACAAAGGTTATATTTTTTGTCAGGTGTAAAGTCTAAAGCAGCTTCTTTAGTTAGGATAGAGAGTAAAACTGTGGGAGACAAACGGAGTAGGGCTTCAACTAACTATTATTGTCATAAATGATTATTCTGCTGATTATTTACTGGATTAATAGATTAATGGTCTAGAAAACAGCAGAAAACAGTGAAAACTGCCCATCACAATTTCCTAAAGCCCAATGTATTGTCTTCAAATGTCTTGTTTTGTCCGACCAACAATCCAAATTTCCAAAATATTCAATTTAGTATAATGTAAGACCAAGAAAAAGCAGCAAGTTCTTACATTTGAGAACCTGGAACCATCAAATATTTGGCCTTTTTGCATGAAAAACTCTATATTCTAATATCAAAACAGTTTCTGTCAAGCGTCTAACCAATTAATCGACTAAATTGTTGCAGCGCTATAACAGAGAAATAGTAGTAATAATAGAATAATAGAAAGTTGTGTGATCTTAGAAATCACACCTTTACTCTAGAATGACTGTTTATGTTGACCACTATGTTATTAAAATTTCAAGCTTTGTTTGTGGTCAATATCTGTGTATATCTTTATACAATGTCATCTTTTGCTAATTTGAGTTTGATTTTACAACTCAAATCCTGGCCTGCTCCTGTCCTCACATACCTGTCTGTCTGTCTGTCATTCTGTCTGTCTGTCTGTCTGTCTCTGCAGTGTATTTGGCATCTCCCCCATTATTCAGAGCAACTGCTCCAACACATGGAAGCTCATTGTGCACCCGGAGCGTAAGTGGTACCACTTTGTCAGTCCCATCATGCTGCTGCTTCTCTACTACACCCTGGCCACGCTCATCCGCCTCTGGCTGCAGGAACCCATCGACCAGCTGACGGTGAGGACAGCAGACAGAAATGCAATGAAAACACATGAGAGTAGACATTTTTAGATCACAGCATTGTGACATTTTATCGTAAAATAGGTAAATAAATTGGCCATACTCATTATATTAGATGATTCTGACTGAAAAGCAATCACATGATTTATGTGTATCCCTTGAAATTTTACAAAAACTGAACTCCAAAATGTAGTAAGAGTTTCATAAAGGTGGTCTTAAATATACCCTAAAAACCTTTTAGCGTTTTTGATGTACTGTTGCTACTATTGCTACTGTCACTACTACTATTATTGGAATGATTTGTTGTTTTATGGTGTCTTTTTCTTGTTCCTATACCTAAGTGGCCAAAGTTAGACATTATGAGATGTTTTCAGGAGTTTGAGCGAGAAAATGTTTCAGCTGTCAAAAACATCTTTAAAATCATAGGGGTCTAGGGTTTGCAGGGTTGTAATTAAGTGACCAGACAACAAAATACAAGACAAGAAAGGGTTTATGTGTGTAACAAACGATAAATTACAAATCTTAATCACATAATCACAACTAAAATAAATAATGGCAGTATTAGATCATCTGAGGTTGGAGTTTTCTTTAATTACAACCCTTAAATTAAACAGAAAAGTGAAATGCTGAGACTGGACCTAGATTATCACCTCCAGATAAAATAACCTGCCTTTCTCCCCCACAAACCTCTTAACTTATTATTTATGCTGTTAAACTTGAATGAGCTGCTGCTTAGAGAAAGCTGGATTTGCAGTTAATGTAAAACTGGGTGGATGTAAACAGTCCAGTGGGCGTCATGATGTCAGATGTTTAGTTGAATTCGGCACACGACAACTCCACACGGCTCCTCAGTAAATTCCAGACAGCGAACTGAAATAGAAAACAGATTGAATTAAATGGGTAGCCAGGTGGCCTCGTGATCAGAGAAACTGTATTGATGGAAGATTCCAGGACGATCGATCGCTGGCTGGATCTGTCCGCCGTAGCTCAGGTGTTATCTGAGACACTGTTGGTCTAATTTTGACAAAGCGTGAAGGGAGGATGCATCACGGCTCCATGTTCCAGTGTTAATGTTCCAGTCTGTAGGGGTAAAATAACATGTAACTGTTACATAATAACTCAGATTTGATTTGATGATTTATGAAGCGCTGAAGCATTTTGGTACAAATGAAACTCACTGGTGTAGAAGATGCACTCTGTATCTAAAATGTGACGTCATATTTATAATTTTAAATAAAACTGGGGTCAGTTACTGTAAAGCTTTACACTAGAAAGTCTTATTGACAGGTGCAAAACATTGTAAACTCTTACTAAAAAACAAAAAATCCCACACACTGTCGATCACTTGTAGTCAGTTTTTTAACAATTTGTCGGTCAGGTAAAATTCATCCTGATGAAGTTCTGAGGATGAAAACATTAAAGGATAGGTTCACAATTTTTTAAGTCTGTCTTAAAACAATATTCAGGTTCTCATGTGTACAATTAAACAGTTTTTGCTTTCTGTAATCATTTCCCCTCTTCATACTGGCCATCAAAAGATCCCCTTCTAACGTGCTTCCAGTATAAGTGATCCACAGTCCTCCTTTTGAGCACAAATACACACAATCTGATGTTAATATGAGGCTTTGGCAGTCTGAGTTAATCAGATCAAGTGGGTATCTTAAAATGTACAGTTTTTAGGAGAACATTTCTTCTTTTTGAATCCTGAGTCAGTGTTTCTGTGCTGAGCTGTGATGGAGAGATTGTCACACAAAGAGGGATTTTGGTTCTAAAAAGACTTTAACTTTTGAAGATATACACTTGATTTGTCTAACTAAGCAACAACATTAACTTCAGATAAACTCTGTGTGTATTTTTGCACAAAACGAGGACTGTGGATTTTGTCCCCCATGTCTTACATTGGGGATGAATCTTTTAATAGCCAGTATGAACAGGAGGAACGATTGCAGCAAGCAAAACCTGTTTCAGTGTTCATAAGGGAACCTGACTGTTGGTTTAAGACAGACTTGAAAAAATGTGAACCTGTCCTTTAATAAAGTGAGTACAAGTGACCGACAGTATGCATGATTCTCTTTAGGATGTACCCTAATTGATTTGACGAGGGAGTTGTAATTAAAAGTCAGTGTTTTGTTTACGGTTGTATCTCATGACTGATTGGCTCAAGTAGTGTCAAATCATTATTCAACTCCCACTACTGAAGTGGAACAACTGCAGTTCTCATTGAAATGTCCTGCAGTGTGGGAAGTGGTGAGCGTTAATGTCATGAAGACCCTCGCTCCTGAACATGTCCCCCTTCACCTCAGAGCTCGAGGCTCAGCTCCTCTGTCCTGTAATGGAGTTATAGATTAGTGTTTTTATAGAGGGGTCAATACTTCCCTCTAAACCTGTGGGGCTGTATGCATTATTGATCTCTCCACAGAGGGGTGTGTGTGTGTGTGTGTGTGTGTGTTTCACCTACTCTTACACTTTAGACGACGCTAATAATAAAACATGATTACGAGATAAATCAGCAGGTGACAGGTTGTTCGATGGCAGAGATGCCAGATTATGATGGACCTCATGTTCTGCAAAAAGACAAGAAAAATCTGGATGCACTTTTACCATTTGTCAATTAATTTGATACTTGTAGTTCATCGTCTGTGTTTATTCAGGAGCAGTTCACCAATGCAGTAAAAAAAATGTGAAAACAGAATAATTCAACCTTATTTTTATAAAAGTATCCAAAGGAATGAGACGGGAGGAATTTAAAACTCACTGTAGACTGGAAACACAGAAATGCATGAAATGGCAAACACACAATAATGTAGTGTAATTATTTAGTTTTAGAGCAAAACATTTTGATTGTGCAGTCTGGGCTTCATGTTGGTTTTGTTAACAAATTATTGTGTTGAATCCACAAGTGTATGATGGCCATGTTTTAATCTCTAAGGGAAACACAACTAGAACCGAGCTGAGAACCAATAATGGAATTCTTCTTCAGGCGTTGCTGCCACATAAACCTGCAGTGTATTAAAGGATTTTACAAAGTCAAATTCTGATTTTACCAAAAAGTTTGATGTTTAATGCAGAAAATCACAGACTTGACAAGTGTGTCTATCTCTTATTGAGCCCTAATATTTTACAATTTAACCTGTTTCAGTAATTTTTTTTTTGGATCGAATCTAGTTTCCTCAGCATTATTCTGTCTTGTCTGAAGATATTGACATTCAAAATTCCTGAAACACGGGAATCTGCACTGGGAACAAGTGGGATTTTCTTACCAATGTGAATTTAAGAAGAAAATATGTCTTAAAGGCAGAAGAGCCTGTGAGTAAATTACTTTTTGTGCAGTTTTTTCAGTGTTTTGTGGTATTTGAGCCACATGGACACTGCCAAGATGATCCTCTGTTTCTTTTGAATAAAATACAGAAAATCAATGGTAAGAAATGCTGATAATTTACAGTAAAACTACATAATTTCCTCTTTTAAAAGGTCACCCAACTCCTCCTCAGATACTGCACTCCTACACTGTAAACAGTGTTCAATGGAAGCTGATTAAAACTGTGATTCGTATCATCTCTGCTGCACAATAGTGGACTGACTTCAAAGTCCGGTGGTGAAGATATATATCATTCAGACTATCTATGTTTTTTCAGGACGACAAGGATGACGATATGTGTGAGGAGGAAGATCTGGTCGGAAACGGCACAAATAACTCAGCCAGCAGGAAGAGGCAGCTGTGGTGGGAATCACGCCAGGGCACAGATGAGAAAAACGTACGTCAGGGTTAAAACACACATGACTAACAAAGTATTGATTATTGGACAGGTCACGAAGTAATCATCCTTTGGTAAGAATATAATTGCACAATAGTTATATATGGGATCCTGTACATGTTTTTTAGGACGTGGGGAAAAAATCCAAACAGCCTTGAAAATATCATGAAGATCTGTTTAGAATATTTTTCTTCAGCATCTGAAGTGCTTAACTTCTTTCAACAAGCTTGGCTGCTAAAAGCCCAAATAACACATTTCCTTTCTCCATTCTTACAACGGATCACTAATGTTGGCCTGGAACAATTTGATTCAGTTTAGCTTTTAAACAACAATAAAGTGGAATGAAAAAAATCCTGTAATATTTTAGTAAAAATAAACAGGAAACCGACTCTTTGTTAAAGTGTGAACTCAACCTGTGGTTGTTGTTTTCACAAGCTTACATCATCTTGTTTTACCCGAGCTTTCACCTTCGTAATAGACTCATCCCTGGAAAGATTTCAGCTGGATATGCACACACACACACACACACACACATTCTGACCTTGTTCCTATATCAAGGTCCGTAGTCTGTCTCCACAGGCCACCTCCTGAGGTTTAAAAGCTTTTAGGGTGTGCAGACACAGATGAGTGATGGGCTCGATTTACAGCGTAGTGCTGCTCGACTTTGTTCCTGCTTATCAGCGACTATAAAGAACAAGGAGGCCTTTGACTTCAGCAGCTCATCGATAACACACCTTGCCTTGTATGCTCTTTTTTCCTCCTAGCTCCTCTCCACCCCGGATGGCATCAGTACAATGGAGGTGGGGGCTACTCTGGATTCAATCTGTGCACCCCCCCCCCCACCCCCCCACCCACCCCCCTTGGTCTTGTTGCAAAAAAACAAATCACTGCAAAGTGCTTTTCACACTGCACCCTCATAGAACCTCATATCCTTAACCTGTGTTTAATAGTTCAAGTTTAACTCCTTTTCCCGCTGTGTCTGTCAGCCTAGAGGTGCTGAGTAATACTGTACTACACCTGTTCTGTTGTCAAGCTGAAATCATAAAGCCACTGCGCTCAAGTGCCTCTGAGCTGGAAACATGGAAGATGTCAGGAAGATAAAAAAGCTGTTTGTGCTTTATTGTGGGAAATGTTCTTACCTATAAATGTTCTGCAACACAATAAAGTTAAAGGAAACATATCTTGTATTGACTACAGATTCAAATGGTCATTCTGTCAAAATAAAAGTCACAGTTTTATTAACAACAGCTTTTAAGTCTGTAGCTTGTATTTCCCATGTTTCCAAAAGCACAGGAAGTGAAAAATATCAAATTAACTCCCTTTTGGATTTTTATTTTATAAAACGCTTGTTAACTCTGGGTTATAAGGCAGGTTGTGCCGGGTTAAATTAAAGAATGTGCAGTGTGAAAAGTAGAACAACTCCCTCCACTGCCCTACAAAGCTAAAGTGTGATAACTAAGTGGCTAACAAACAAACAAACTGAAGCTAACAAAAAGCATATCATTTCCTGTTTCTGGTGAAAAAGCACAATATCCCGCTGGTAAATCATTTAATGCACAAAAGCAGTTACTCCTGTTTGCCTTTGTGGGGCAGAAGGCTGTATAGTACTGTGATCCCATAACAAATCTGTTCCTCAGTTACTGAAATGTATTTGTAATTTATGATGATGATCTGCAGGCTGTGCCCACCTCAAACGGGACATCCTTTGACTTCGTCACAGTTGAGAATGGACCAGTCTGTCTGGACTTGTACTCCACCCCCCAGTATAAAATGGACCAGCCCAGTGACGGTACAGGTGAGCTGTTTACATGTTTAGCGTCTGCGTCTTCTCTCTAAATGTCCTTGAAAAGATCAAACTGAATGACGTGAAAATGGAAAGAAAGAAAATGTGAAAGAAGTCCTTGTCTCTAGTTACATCCTAAACTAGCACTGCTGCCATGTGGACACCTTGTAATGCCAGTTATGGTTAATTTCATTTTTAATCTCACTTCAAAGGGTTATGTGGTTCTTTGTGGGTTGAGACAAACTCACGTTTAGAAACTCCTTTTAAAACCAGGGGGATAAACTCAAAACTCAAATTTAACAGTACATAAAAAAACAAAATTAACATTTCTCTATTATGTTTTTGTTGTATTTTGACATATTTACAGTGTGTTTAAAATCAACAGAAATCATTGGATTTGTTTGCCATAGACACTGAGACAATTCCTTTGTTTTGCTTGTACAACACTTTCTGTCTTGACTGTTTCTCTGTACTTTTACTTTGCACTTCGTCACCATTGAATTCACAGAATTGTCTTAAAGGGGCACTTCACTGATTTTATATGTCACAGTCAGTTTACTAGTTATTGGGTGGGTGGGGGGGTACTCGACACATACAGCTGTTTAATGTCTTCTGTGACTCTGAAAGAGTTTTGTAAAGTCTGAGAAAATAATTACTTGAGTAGTCTTGTTTTTTTTTTTTAGCCATGGTGGCGGCGTGGCTCTCAGGATTGTAATGTCGGTCTGTCGATCGGTCAGTCCACCACTTTGGTCCAGAATGAAATATATTAATAACTATTGGTTGAATTGCCATGAAATTTTGTTCAAACCTCCATGGTGTCCAGAGGATGAATCCTACTGACTTTGGTGATCACCTGACTTTTCCTCCAGCGCCACCATGGTTTTTGGTAAAATATCATAACCACTGTTAGATGGGTTGCCATTAAATTTGGTACTCACATTAATGACCCACTTAGGATGAATTGTAATAACTTTGGTGATCCTCTGACTTGTCATTTACCGCCATCATCAGGTCAAAATTTTGATTTGGCCAATACTTTGGTTTATGATCAAATATCTGCAAAACTAATGACATTCCCATCAGCCTCAGCTACTTTATCTTTAGTGCTAATTAGCAAATCCTAGCATGCTAGAACTTTAAACTAACATGGTGAACATGGTAAACATTTTACCTTCTAAACATCAGCATGTGAGCATTGTCATTGTCAGCATGGCATGTTAGCATGCTCACGTTAGCATTTAGCTAACCACAGGTCTGCTGTGCCAAAGTACAACCTCACAGAGCCGCTAGCATGGCTTTGTAAACAAAAAGACTGTGTTACAAACTGGGGCCTCTGAGTTTGAAAGATGTGGGTTGCAGGGAGGATCTAACGTAAGATGCTACTGAGTTGCATTATGGGAAGCGTAAGAGCTTGTCCCTTACTATGGACTAAAGGTCAGGATATCTCGGCCTCTGCTGCACAGATTCTTTTATAAATTTGTGTCTAAATCACTGGAGTGCCTGACTTAACTCAATAGTGCCACAGAGTATCGTAACTATTAGTAACAATGAGTTGTGTTTCTGTGTCCAACCAGAGAAGAAGGATGAGTGTGTGTATGAAGTGTGTTTGCCGCCGGAGGATTTGCAGTTGGAGGGAGGAGAGGAGAAGTCGGAGGAAGGAGAGGATGGGATGAAGAAAAGAGGAGCCAGTGCGGCGGTCAAAATCTTCCACTTCATCATGAAACAGAGCTACATCTGTGCTCTCATAGCCATGATGGTGAGTAATGCAGCCCCACAGATGGTGTTACAGAGTTACAGAAGCTGGCGTATGCTGCATTTGTGTCATGTATTTAGAAAGGAAAACATGCTAAATTTTATTTGCTAATTTAAAACTGACCATAAACAAACTGTAGCACAAATGACTCCCTTTAAGTAGAGTTGGTTGTGTTAGTGTGAATGTAATTGACATCCTGCTTCTTAAAACCACAATGCAACGAAGATGTGGCTGTTGTTTTCTAGCTTGTGGATTATATTTACAGTTAAATTTGACGTGACATGAACGCACCAGAAAGTAACAAGTGTAAACCCACAGACCTGCTGGAAACATGCTGGTGTGGTTAGTAAATACCAAACACTCCTGCTTCCTCGATCAGTTTTGTTTAAGATACCCTTGAGCAAGGCACTGAACCCCTCTCTGCTCTGGAGGAGCCGCTGGCTGACCAACAGGAGGAAGCCGTGGTTTTACTGAGCAGCTGCTATGGCTGAATGTGTGGCAGCATATTTCTAAAAAAGAGCATCTGCTCTCAGTTTCCTGGATGAATCATAGTTAAATACATTTGAGTAACAGCTACGTAGTTTGACTTTGATTATGACTTGGTAACACACAGGCACTGTAATTTATTAAATGGCATAATGACAGTGGATCTTGCTTTAAATGCAATAAAGTCTGAGTAAGATTTTAAGTAAGTAAGTTTGTATTTGTACATAGCTACAAAAAACTAATATGGAATAAGACCAAATTAACCCTTTGCCCCCATTTGACATATTTTATTCTCACACACATACGTCATGCACATACATGTACTGCTGGATTCAAGACTGACTTTTTTTATTGACTGCAGTTTTTCCTATGGTGAGAACAAATGTCCATAAATATGTTTAGAAAGCATGTAAACAAAGAAAAGTAGTAAAAAAAAAAAAAGAGTAAAAAAAAGCTACCATTAAGGACACTGAGCTCATGTTTGTGGTTATTTTTTTCTAGAAAGGTCAAAGTTTAAGCAACATTAGGGGAGTTTTACAGTCAAAAACTTTTATATGTAATTTATATGTTCATTTTGAGATATAGGTAGCCTTCCTAATAACTTCTTTAGGAAGTTTCCTGAAAAGAACAAATAAATCATAGTAAAAATAGAGGCAAAGTTCTAAATACTAATACTAATTATTTTAGTTACAATCTAGTTAATTGTGCTTACAAGCTGTTGATTTTCAGAAGAATTTCATTGAAAAAACGGTTTAATTTAAATAAAACTTACTTACACTCTCTAAAATGTTGCATGTTTAGTGACTTTCTTTTTGCAGGTCATTATTTGTAAAATAATGAAATTATCAAAGTTTTTCTTCTGTATCAAAAGTAATCCAGGTGATCGTTGTCTGCACATCCATGGGAGCAGCGTGAACAGCTAGCTCTCTGACTGAATGTCAACAACGCGCATCGGTTTCACACAAAGCATGATGGGAACTGTAGTGCCAAACCTCATTACATATAAATATATATATATATACTGTTTATCACAAAAGAATATAGGAAAAAGAAAAATAATGGGACTGAATAAATCCATAAATTTAGCTTTGTTTTAGATGACACATTCTCCTCTGTCCATTTATGTACTGATATTTACTGTGCATTGTGAACCTGTGGAGATACAGGCAAACAATTGTATAAAACTATCCTGAAATATATGACATGCCTAGGTATGTCATAAGTCTGTAAATAAAGGGAGTGAAAACTGAGCAAAAACAGCCAAGGGTCAGTCCACAAATCTTTGTATTTGTCCTTCATTAGTCATTCATCACCAGCAGAGTTTCAGTTTTCTGTGATTTGTTCTGTTCAGGCGTGGAGCATCACGTACGTCAGCTGGCTGACGTTTGTCTTCCTCATGTGGTCTTGCATGCTGTGGATGGTGAGGGACCGGAGGCGTTACGCCATGCTGTCTTCTCCCTTCATGGTGGCCTACGGCAACCTGCTGATAGTTCTGCAGTACATTTGGACTTTTGAGAACATGGTACCAGTCCCAGGGCTGTTTGTAAAGAAGAACAACCCTTTCCACTCACTTTCATCCAAGGTTTGGGAGAATTTTCTTGATTTTGACATCACCATGTATTTCTGTTTACTATAAGATCTGTCCAATCAAGGGTTTCTAATGCAACAGATATACTCTGTGTGCAGCTAATTGGATATATTTTTTTGATTCTGAAACTAAAACATTGTCAAACTGTGTCTCTCTAATGGTCAATTCGTTAAATAAGAGAGGGCAGTCATACAATGTACACCTGAAGGAGAAGGTCAGGTTTGTAGTGTTTTGACATGTTTTGGAATAGTTCAAAGACTTTCACTGAGCCTGACCTAATTGTGTCTAGAATGAGATTTTGTACGTCAGTAGGCCACAACAGACTTGCAGTGGCCTTAACGTGTTCTTTATCACCCATGCTGCTGTTTTATTAAACAGTGCATGTGTTCATCCTTTCACAGAGTAGAGGTGCAGTTGTATTTCACACCTGGGTCAAATTGTATTTTTAAAGTTTATTTTAAGTGTCAGATGAGTGCAGCACATGCCTGAAAGTTTAGACAATCCGATTTATGTTTAGAAACTCAATTCTGATTTATGTGTACAGTGTCTCCTCGTGTTGTTTTGACCACACATATTGTGCTCGCTGCAAGTTAAAGTAAATGCAAAGGATTTATTAGTTCATCTTTTCTTCTCTTGCTGGCCATCTGTTTGTCCAAACATTTTATTTATTGTGCGAAGGTCCTGTGTATGCTGAGCTTCTGGCTGCTGCTGAGACAAACGCTTACAGAGAGACGGGAAAAACAGAAGGAAGACAGTGCTAGTCTCTCAGACGTTCATGTGGAGGATCAGAAGAAGAAGGGTAAGCTCTGATTTTATTTAGATTCGAGTAGAAATACTGTAGTAGCAATTCATTTTGGAAACCACCAGCTGCTAGCACCACCCGTAACTAGAAAAGTTCTTCCAGCCACAATAGAAGATACTAACCAACTGTCAGCTTGCAGGAGTCTGAACTAACACATAATAGGGCTCGTTAAATTTTTTTAATTTGTAGATGGTGGATCGAAAAGATTGAGGTTTCTTGCCTTAACTTTGGAAGGCTTCAGCTTTATTTGAGTTAGTTTACACTGCACACATTAGACTCTTTATTTTCACAATGAGAGAAGAAAGCTGAGGCTGTTCTTCAGGCGATCCAGATTTCTACCCTCCCTGTTCACGCGGGCAAAAGGTCCGATCACCGCTCCAAGATCACATTAAGACTTTTCAGAATTTCTTTCAAACAAATTCAGTTTTTCATTCATACTCTACCAGGCAGTCTTCAATCGTTTTCACCTTCCAGTATGTTCAACAAACATGTTATATTTTCATTTAGATACACAGGCAAGTCCAACTTGTTTCCACTGTGCACCATGATTGTTTACTTTTGAAAACTCTGGTAACGCTTTACTTGAACCCCTCTATTTAGAAATTATAAACAGTATATAAATATTTCTTTTAAGTGTTTATTAATGTATTTGTCAGTACAGTATAACTCCTCCTGTGGGCACCTGTAAGTGGAGGCTGGTATATAAACACATAATGAATAACAATATAGCAAAACACAGCTGTAATAATATAAAATACATCTTTATATGAGAAGACAAATACTGAAAAATTACTTTTAAAATAATGTAACTATATTCCCATCCCTTGTTAGTTAAAAGTAATTTGTTCATCTTGCTTTGAGTTTTTAGAAATGTCTTTGTAAAAGCCTTCAGCGTCCCACTGTACCTCTCCTGCACAGGTATTTTATTGTGTGTATACGCAGGTGTGAGGGTGTTTGTGTATACAGTATCTATGTGAATTTCTCTGTGTATAGTATAAAATATTTGAGCATCATATTTCATTTTTGAGCTCGGGAACAGTAGTTTGACAAAAATAATTTCAACTCAAGTTCCACTTACGTGCTTTTTGGGCAGCTTTCAAACACACCTCATCAGCTCAGTTTTAATGGTTGATGATGTCAGCTACGGACAAAAGCTAGTAAGTGGGCCTTGAGTTAGGTTTAATATGTAATATGCTCTGCATGGCTGTATTTTTTACCGCACAAACAAAATGAAAAGATATTTAGGAAGTTGTCTGTGTTAGTCAGTTTTTAGTTTAGTAAGTTAGTGCAGAGCTTTCTGATTCGCTGCTGTGTTTTATAGAGGAAGAGGACTCTGAGGAGGGAGGGGAGCAGGACATCATGCAGGTTCTGGGCAACATGGTCATGGCTATGCTGATTAAATACTGGATCTACATTTGCGGTGGCATGTTCTTCTTCGTCAGCTTTGAGGGAACCATCGTCATGTACAAGATCATCTACATGATGATGTTCCTCTCCTGCGTGGCGCTCTATCAGGTACCGAAACACACCAGTGATTGCGAGAGCCTTGCTCTTACATCAGATGTATGTGAGCACACACACAGACAGACACTTACATGCAGTGTTGCGTTAATGTGTGCACCACTTTTTTTCGTGTTTCAACAACATATTCCCAACGTTTCCCCTCAGTTATATTCAGTGTTAAACATTTTTCCACATTCTGTAAATATATTCTGTATCTTCTTATTCAAGTGCACGATTGAAGACACACAATGTTGACTGAAATCCTAAATACCGCTTTTTATGTCTGCACTGATGTGTCAAATCTATACACATTTCCAAATATACAGTACACATTTATACGAAATTCAGACAGATTTATTTAATATCCACGGAATATTTGGGACCTTGACAGAATAAAATAAAATACATTTCTCTTTAATTTCCACAAATCTTCAGACCAAAACAGTTTGATGACGTCTTTTGTTTGTAAAGCCATTTGAAACCAAATTGGATGCATTCAAAAATGAACTGTCATCAGTTAAAATAAGGCTGTTGACTAAGTGGCGCAGTATACGTATATTCAAAACTTAGCATGTGGGCAGGACGCTGTAAAGTTCCCAAATTCAATTTCCCAAAGACAGAAGGTGCTGACAATTTTAGTATGTCATAAAGTTTGCACTCACAATCCACAGTGTGTGTATTCTCGACTGTTTTACAAGCCCTTCCACAGTAACAGAGCTGTCACCCTAAATCAAGATGTCCTATGTGCACCATGTTAAGTTTAATGCTTGTAGCTGTTAATGTCAGAGAATTCATAAGCCCTAAAACACAATTATCACAATTATTCTTATAGGTGCACTTTGAGTGGTGGCGAAAGATCCTGAAGTACTTCTGGATATCTGTGGTGATGTACACCATGATAGTCCTCACCCTGGTCTACACCTTCCAGTTTGAGACCTCGTTGTCTTTTTGGAACAATACGTTGGGCATGGACAAAGAGAGGTGAGCTCCACTGAGCGCCACAGGGCACACCGTTCTTCCCTTCGTGGATAACCGAGTCATCCAGATTCGAATGTTGCCGATTGGACATGAGTCTGGATCTTTTGGTTCTTTGAAGCTGGTTTTAAATTAATCTGGAACTGTTGTCAGAGTAACAAGTCCTTAAGGCCAAACCTGCAAAAGTGCAGGTTTATTGACCAAGAGTTTTTAGGGTGAACTCTTACATACCTGTAAAGAAAGAAGTCATTTGTATCTGAAAATGAACCAATTTTTCTGTTTCCTCTAATTTTTACATCTATGCAGGTTGAATGACCTGGGCCTGGAGAAGTTTTCTCCATCCATGCTGTTCACCAGGATTTTCATTCCCACTTCCTTCCTGCTTGCGTGTATTCTCCACATGCACTACTTCCACGAGCGCTTCCTCCAGCTCACCGACCTCCAGGCTGTGGTGGCCAAAGAGCAGAGCACTATCTACAGGTGAGACACCTTCTGTTTGCTTTCTTTTGTCCAAACCATCATTGAGAGATTGACTTTTTGGATCTTTTGTATTTAAGTTCATACAGCTGCGTTACAAACAAACTGCTTGTTTGATGGCCTCACAGGGAGGTTGTTCACAGACAACCTGCAAAATCTAATTCCACTCGCTTTGTTTTTTACTTAGCAAGATTTATCTACAACCTTTGGTGTTAAAAATCCAGAGAAATGAGCATTTGACCTTGTGGGAAAACAGTGCAGCTTTAATTGTGACCTTGTGCTGCACAAACTATCCTGTCTTTCTTATCAAATTCCTTTCCTCCTAGATGGCCATTGGTTTGCACTTAGGATTGATCCCTCGCTGTTTATTGTAATGACACACCCCAACTTCCTGTTTCAAAATAAAATACTTCACATTGAGGAAGTAATAATATTGTTTACAGCTGAAAATGAGCCTCAGTTCAGACTGCAGTTATCCATTGGTTATGTTTGTAATGCAAGGTACTGCTGGCACCATTAAAACATAGACATTCTGTAAGAAATCACTGTAAGAAATACTACAACAAACTGCACCTAGAGCTGGGAGATATAATTGAAATCAGAATCAGAAATGTGTGAACAATAACATGTGATTACAATTAGCTCCAGTTTGTGCCTCTCAAGTTTGAGTCAATGTTAAATACCTGATGATCCTGGTGAGAATTATTACATTTGAGTCAAAGAGCTAAGCTTTTGTTTTTCTGAGAGATAAATCTCGTTAAACAAGGAAATAAGAAATCGGGTCGCAACTTGATAAAGTTAAAAATCTTTTTTTATTGTGCATCACACAGAATATTGCTCATCCAGATGGTTAGAGGAGTCTTTTATAAATACCTTTAAAATAGCAGTAAGTGTTGTCAAACAGCCCTCTGGGTTTTTCAAGGATCAAAAAATGAAATGTCTCATTAGTATAAAATCTTCTTCATCATCTACAACACAATAAAGTGTGAAACACGAGCATCTTTCAGAAAAACAGCTGCTTCCCTCTGTGACTGTGACATGTAATAATACATGAGAGGCACAAACTGGGGCTTCATCACCACATGATTCCACTGAACTGATCAACAATAATATTGATTGTGAATTGTTGCCCAAGAATGCCCATTACTCAAGAATAGTAAATGACAATGTTAAACCCGACGACCTTAATTGAGCGTGAGGTGAAAACATTCCTCCCCTTTCATCTCACACTGTTCTGAATAATCACACTTAACACAGCCTGTTAAACGCCCGTTATAACCACTGTTCTCATCGCGCGTCTCTCATTGTGTGCGACGATCGTGCGCTCTGGGCGTAGTTGAATGTTATAACATTCACATTTTCACAGTCTGTGGTGTGGTGTGTTTAACTTTATTGTCGTGTTGTTGAGGATTTTCCACTGTTCCACTGCCGCTTGCTCAGCTCGTCTCTGCTCCGCTTCTCTCTGTGACCTGCTGCCATCTCTCCTCTGCCACCCTTTTCACACAGCCACGCCAAAGTCAGTGGGCGTGTCTATCTGATCATGAATAGGTGGGTATGTGCTCGCTTTCTGTGGCATCCATCACCATCCCAGTTCACTTCTGAGTCTCAACTTCCTCTTCCCGTTGCAATACGTCCTTTCCCCTCACACTGACTTGTCCCTGTTACCCTGTTTTTGCCAATGATGGTACCTTGATGATCTTCTGAAATATCTTACTCCTGGAGTTTAAGTATTTTACTGACATGAATGGTGTTTGTTTTCAGGTTTTGTATTTTATTATTTTGCCTGTAGCCTTTTCTTTTTGGGTTCTCTGTTGTCTTTCTTAACAATGTTACTCACCCTCCAGCCCAGCTCTTTCCCCAATAAAATAATTCTACTTCTCCAATAGTTTCACAGACTGTCAAACATGCATGTTTGAATCTGAAAGAACTGTATCTTGCCAATGATCCACACCCCCTTTTTCTGCACTGAACCCCAGAAAATGACCCCCATCCTGAAAAAGCTCGCCCACCCTAAACCACAGGAGCCTTTTGCCCGGTTTTCATGCATTTTGATAAAACCATGTGGATATTTTTAAGTGATTTCAAGTGTCAGTTTCAGCCTGCCTTTGTCGGTTTCTCTCCTCACTGTTCGTCTTGACTTCTGTGTAACTTTATTGTTCTGAGCAGCATCAAGCAAAAAATATCCACTCAACCGAGCAAGTAAGTGTGACCACTGGATAACAAAGTGCTTGCCTTGACATGCAGCCGGTTCATGCAAGCCAAACCCGACCTTTGACCTCGCTCCATTGCCTGAGAAGAATTTAAAGGGTTAATGCCTCCCTTCAGCTGCTACCATTTATCTGCTGCAAGACGAAAATCTCTCAAACTGCATAAAAAAATACCCCAAAACCCAACACAGATTGTTTTAAAGAATGCAAAAGGAATGTGCACTGCTTATCAATGACAATGCCTGATGAAACGCTGCTCTGTTCAGTTAGCGGACACAGAGCTGATGATTCCCATACAAACATTTGCATTGGAGCCTTTTGTGAATCACCTGGACCATGTGTATGTGTTGTATTTATATACTTATGGGGACAGAATGCCTTCACAAAGATACGAATGTGAGGAAAATGCTTAAATATGTGGATTTTTTCCCTGCCAATGTTATGATCAGATTCAGAGTGCTTTCTAGGAAAGTTAAAGTTAAGGTTATTTTAGTGGCAGGACATGTATTTTAAATCAGAATGATAAAGGAGTAGGTCATGCTTTCACTTAAAAATGTGATTAAGGGTGAAGATGGTGACCATGAACTGCAACGTCCCCGGTTCAAGTCCGTCTGGGTACCTTTGCTGCGTGTCGTCTCTCCACTGTCTCTAATAAAGGCTTAAAAAGCCCAAAACTTAACTTAAATATTTTTTAATAAATGATGGCAGGATCAGACGTTTGTAGATGCTTAAAATAATACAGCCCTTGAAAACAATAGTCCTGAAGTTCAAAATTAGGGGCCCAAAATGTTGAAGGCCTGGGGTACTGTCCCATATGGGCCACTGTAGTTGATGTATGGGAGTCTCTGACTGGGAATTGTTAAAGTGGGTGAAAAACAATTGAACAAATTTGATCAACAAACAACCAGTTATATAAAATAAAGCAGGAGAAATTGGAAGTATCCAGCAGGCAGTGGGAGAAAAAGGCAACCAATGCAAACTACTCCAAAACACAAAACTACCAACAAGAAAAAGTGGTTAGAGTGGTTAAAAACACTACTACTAATTCCCCCCTAACAAACACATACATGAACATTAGAGAAACGTAAGGAGGAGTTTGGGGTGGTGAGGGGAGCTGTAACAGCAAACTCAAACAGCAAACTGCTGCCATTATTTAACAAAATAATGAAATTAAGACAATCTTTATTGCTGCTATTTGTATCTTTAATAGCCGATATTGAATGCAAATGTGGACCTTTTGTGGTGAGATTTAAGTCCAAAACTGCCCCTGAAAAGACAGAAAAGCCCCTAAAAATAACATCATGCGGGTAAAAAAAAGTCATAGAAGAAGAATCCAAAAGTCACTGAAGGTCCTCATAAGTATAGAAATACAGATCTGTGTGTGAGTCTGCATGCGTCTTTGTGGGTAATAACTTCTCACATGTCTTCAGACTGGTGGGAACCGATGGCAGCCTGGCAGACCTCACCATGCTCAGCGTCAGCTCGGTGATGATGTTCGTACAGGAGCAGGAGCCGCAGGAGAAGCAGGAGGAGCAGGAGGAGCAGGGGGAGTGGCGGACGGAGGAGAAGGAGAAGGAGAAGGAGAAGGAGAAGGAGAAGGAGAAGGAGAAGGAGAAGGAGCAGGCCCTGGTGGTGGTGACGTATGACACTGACACGACTGGCGGGAAGCCCAGGCGCTTCTCCGACGCGCGGCAGTCCAGCACGGAGGAGAGCCTACACTGCAGTGCGGGGACCGAGCCAGAGCCGAGCACCGAGCAGAGCTCAGGTACTGAGCAGCTGCAACACAGCAGGTCCACAAACTCCAACAAGACGCTGAAGATACAGTGAATCACATTAGGGCTGCAACTAACTTATCTTACCAATTAATGTGTGGAGCATATCAATTGATCATTTAGTCTGTAAAATGTCAGAAAATGCTCATCAAAATATCCCAGAGCCAAAGATACTCGCTTTATTATATAAATAAGAAAAGCAGCAAACCTCACATTTGAGAAGGTACTGTGGAACCAGATATTTCGGCATTTCAGCACAAAATGAGTTAATTTCAGTTCCAGTAGTTTAGTGCAGCCAAATTTCCCTCTAAATCTCACGGAGGTCTGCAATAATTCAAGCACTGGAGATACAGAGGTTTGTATTTTTAATGTAAAATCAGTGGCATTAAAATATAGAGAACTGGTATCAAAAACTCAAAAGCCAGAGGTGCTTTTTCCCACAAGCGGGTGTTTTCTAAATTACAGCCAAGTCAAATTGCTGCCTCAGGGTTTCCAAAGGTGTCAGTATCCCAGTTTAAATGGTTCCTTTTAGAGATTTTAGTCAGAGATGGAGGTCTGGCAAGAAGAGTGTGAAACACCTCAGTAACTCAGTAATTCTAGGAAGTAGACAACTTGTAGACGATGAATAAGTTGTAATGTAAAGCTTTTATTTTTACGGCGAATACTGGGATTTAAAGCTACAATATGCAACTACATCCGAAACTCAACTTTCTAGCTTCCTCCCCTTCAGTTGATGTAGAGTCAGGTCCAGCACCACTGAGCAGATGATGAAGCAGACGGCAAATGCAGCCAGTCTGCAATAACAAAAACAATGGTGACTGAGCATTCTGGGGTGAAACAGCAATGCCTTCCGGTGTAGTACTAAGATAAGATAAGATAACACTTTATTGTCCATTCACACGGAAATTTGTCTTGCATCACAATACATAATACAGCATAAAAAGGACATCTAAAACATAAATAAATAACATCCTAACATAAAAGCGTAGTCCATGTGTGAGTGTATGTATGTGGGTGGGGGGGTGTATGATTATAGTCCATGTGTTGGGGGGGGCACAGTCTAAGTGTGGGGGTGTATGGGTGGGGGTGGGGGTTATTCACCTCCTTGCACTCCTCCGTTGGTTGAGCAAAGTTACAGAGTGAGGAACAAAAGAGATACTATACTAATTAGTGCACCTTTGGGATAGCATAGTGTTGAATAAAATGCTATTGTCCAGCAGTGGAATAATTATTAAGTATTACTCTTTACTGTAAATGCGTCGTTGAAGCACCCTGATGGTTTACTCTGCATGTATGTCATGTACATGTTACAATAAATGGGTTTGAATGAGTTGCATGTCATTACTCTCTCTCTCCCAATGTTCCTAAATCGTGTTTAAAGTGCCTGAGATTCATATTATTCAAAAAGTTTAGTTTTTCTTGAACTGCTCATCCAGAGGCTGTGTGGCTCAGAGTTGTGTTTAAACACTTAAGCATCTCATGTGAGCTTTTGTGTGCGATGCTGAATGTTTTCCTCCAAAGTATATTAAAGCTTCGCACACAGCTGGCCGTGTTTACCCTTCTGACTGTGTTTACCGCTGAGCCTCACGTGCTGTTATGTAGCGGCGCAGAGCACTTTCAGTCATGAGTGTACAGACCTTTCCTCTCAGATCTAGCTCTTCAGTCTGCTCAGAAGACATACGTTGCGTACAATCTTTAAAGGCCAAAGCTCTCTCAGAGAAGCTCAGTCTGCTGTCCAAGTATCTGCTGCCTGCACTCTCACCAGCTACTCATTAATCATCCCGAGCAAAGCTGTAAAAAACCTGTTGTATTGCAGATTTTTGGGTTCAGTAAGATTTACCTTCAGTTTTCTGCTCTGACACAGCGCGTAGCTCAAGTGCTCACTTTCACCCATTACACCGTCCTGCTTAAGGCCAACTTACACTGCACCATTAGCATATTTACACAGACAGTCACACTGGTCTTAAATTAAAATGTTGTATATATACACAGAAAATAAAATAGGTGATAAAACACAACCCTGCAGGGCCTCTCGGTTTATAATGAGCTGCAAGCTATACGAGCTATATGCTCTCTCAGAGTTTCTTATCCAAACAATGAGGCCTTTATTAAAATCTGAGATAATGTGGCTTTATACCCACCACCAAACTGTGACTTGTGTTTTTATATCCTTTGTGAGAATATAAAACCAAATATTAAGTCTTCATTCGCACGTAGTTAAAGCAACAGTCTGGCAATTGTAATGCAGATTTTAGGCATGTTTCCATACATCTTAACATCCTGTATATGGGAAAACAAACATTTTACAGTCTCAGAATACATGTAAAACACATGTTTAGCTGTCACATTGGCCCCAATAACACCTTGGATAAAAATGGTATACATATTGAAATTTCTCTTTCCCTCTCGAAAATGCAGACTGTCATACACACCACTTCCATTTGAAGCCTTTAACACACATAATAAATACCTAATTTCTTCCCTGATTTGCATGTTTGCTGGTTCGATTTCATTTCCACGTACATACCTCCTATCAATCGAAGATGATTTTGTAGGGCTGCAACTAATGGCCAATTATCAAATAAACGACAGATTATTTCTTGATCAGGTGAGTCATCGTTTGGCCTCTAAAATGCCGGCAAATAATAATTACCTAAAGCCCAAGGTGACATTTTCAAATGTCTCGATTTAGCCAACCAATACTACAAAATCCACGGTATTCAGTTTACTTTAATAGAAGATAAAAAAAACAAACAAACAACAACAACAACAGAGAAACACTCATATGTGAGAAGTTGGAATTATGAATAACATGTTTTGTTAAAAAATGACTTATTTTGTTTTGATGGATGAATACATTAATCGACCAATTGTTTCAGCTCTAATGATTTGTATTTATAATGTATAGTTACTGTGATGAAATGTGTCTCTGACAACCTCTAGATGTAGCTTGGTAAGACTATTATAGGTAGTGTATTTATTTTTGAAAAATATGTATTGAAATACAGTCTAACCATGCAGGACACGACTTGAAGGATAAGGCTGGCAAAAAAAGGGTCTGTTTTATTTTAATATGCAATTATGGCAGCGGGACAATGTATTTCTGTATGTGGAATTGATTCAGAACAAACTAAAATGGTAATGAAGAATCATGTCAACCAGTGCAACAATGTGGCTCGTTTATCTGCCTTTAATATTTTTGGACAGTAATAGAGCTCTATGGAGAAGAGGAATGAGATATATCAGGCTTTGGCTATGCAGACAACACTTGTTACTTGGTATTTTCATGCAATGTGTTGACAATAAAAAGACTTATTCCTGAAGTGCAAAGAGAAATTTGTATTATCAGTCTGTTCCAGCTTGAGTCGGTATATTAGAAGACATGTAAGCAAAATGCCAGAAGAGGGATAAAAGTGTTTAAACAGAGGACACGCTGCTGTAATTAAGAGGTGGAACCTGGAAACACTTCCCATTTGCACCTCTTCAGTCTTGTTGTTTTTCCATTTAAGTGTATCTGGTTTTTATCTCTTCCTCTTCAGATCTGAAGAATAAATGGCACCTGGTGGTCGACCGTCTGACCGTGCTCTTCCTCAAGTTCCTGGAGTATTTTCACAAACTGCAGCTGTTCATCTGGTGGCTGCTGGAGATCCACATCATCAAGATCGTGTCCTGCTACATTGTCGTCATGTGTCTCGAAGAGGTATGAAAGGCTGAGGTGCAATTAAAGACAGAGATGTGTTTAAACTCAGTATCTGCAACAACACGTCCACTTAATGAATTGTATCTGAGCTCGATTGAGTGATTTGACTGCTCAGCTTTACAGTAGCCCGTCATCATCGGTGGTAACGTTTAAGGCTTCCAGATGTTCCCGCATTTTGCCCTTGAACCTTGAGTTTGCATTTAAAATTATGAAAGAAATCTTATCCACACTCCTCTTCTCTCTCGATGTGTGTATAAAACAGATAAATGGGAGAAACACACATTCAAGAGTTTAATGACATTGTTAAATCCACTTTGGACAAACCAGAAACAAAACACTTCAAGTGCAAGTTCACCATTCTTCTTCTGCTGTGCAACTTCTAAAACTGCAAACTCAATAAAACACATAAATAATCCTCACTGTATAACATGCAGCATTTTTAGTTTGTATGTTAGTAGCTGTTTCTCTGCATGTCGCTCTTAACTTGGCACCTGCTAGAGGCAGTGACTGATGTTTAAACGGTAACTGAAAGCTATTTTTTAAATTATTTTTTTATGATGATTTTGGTCTGAGAAACTTGTTTTTAAACTAAAAGTGTTGCCGGAGTTTGATCTTTTAAGAGAGCTTTTCCTTTTCCATGCACCTTACAAGTAGGGGGAGTTCTGCCAGATACCCTCACTCTGCAAAGTGGATTTTATCCAGGAAATCAAGCACTACACTGGCACAATGTAAACCAGACATGATTTTTAGTAGGTTGTGGTCGGACTCAACATGTAAAATGAATGACAGCGGCATCCTGAGGCCATTTATTTATTCATGTCACTATCTTCCACAATTAAGTACATTTCATACAATTGTGAGGTGAAGAGCTGTTATATTAATAATCACAAGAACCTACAGTTACATTAGGTAATGCTCACAGGTTGATTTTATTGTGCAGACGCTGTATAAAATAAGCTGATCTCTTGCAACACTGAGCCACTGAGGACTGTCTACTACAGAGCAGACTAGCCAGATAATAGTCTGGGGGTATTTGTTATTGTTATAGCTGTTACTACATGGGGAAAAAAAGCCTTGATCTGGGTTTTCTTGCCATCAGGGCTCTTTGAGTTTGGAATAAGCTTTAGCCTGGATAAGCTAAGTTTTTATGTGTGTGTTTTTATTCCATTATTCTTTACTTATTTCACCTGTTTTTTATTTAATGTGCAGTGTAAAAGTGTTGTAAAACATGTACAGTAATACAAAACAAGTACCGATACTAGTAGCTGTAGTCGGAGGAGGATGAGGAAAAGGAGAATGTCAGTGGAAAAAGGATTTATGTGAGCTGGTTTCTTGTTTTTGTCCTCATCGCCTGTATTGTCTCCTGTGCAGGTGTCTTTGTTCAACTGTGTGTTCCTGGCGTCCTGGGCCTTTGCACTGCCCTACAGCCAGTATCGACCCCTTGCCTCCAGTGTTTGCACTGTCTGGACGTGTGTCATCATCGTATGCAAAATGTTGTACCAGCTGAAGTCTATAAACCCGCCATCGTACTCCAAAATCTGCACTTTGGTAAATATAACCACAACATGCTTTTTGACCCTTGTTGCATACACTACATCCTGCTTAATCCTTACTCCTTCATTGAACTAATAATTTATTTGTTCATGTTTCAAAAGAGTCCTATCTAAAACAAACTTACAGTGTTTATTGCACAACACATATACAACACACACCTGACTACATCCAGATTTTTTTATTTATTTCATGGTAATAGCTGCGAGGGCATGGCACAGTAATACCTTTAAACAAGTTTGTACATTTTCTGTGCACAGCCAGAAAACTACTCAGAGGACCAGAACAAAGAGATGAATGCGTCTTTGCTGTATGTGAAACCTGTGGATCCAGCCATGTGGGTGGGCCTGGCGAAGTCTGATGACCTGCTGGGCTACCTCAGGGTGAGGGGCGGAACCGTTCATCGACTGAAAGTTTGCAGTACACACAGGATATCATCACAGCAAGGGAAGAAAAATGTAACAAATTATGATCGTGAAAATAAAGGAATTAGTTAAAGGAATAGTTAGACATTTTGGGAAATACACATTTTTGCCTTTTTGCCGAGAGTTAGAAGAGAAGGTCGAAACCGCTATCATATCTGTTCGATGAACATGAAGCTGGAGATAGCAGCATGTTAGCTTAGCTTAGCACAAAGATTGGAAACAGGGACAAACAGCTAGCCGGACTCTGTCCAAGGGTAACAAAATCTGCCTACCAGTATGTCTAAAGCTCACTAATTAACACATAATATCGCACTTGTTTTAACTGTACAAAAACCGAATGGAAAAACAACAGTTTGTTGGATTGTTATGACCCCAGGAAGTCACTGCGCCTGGCTAAGAATCAATCCCTAGCATAACTCTCCAGAAAACCACAAAGTCCTGTAGTGCACACTGTCCAAGTATTCCTTTAACAGTAGCAAAAAGAGTATTTTCTTCATCAGAAGGGCCTCCAATTTTAGCTTTTGGCTATAAAATGTCAGAAAATATGACAAATATCCATCACAAGTTGCTAGAAATTAAAGTAATGAGTTAAAAACGGATACTAAGTCTAGCCAGTGGCTGAACTTGAACACAACTTTATGTTTTTTAATCAAAAATCAGAGAAAGTTTTGTGTTTTTATTTGATAAATTACTAAAATAATTTCAATATTCTGTCAATCAACCAGTCAGTTATTTAAACTGTCTGCATGTGTTTTCAACAAAAGAAATACACATTTAAAAATATTCTCTCTGTCACCATCTGTGCAGAACAACCTCTTGATGCTGGCTCTGTTAGCATTCGAGGTGACCATCTACCGCCATCAGGAATACTTCAGACTGAGGAACAAACTTACTCCTCCCGCTGCCAGGATTATTTTCCATGATATCACACGGCAGCACCTGGACATCGGCATCGTCAGCTTCATCAAATACTTCATCAATTACTTCTTCTACAAGTTTGGACTTGAGGTAGAGACAAGTGAAAAGAGCTAAAAAATATATATGTTTTATCTGAAAACTGTTAGCTCCGTCACGTCATGTGTATATCCCTCGTGTGTTTCCCTCAGACGTGCCTGCTGTTGGTGGTCAATGTAATCGGGCAGCGTATGGACTTCTATGCCATGCTTCATGCCTTCGCCTTGATAGCAGTCATGTATAAACGCAGGAGGAAAGCCATTGCTGAGATCTGGCCCAAGTACTGCTGCTTCCTGTCCTGCATGCTGACTTTCCAGTACTTTGTCTGCATCGGGATCCCACCTGCAGCCTGTAAAGGTTTGTGTCGTCCACTCGGCCAGATTGTACTACCAGTCAGTCACAGGAAAGTTGATAGACAGCCAGTTATTTCTACGATTTCAGGCCGCAATCAATGACTATTCTCATTATCGATTAAGGTAGCATTTACTTTTTTCAGTCAGTTAAGTAATCATTTAGTGTATAAAATGTCAAAAAATAGTGAAAAGTGCTCATTACAAGTTCCCTAAAACCAAGGTGACATCTTCGAATTTCTTGTTTTGTCCGACCAATAGTCCCACAGCCACAGTTTGGAATTTATAATGATATAAATAACAGAATAGCAGCTAATCTTTACATTTGAGAAGCTGACAACAACAACTCTTTGGTATTTTATTGGGCTATCCAAATTGTTTTCATCTCAGTCAGACAACACTCTCGTTTGAAATGTTTATTATAGCAGCAGAACATAGTTAGAGTTTGGCATCTAGGCTCCAACCTCATCACTCCCCAATATCTCTCTGTAAACATATCCGCGGGGAGTGATGAGCAAATATCTTAAACCCCCCAGCAGGAGCCTGCAGGTGGATGCTGGGGTGGTGGCGGGGCTGAAAGAACGTGTACTGCTTGTAAATTAAGATGTAGGATCAAAATGAGTTTATTCACTAAATACATGTCTGTATAAAACTTGGATATCTTGGTCCTGAAGAACATTGAGGCCTTAAATTGTTTCACATAATTACAAAAATACAGCACACAAGGACATAAAAGCTGTTGTCCCCATGTCTTTGTGATGTACTTTTTCTTGTTTTATTTGTTGTCATGTCAAGGCTCTTATTGCCAGTCATTTTATTTAATAATAAACCTGACATGTTTATGTTGTTTACACGTATATCTGATGATAATGGTGCATGTTCTCATTTCAGACTATCCCTGGAGGCATCCCAACTCCTTTACAGACTCCAATGTGGTCAAGTGGCTCTATGTTCCAGATTTCCACACCAAACCCAATCCATGGTTCCTCATCTGTATGTGCATCTGTGTAGCTCTAGAGATCAATTTGAACCACTTTTTTCCTAATTTGTGCATATGTAGTGGTGATGATGATTGTCATTATAGTTTCTAGTACCAGTATTAGCAAGATAAGATTTTGTTCAGCAGAAATGAGATTTCTCCTCTCCTCTCCTCTTTTCTAGATGACTTCATGTTGCTGCTGTGTGCCTCTCTCCAGAAGCAGGTCTTTGACGATGAGAACAAGGCGGCAGTCCGCCTCATGGCTGGAGACAATGTGGAGATCTGCAGAGACCTGGATGCAGCCTCTTTCAGTGTCCACAACCCCGTCCCTGACTTCATCCACTGCAGGTACAGCAGCTTTCACTGATATCCCGCTGCGTTCACACTGCAGCAGGAAGTGGCCCAAGTATGTGTTCCTATTGGGGCTACATTAATACAGTATATGACAATGGATCCCATACTTGTATTTCAACACTTACACAGACACACAAAATTAGATTTTACATTAGATTCACTTGAAACAGTTAACAGTTAACATTAACATGGAGGACAACAAGACACTGAAATGGAAAGGAAGTGAAGTAGCCGGCTTAATTGATGCTTAATGATGCCTAAAATTAAGTCAAACGTGAAATGTGTTCAAAACAAGCAGCACTACTAAAAACAGTTAATATTTATATCATATATTCACCCAAAGAAATTAGGTTACAGCAGCAATTTGGATTTAAGCATGAAAACTTGTGGTATCTATGTAGAGTTAAAGCTTTGTTTATTCCTTTTTAAGAGTAGAACATTAACTTTATACCTATAACCTTTATACCTATATACCTTATACCTATTTTGGTTTACTGGATAGTACACTGGTACAAAATTGTAGTTTCGCATAGGAAATGAATTATTTCATGTAATCAGACTACCTGGTAGATGCTGATGCCTATTTAAATTCTGCAATGCTATTTATAATGGTCTCGGAAATTATGAAAATAACGATCGATCTGTTTTTAGATCCACTGTGATCTGCAAGCACCAGCCAAAATTTTTTGGTCATCAAAAGTGCAGTAGGATAACAAATTTAATTTTTCTTTTATAAATGAGATAAAGGTATAAATAAAACGTTTAAAGCGGCTGAAATGGCAATAGTGTGAGAATGTGAAAGGGGTTGCTTGTCGTGATGAACCTACAGAGAATTATCACCTGAATCTGCAGCTTCACACGGCTTTATGCAGCATTATAGCGAGTTTTAGCTCATTGTTTAGCTGTCCGGCTGCACCGTGTTCGGCCACAGGCAGAGTACTTATAAAGTAGCTACTTTGTACTTACGCTGTGCTTACATATTACTTACTCTGTACTTAACAGAGTAACTACTCTGCACTATTGCTGCAGATTGCGAGCCGGCCGCGGAGCTCCGCATCTGTCTTGCTCCCAATCATTCTCCCAGCTTCAGCAACATCCACTGAGGTACAGCTGAGTAAGACTCTTACTGCGTACCTCAGCCTCTCCAGTCGAGCTGCTCAGAGGCCAACTCAGTAGAAAACTGTTGTTGTACTTGGCTGCTAACTGTGTAACTGTAGAAATCTTAAGAAGGGTGGTGCTGAATAAAAACACACTCACTCAGCAAATCCCTTATCCTAGATAAATAAAGGTAAGAAAGAGAGATGACAGATGACAGTAGCTCACGTCAGTAGCTTAGTGAGAGCTGTTACTGAGCACCCACTGTATACATAATTCAGAATTTTGGCTGTCGTCCGATATTTGAATCTAGAGCTAGATACTGACTTTGCACATAAAAAAGAGTGAAGAGAGGAGAGAAGAATAGAGAGCGAGTTAGAAAGACAGCGAGAGCATCCTGACCTGTCCACAGTCATTGATTATGTGCTCTTCACATTCCACTGTTTTGATGTGCAAAGTGGACAAGTCTTTTATTAACGCACTCTGTGTCCATCAACAAGCCCTAGTAGAGAGAAAGAGAGCTGTACAGGCCGTCTGTCCACACCACAGCAGCTCTGCACTTATTCCATCGTTTCCCTCCAGGATCGAATTACGGATACGGGGTGGGGGAGAAATCCATAATCCACAAAAACACTCTGTCCGTCACTCCGCGACTCAGACGCTTTTGCCCTGTACTCTAACTCAATAAATAGCTTTTAAGTATGGAAAAGGTATTTTCTCCTCCTGATGAAGAAGGACACTCACTCAGCTATTCCGGCCCATCAACGCATCGTCCGATGCAAACCCACTTCATCAGAGCTGCTTCCTAAACAGTGCAGCTGTTGTTGTGGTCCCATGTTTTCTATCAAATTAATGCACGTTGCTTCCTATGTTTTCACTCCACACATCATATTAATGGCCTCTCACATGACAACGCAGGATCCATACTCATGCTTTTAGCATGCTAAACACACGCAGGACATGCAGTAGTGTACCTGTGCTGAGTGACAGGAGTCGGGTTTCAGCTCTGGTTCTCATTCATTGATCAGACTCCTACCGGTGTCCTGGCACTAAGTGATACACTAAGTGTGATTGATGGGCGGATTGTGCACACAGCAACACAGTAAACTGAAATGTTGTTTTGACTTTTATTATGTGGTAAACATGCATCCTTATTAGCAACTTAGCTCAGCTGGCCGGGGTCCATGCTGTTTACTTCCAACTTCATGTGACTAAAATGAACTTTTCTGTCACTCCAGTTCACAGTCAAATAAAGAAGAAATATTATTAAACATAAACAATAAAGCCACATTTGGCAAAATGTTTATGTAAATATTCGTCTGTCTCTCTGCACTCATCGAGAGTGGGCATGAAAGTTCATTCTTGACCAGGGAAAAAATTGTTTCTGAACTCAAAGTCCACTTTCTAATTTTTTTCCTGGAGCTTTCAACCACATCTCATGCTTTTTATCAGCAAATGGAGTTTGCTCACGCGTCATGGAGTTGGTTCTGTTGTCATCAGGTGACCAAAGTATGGCGCTCTGGTCACGTAATAACAGGTGGTTAACATGGTCTTCATCCACAGTTGAAAAGAGACGGTTGAAAACTCTTGGAAAAGCTAGTAAGTGGCCATTGAGTTAAGATTATTTTATATCATAAATAGCAGCAAGTGAGCAGAATAATAAAAACAGCTGATTTATGCTTCCATGTATCAGGTATGATTAGAGGTCTAGCAGTTGGGGTTGTGTGAACACTTTTCCCTTTCAGCTGACATGACATGAATGCAGCACGAGGATGCTCTGTATGTTGTGTTTACCGATGTCAGTTTACATCACCTCTGGGTATTGAAGTTCAGATTTTTCCGACAGTAACCTTTCCCTGACATTTGGAGCTACCAAGGCTTTCAAAAAAACCAAATAATTTATCCGTTGAATTTGGAACCCTTTTGGACAAATAGCGCTGACATATTGGTTTCACCACTGTCCTCTAGGTCTTACCTGGACATGCTGAAGGTCATTATGTTCAGCTACCTGTTCTGGTTTGTCCTCACCATCATCTTCATCACGGGGACCACACGCATCAGCGTCTTCTGTATGGGCTACCTGGTGGCCTGCTTCTACTTCCTGCTCTTTGGTGGTAAGCTGTTGCTCAAACCAATCAAAAAGATCCTCCACTACTGGGACTTCCTGATCGCCTACAACATCTTTGTAATCACCATGAAGAACATTTTGTCTGTGAGTAGTCTATCTCAAATTGTATATCATGATCTATTAATTAACTATGTGATAGACAAATCCTACATAGTGTACATATGATGCAATATAATGTTTAGATTTTAAAACATCTGTCTGCATGATTGTGCACACCGAAGAAGAAAAACATTCACTATAAACTTCTTTGTTCTCAGTATTTTAGGATACAGAGTTAATATTAAAACTGCCTGTGGGTTATGTGAAATCAAAGATGTTAACACAGATATTTAAAGATGTAATATAATATATAAAAGATGTTATTGTATTCAAGTATATAATAAAGGATTCTTGTTCTTAGATCCTGGCTTGTGGCTACATCAAATCTCTGGTTAAGAACCAGTGTTGGCTGATCCAGTTGTTCAGTCTGGCCTGCACCATCAAGGAATACGACAAGCCTGAGAATATAGACAAACTGAATGGTGAGATATCCCCTTTTATATTAGGAGCAGCATAAATCCCCATTTTGGCTACAACTACTAGTCAAACATTGCATGTCGGTGTGATTTGTGTACCTGATTGTGTGTGTTTCCCAAGAAGCTGAAATTAAACCCACACCCTTGTTTATTTTTCAGGCCAATTTAGTTCAGCACAGTATTTATCTTAATCCTACTGGGCAACAGATTTACAGTGAATGCAAAACACTGCCACAGTACTCAGTGAAACAGTTTAGATTTATGCACAATCAGAAAATACAGATAATAGTCTACATTAACGTCCTTGAGACTCTGTGCAAGTTACACTTATATAAATGTCCTCACTTTCACCTGTTATTAGAGGTAATCACAATCAGACTGATGTCGTTTTGACTAATAATAATATTTTTTACATCAACTGCACAGCTGCTTGCATTCAAGAGAGAGGAATTCATTGCTGATTAATGATTTTTCCATTCCGCTAATTAATTATTGCGGTGTGAACAAATCAATAGTTCAGTTTTATAGAATGAATTTGTGTAAATTAGATTGTGTATGACTGTTGTACGTACTGTATATTCCAGCTCCACAATGTGAGCTGCCCAGCAACGAGGCCGGCATCATCTGGGACAGTATCTGCTTCGCCTTCCTGCTGCTGCAGAGACGAGTCTTCATGAGCTACTACTTCCTCCACGTGGTGGCTGATATCAGAGCATCACAGATCCTCGCATCCAGGTACACATCTGAGGCTGAGGCCGAGCTGAGGCCCAGGGGCGCAGCTCCCATATTTCAGATTCTTCGAGTGTAATATTGTTACTGCATGCCTTTGAGGGATATGTGTAAAAACAAGTCCCTAATTAAGCTATACAGTATATTATTTATAAAGGCTTACTGTATCAGTTGTGGCAGGGCGGCAGGGCTTTTCCTGCCAAAACATGTTAAAAAATCTGCTGTGAAAAAGGTCTGTGCTTCTGATTTATTTGAAAATGAAGACACTCCAATACTATAAGGCTATCTAGACTCCAAGATTGCAAGATTTATTCTGTAAGCAAACAACATGTAAAGTACAAGCTGGACAGACTTTTGACAGGGAAGAAAAGAAAAACTGGTGATGTGTGTCAAGCAAACACGTCAGCCAAATCCAAAATATGCTCTGGAGTTCAGTGTCAGTATAATGGGAAAGCTTTCTGTCTTTTCTGTGTAAGAACTCTGGAAGTTTGGTAAAAGTTTAACTTGAATCTTTAATTTGCACAACAGAAACATGCGTGAGAAGAAACGTGCAGTTCATGACAATGGCATTTCAGTAAGATTCAACTTGGCTCCTTTAGTGAGTGACTGACACTGGATGTTTTGAACATTTGATTGGTCACTGATGTGCGTCTGTGTGTTTCAGAGGGGCGGAGCTTTTCCAGGCCACTATAGTGAAGGCCGTGAGAGCCAGACTGGAGGCGGAGCGCAAATCTGTGGAGCAGCTGAAGAGACAGTGAGACTTCAAATATTTGACTCACTCCATGTTGTGCAATGCCATGGTTTGGGTTTTTTTTGTGTAGAATATGCAATACTAGGAGAAGTTTTGAAATTTAAATTTGAGAAGGTATTAGTAAAATGACCTTTAAAATGTATACACTGACATACACATAACTTAAATCCTGCAGCTGTCTTCCTCTGGATTAGATTAACCAGAGTTAATACAGCAGATTTATTCTGAATCACTCCAGGACCAATTAAGATACAAGAGGCTGAAGAGCATGCACAAATTTTCAATGATTTCAGTCAGACAGAAAAGTCTAGGATTTTTATTGATCAGACAAATTCTAAATACTCTTTGGAAGAAAAACTGTTTGATTTATTGCAGTTTTTGTGATGTTGGATTTTAAAATAACTTTTTTTCTATGCTGCCCAATTCTTACTGTGGTTGGTTGGTTTACTTTCATTTCAAGGAAACACCTGGCATTATTATCCTGTAGCTGTCATGTTGTCAAAAAATCTCTTAAAAAGACCAAAACCAACAATGTGCTAGTCTCTTCGACTGTCTGTGGCACTCCCAAGCACATTAATTCCTACTGGAGATGTGAAAAAGACAGGTCACAAATATATAGTTTAATTAAAAGTAATTTCCAAAACAGCTGGGCATTGTAATGTTTAGCAAATTTTACTCAAACTGGTGTAAATAGTGTGTTATTTGGGGACTATTTTTTCAGTTTTATTTATATAGCGCCATATCATAACAAAGTTATCTCAGGGCACTTTTTCGTATAGAGCAGATCTAGACCGACTCTTTATATTTACAGAGACCCAACAGTTCCCACCACGAGCAAGCGCTAGGCGACAGTGGCAAGGAAAAACTCCCTTTTAACAGGTAGAAACCTCGAGCAGAACCAGGCTCTAGGTGGGTGGTCATCTGCCTCGACCGGTTGGGTTGAAGGGGGAGGGGGGGAGCGGGAGAGCGAGAGCAGGAGGAAAGAGAACATACAGCAGCACAATACAGTTCCACACAGGGATGTAAAGCAATAGTTGTGGTAATGGTATTGATGGTAATATTAATAGAAATAATACTAATAGCAATGTTATAATACTAATACTAATAATAAGAACAAAAGCAGTAATGGCAGCAGTGGGTGTAGAGCAGGAACACGGGGGCAGCAGGTGCAACCACAGATCCAGACTCTACAGCTCCGGATTAATATACATTAGGTCTGATTTAGTCTCTGAGTAAGTAAACATCATTCAGAAAACCATTAAAAATCTGTTCTGGATTAAAAGCAACTCCTGTCTCCGTCTTTACTGTTTCCAGGAAGCCGTCTCTCAGTATATCATACTACATAAAGTCAATGTATTTCCACCACTTACAGGTAGCTCAGGAGTTACTCATAAGCTCTGATAATGTCCACTCACCCGCTCTAATGAGCACTCCGCTGTTACATACTGTACACTCATTTCCATGTGAAGATGTTTATGGTCAGTCTGTTAGGCCGTCAGGGATGTTCCTGTGTGTCGATACTTCGTGTCTCTTCACTGTCTCTCTGATCTAATCAGGATGGAGCGCATTAAGGTGAGGCAGCAAAAGTTTAAGAGGGGCAAGGAGAAGATGCTGAGCATGACGCAGGAGTCTGGAGAAGGACAGACCCTCGTCCAGCCCGAGGAGGATGATGATGATGGTATGACGAAGGCTGCCAGGGCCTCTCTCTGTGCAGTCAATGTTAGAAAAGTTGGTGTTGAGGTATTATGACTGCTAGTAGTGCTCAAGGACGATGGGTGAGAGTGTATTGATGCCTAATCCACCTAATTCATTAACGTATGTTATGCAATGATGTATTTTTTTTATTAGTATTTAAATTTAAAAGAGCAGCTTGATAGAGTAAAAATATGCCTTGAAGTTTGCAGAAGAATTCATTTTCTTATGAAATGTTGCATTGCTGTATTTGTGAAATTTTAGGAGCACAGCGAACGAAAGCCAAGACCAAAAAAAAGCAGTGGTGGAGGCCGTGGGTTGACCATGCTTCCAGTAGGTTGACCCCCCAAATCCCCTTTTTTCTCTTCCTCCACTGTGGCCCTGTTTACACCTGACACTATCATGCGTCTTGAGTGATCCGATCACAAGTGGACAGCTGTAAGTAAGTCAGTTCACACCTGGCATTAAAGTACGTCTCCACATGCGTCTCGAGTGACCACTTGTGATCGGGTCTCACTTCCCCGCTCTACATACATCATTTCCATTTGCAAAGACCAAACGCGTTGTTGTTTTTACCCGTATAAGTATAAATAAATGAATAAAATTATTTTATTGTTGTGGCTTCTTCTTCTTGTTTCGTACTTTAATGTGACGCCGTTGGTGCACGAATGAGTACGTACTTCCGCTTGCGCAGAGGATGTCACGTACACACTGCTAAAAGAATGGGGCCATATGCAGCCCAGACCATCTCCGAATGCAGTCTGAGCGATCGGATCCTCAATGGGTCTTGGGTGCATTCACAGCTGTGCTTGGAGCTGTCCACTTGTGATCGGATCACCCAAGACGCATGTTAATGCCAGGTGTAAACAGGGCCTCTGATTGGCCCTTGTGTCCTTGACCAGAACGCTGAGGATTCCCATACTGCCCCTGGGCTCTGAAGGCACCAACATACAGTAGCCTTGCTCCATCCAGACTTTAGTCCTTTTCTGTCTCTATTTAAGGGCCCTTGTAACCTGTAGCTCTCGTGTAACTGTACACTGAGTGTGGAGAGGCACTTCAGTTTCAAGATGATCTATAAAACCGTGTCAGCACTGGTGCAGGGTTGCCTTAAATAGACACGATGAGACGATGAAGAAAGAGAAAATGACTAATGGCTGGCGGTTGACATTGTTTAAAACATAAACGTCACCATCGGTCACACCTATAGAGCCCACAGTAGAGAATCACTCTTGTAAAACATTTTCATGCAAAGATATGAAGTCGACTCGCCTTTATTCTCAGTACTGGAATAAAGGATGAAGGGTTTGTTCATTCTTTGCCTGTAGACATGATCACCAAACAGGTGAACGACAAATACAATTGGACCCAGTGATCAGATAAATAAAACAGTCTCTTTGTGGTAAATAAAAAAACACCAGCATCTTTCTGAGTCAATGCAGTGGTTGCCTGTTTGGTTTGAACTCATGTCTCATATCGTACTCCACCCCCCCACATGACATTTTCAAATTATTTCTCCATTTTATCTCTTTGTCATTTGATGTTTCATCTCCATATCCCAGCATCCTCCCTCACCTCCCGCCCACTGTGGTTCTGTTCAAGGACATAAGTCAGCCTTGTCTATCCCATTGCTTCTAACACTTAACTACAGTAGACAGGAGTCACTTGCTCTGTCAAGTAGCTTAAAGGCGACTGTGCTTACTGGAATAAGCATCTTTAATAGACAGCCTTCATTGTGTTTTGTGCTCATAGTTATATCAGTCACACTAACATTTTTTTATACTTTTTCTGCATTTTCTGTTTCATCTTCTCATGTCTCTGATGTTTTTAAAAGTGTGTATATATTACGACGTACTATAGGCTCAGTTAAATGTTTGATATGTAGTGAAGTACATGTAATTTGACGGTAAGTGATTTGATTTTCCTGCATCTTCCTTTCAGCAAGGGAACTTTCTCTGAACCTCATTTTAATGTTGTGAAAACGATGAATGACTTCAGCCTCTGTGTGACTGAATGTAACTTCACTTTACCCTCTGCCCCCCCTCAGTGGTTAGAAGTGGAGACTATTACTTGTTTGAAACTGACAGTGAGGAGGAAGAGGAGGAGGAGGAGAAAAAAGATGATGAACCGCCAAAGAAGTCGGCGTTTCAGGTGACTTCTTCAAGCAGTGGCTCGTTTCTCCGTCGGTTTCAGTGTGAAACAAGGTTTTAATTCTGCCTCTGTCACAGTTATTTAAAGAATAACTGACTGTATCCGATGGTTGTAGTTTCTAGTCTCATGCAGACTGAAAATGTATATGCTAAACATTCAACAAACTAATAAAATAGGATGCATTGCTTGCAAAATTACTGCTCGCACAACTAATCGCTAAAACATTTGTTGTGTGAACTTTGCTTTTCATACATGTACATTTTGCTGTTAATTCTTATTTTGTGTCTTTTAATGGATTGTTTTTACTGTTTTTACGAAGGATTAAAGGACTAAAGGTTTTGAATACTAACATTCAGGAGAATGTGATAAACTATGTATATTCACCTGTACAGAATCGATCCTCTCTTGTTCTCTGTCTCCTGACACAGTTAAACTCTGTTGTTTCTAATAATATGAAATAATTTTCTACTAATCCTCTCCCACTTTGTTGTCTCTCTGTAGCGAGCTATTGGGAAGTTTGTCTCTGCTGTTCTGGCTTTGCCCAAGTCTATCATTAAGCTGCCTAAAACTATACTGCAGTATGTAGTCAAGGCAGGCAAGGTACTCACCACCAGAACTAACACAGCTTGCTTTCTGCCTGAACATCTGCCACTTTAAGTAACAACTAACACCACAGCAAACAGAAATAACCAAATGTTAAACAGATACACACACCGCAGTGATACATGAGTTTATCCATGTCATAAGCGAATGCTAATTTGGCATAAATCATCAAACATAAAGCATCAAACAGGATTGGAAATGCTTTGACCTTTGCTCTTTTGCATGTTGTTATCTGAACTGAACTGGGCGCATGAACCGGAGCTTTATTCTGACATGGTCTTGGTTGTGTTCAGTGTTTCCTGTCTGTTTTGATTTTTTCTCGTGGTGTGCTGCTTTGAGCTTAGAGCATTTGAGAGTTATCATGATCAGCGATGCAACGACAGTATTAGCAGTTAGCGTTTGGGCCGTGTCTCTGATGAAAGATGTTGTTTGTGTTTGGTGTAACACTGGTGGTTGTGCATGTTTAAGTACATTAACAGAAAAAGTGTTAATTCTTGACAATACTGCCGACTATTTTCTTTGGCATACCATACATTTTAAGACTGCAGAGTATTAAAACCTGCTTGAGATAGGCAGTGGATCACTGGGAATGCTAGGTCATCTTTGTTGTTTTATTAAAGTTTTTAATGGACTTTTGAATGGACTATTTTGAAAAAGCTCTTTGTTCAAGGAAGCTATGTGAGTCTGCTGCTGCTGTTATGTTAAAATCATTTTGAAAAGTTAAGGTATTGTTTTGAAAATGGTCTGTAGTATTTTAAAATATACATGATTTGTAATTATTAGACTAAAATGCGCAAAAACCACCTTAAATTGGTTATTTTTTGTTTTGCATGTTGTTGCTCTTGCATGATTGACCTCAGGGACTCTTCTTCTTGACATCCTTTCACTGATGCTAAACTCCTTCTCTCTGTTCTCCAGTTCCTTTATCACGCCTGGATCACAGACCCCAAAGCTGCCCTGAGGGCCAGAGGCAAAGGGAAACGCAAATTTTGGAAAAAATACACCAAGGGAGTTAGACACAGAAAAAGCAAGAAAGAAGGTAAGGAAGTTCTAGAGACAAAAACCTCCCGTGGAACAGACTTTAACATTATTTATATGGGTGGGAATGAATTTCCAGTCCTCTCAGCCATGGTGAGGTTTCTTTCCTGTACTTCAGCAGGTCATGTGACCATAGAGGTTGGTGAGCTCTCAGATGGGCAAGAGAAAGGAGAAGAGAACAAGAAGTCTGGCAGTCCAGGTTGGTTTCTCCTCAAAAAAAAAAAATGTTTTATGAGATCATGAAAGAAAAGTTTGACTTGAATTTGTGCTGTCGAGTTCCTCCTTCTCAGTCTGAACGTGTATGTTTGTTTTTATCCGCTTTCTTTGGCTGTGATATAAGGGGGGTTGAGGGGTGATAAGCATCTTATTATAAAGCTATACAAATATGGAAAGGATCACAAGTTATAATCTGTGATCCCTAATTTAGACCCCACTGATTCAAATTAAATTCTGGTGTTGGATATGGACACTTCTTTACAGGAAGTGTTTTGGTGAAATTTCACTTCCAAACCACAGTGACCCTTCAAGACAAAATAGGACTCATTAGATCTTTTGCCTTGTGATAACCAGATAGCAGGAGGGTAATTATCATTGTGCTTTATGAAGTTTAGTAATGTCAGTTTTCATCATTTCTTCATATTAACATAAAAAAACCAGCTATTTCTCACCGCCATTAGGAGCCAACAATTTTCTTTTCTTTAGTTCAGCCTAAAAAGTTTAATTTATGTGACTGTGGTTTTGAAACAACTATGCCCTCCCTCAGACAACATCATCAAGCGAGTGTTCAACATCATAAAGTTCACCTGGGTGCTCTTCCAGACGACGGTGGACAGCTTCACCAAGTGGATGAACGACATGTGCAGGGAGTACATCGACATCTCCACTGTGCTGCGTATAGAGCGCTGCATGCTGACCAGAGAGGTCAAAAAGGTACCAAGAACCTCCACACTGACTTTTGACATGTAGAAGCAGAGTTACCTTAGTTTTAACGGCAGTTTTTAAATTAGAATTTGTCTTGTTTTTTAACTATTTATACGCTAATTCAAGGACATTAGTGCAATTAAGAGAACCAGGAAATGATTAACTCCGCTCCTCCTACCAGGGTAATGTGCCCTCCAGAGAGAGCATCCACGCCCTCTACCAGAAAGCCATGAGGCTCAACATGTCCAGGCAGGCCAGTATGGATCAGCTAAGTGAGGACGAGTCGGCCTCAGGCTCCACCAGGGTCCGAAGACGGCGAGGAGGCTACCGCATGGAGAGCCAAGACTCCACAGCCTCCAGAGACAGCATATCCAGGTACACAGAGCCTCAGCAGCGCAACATGGGAGACCACATGAGTCCCCATCCCCACTTCATGACATCTTCCCTCCAGAATTTTCTGCCTCCTTTTTCCTCTTAGGTAGTACCTTTCTCTGCACAGGAATGAGACAGGTCTTAAGGTTAAGCAAATGTGAAATAAGCAATTAAACCCACATACTACTAAAAATGTTAAGAATTCTTTATTAGAGCATGACTGGACAGGACACCAATATGTTTTAGGTTGTAACATGTTTATACCCTGTTCAGCCGTGCATTAGTAAAGTACAGTTTCATGTTTTTTCACTGAGGAATTGTTCATTGTCAAGGAGGAAGTGATGGAAACATAATCTATACTTATGTATTTTTTTTTGTTGTATTACCAGCACATGCCCTTTAATGATCACTTCTAGTTCCACATGTGGATAAATTCACATGGTAGTGTATGTGCCATGATCGCCGAAATTGCCAAAAAGCATATTTTCTTACTTACCTCTTGTGCTATCTAGACATGCAGACAGTTTCGGTTTTATTTGTCAAGGATTTGAGATATGACATTTAAAATAGTCAACAACAGCATTTGTAAACAACTTCATTGGAACTACTTACTGCAGAAGAAATAGTCCCTATGGTGTGTTGTGTGGATTATCCAGGGTAACCGGGACATTGTTTCTGGAATAAGATGTCGCTGTTGAAGTTTTTAAATTTCATAGCTGTTATATTCCATTCACCTCCGTTGTATTGGTGTGGAAACCAAAAATCCCAGAGACAGATATCTCACACCATTCGCCAATAAAACCAAAACTCTCTGCATGAAACCCCGAGAGGTAAGCGAGAAAATAAAAATGTTTTTTGCCATTTGGGTGAACCGACCCTTTAAGGTGTACATGGCAGCCGTTGATAGCAGTGAGGCTGTTCAATAATATCTTGTAGTTATCATCACATTGAGCCATTTCATCCTCATTCTTTGCTGCATCTCGTGCTTTTTATGGTCATGTGACGAGGTAAACATGAAGATCATTGTCATGCTCATGACTAATGATAAGGTTGGGTTAAATGTTTTTTGTTTTTTTTTACACAGTATTTTGGGAACCTCCCCTGTGTGTGTAACCTAACATACATCCCATCTCATCTTTCTCACCACTGATCATTGCATCTGTCATTCTCACCACCTCTCAGTGCCCAAACCGAGGCAACCACACTGTTTTCTCGCCAGTCCACCCTGGAAGACCTCGATGGAATGCCAGAGTGCATTCCCAAAACCAGCGAGCGCGCCAGGCCCAAACTGCGTAAGATGTACGGCCTGGACGTGTCCAATTCATCAATGGACAGTTGCAGCAGCTTCATGTCCAGGTGCCTGGCCTCTGCATCACCCATTCACACACCTGTGTTACTTATTGTCATTGGCATGAACAAGATCATAGCATCACCTGACAAGTTTCGAGATCCATTTTTGCTGATTTTCAGCTGAATCATTGCATGACTTTTCTGTAATCCCTTTTGTTTATTACATCCTGTCAAAAACCCAAAGATAACCAGAATAATTCATCTTTTTTTTTTTACATTTTGAATTACAAGGTTTTCACACAATAACAGTGATATGAAAAGCAATTTTATAGCGTGTGGTCTGTTCCTCCTCAGTAATTGCCTTTCTGTTTCTGGGTTGGAATAAACTTCATTTTTCTTGTGTCAGTGTTTGTCATACATACTTAAATTTATTCGGCAACACTTTAACCCATTTAATAAATGGTTTATAACACACTGTAATGTAGTTGTAAGCAGATAGGAGTGTTTATTAATGATGATTATGATCATCATGATTATGATGTTGCTCCATTTGCAACATCCCAGAAAAGACAAAAAACAAAGTTACATACATGTAACATAACATTACAATCACAGAAGACAATATTCAATATTCAAGGCCCTTCAACGTACATTTAATCTTGGATTAAGCTCCATCTTTAATTTTAGGATTGACTGGTGTACAAAGGAGTGCTTCAGTCTAACCTAACTGTAACACAAATAATGAATGACAATATAGTACTGTAAAACACAGTTATAATATAAAATATGTCTTCATAGGAGAAGTTATAATTGTTCGCAAATACTGGATATTAATAAATGCTTAGAAATGTCATATCTGCTTATAACTACAATGTAGTGTGTTATAAACCATTTTTAAATGTCTGTTTTATATATATATAAAATGTGCCCTCATCCATGGGTAGGGTGTGGCATAAACATTTGAATTCCAGTCAATCAAGTGGAGTAAAAATAAATAGGCTTTAGTAAATTATAAAAAACAACAATTCATATCGGCATATCTGGCACCCTGAGCAAGGCAGGTGTGCAGATATTTTTTAAAAATGTTTTCTGTATAAATTGCAAGACAGATTCCATTTCAGACATCCAGTTTTATTTCCATCTGAACAGATAGACTTGAATGCAGACTGACACAACCCCTGCTGTTTTTGTCCCCCTGCAGTGAAGCGACCCAGTGCGTCACGCTCTACTCCAGACAGGGCACCACAGACACCATAGAAGAAGTGGAGGATGAGCATGATCAAGGGGAAGACAAGCAGCAGGTTCCCTGGGAATCCCAACAACTCGATGAGAGTCAGGGGGCCGAGGGCGGGCCATGGAGTGACGGAGAACCCAGGGAGGAGGAGGAGGAGGAGGAGGAGGAGGGACTGGAGGGTGAGGAAGGAGTAGAGGTGCCAAAGGACCAGGAGAGCAAAGAGAGAGAAGCGGCTCCCTGGGAGTCATTTGGCCCAGATGAGGGCCCCTCCCTCAGACAGGAGGAGGCAGAGTCTGCCCTTTCTGCCCAGGAGAAGGACTTCATCACTGAGAGTGAGGATGGGGGAGGACAGCAGGACTTCATGCAGACAGAGGGGCGAGTAGGGTTCCTCTACACCCCAGATACAGATGCCTCTAAAACATCTGACGCTGACGTGCCTCCCAGCTACAGCAAGGCGGTCAGCTTTGACCGTCTGGAAGTTAGCGACGACGAGAGTGACATGGATAGGAAGAGGTGTATGGTCATGACCTCTGACAGCCGCTCAGACAGCAGGTCAGACATCATGTTGCCCTCTATGACCACGGAGCTGACCGCCAGCGAACTGCTGCTCAACAAGTAAGTCCAAAAACAACTAAAGCCTGTTCAACATGAAGGAGTCAGAATCTACAGGTTTTTTTGTCTCGGATGCTGCAGATTCATCTTGATCATTTTAAAAATAGCTCCTAGTTCATCCTTAAAGTTTGTTTAATCTTCGCATCTCTTTGTAGTAGTTATGTCTCTTTGTAATTGTTTTGTGTCTCTTTCTAGTCATTTTCTCTCTTTGTAGTAGTTTTGTGTCTCTTTCTGGTCTTTTGTGTCTCTTTGTAGTAGTTTTGCGTCTTTTCATGATCTTTTGCACCTGTTCGTATTAATCTTGTGTCTTTTTGTAGCCATGTGGTTGTTTTGCGACTCTTTCAGTGACATTTTACAGGTGAAGCCCAGGGGCCCCCTGACCCTTTAAGCCCCTGGCTCGTTCAATAATTGATCCATGATTGCAGACATTTTTGTTAATCAAGAAAAATCTGCAAGTTTAGAGTAGTGCAAAGCAACTGAACAAGTCACATCATTTTCAAGTTACGGAAGTTATGAACCCATCTATTCATGTTTCTGTAATGTTTAAGGATCAGCAAAATAATCAAACACCAAATCAGTCCATCTCTCTGTGTCTGTCCAGGATGTTTTATGATGAGGAGCTGGAGCAGTCGGACCAATTCTACCGGGGGCAGCCTCTGATCCTCCAGCTCTGCTACGCCCTCTACAACATGCTGGTGGCCCACTCAGAGATGGTGTGCTACCTGGTCATCATCATCAACCACATGGTGTCGGCTTCCTGCGCCACCCTGGTCCTCCCCATCACCATCTTCCTCTGGGCCATGCTGTCAGTGCCCCGGCCCAGCAAGCGCTACTGGATGACTGCCATCGTCTATACTGAGGTACAGTCAGATACCAAGGTGTCATTTCCAAAACGTCAACTTTTCAGAACATTTACAGAAAAAAAAAATATATATTTTTTTTTTATTTTCTAAGTGTTGGTGGCAGTATTTTTCAAATAGTGGATATCTTATTTGGGAATAAAGCTCTCATACAAACCACAATTTTAATTAACATGAATAAATAACAACCATCAGTTTGAAATATAAAGATTAATTTGTTTCACTGAGGCAAGATACTGTAAGAGAGAGATAACTGCATTGTAGACAGTCTCTCTTATGTTTCATTGGAAAACTTTGACATTGTCCCGACAGCTTCACTGACATTCATTTCGTTTTCCCTCCAGGTCACCATCGTCATCAAGTACTTCTTCCAGTTTGGCTTCTTCCCCTTCAACCAATCAATAGATAAGAATAAACCATATCACCCTCCCAACATCATTGGCGTGGAGAAGAAGGATGGCTACGTCCACTACGACCTGGTCCAGTTACTGGCTCTCTTCTTCCACAGATCCATTCTGAAGGTGCCTGCAAACACAGAATATTTGGATGATGTTAACCTGAAGATGTGCATCATATTAAAGGATAAATATGGTGATATTCTACATTTTTCTAATTGTAGTGTAAAGACCAAAACCAACAATTAATTGATTAAATCAATAAGTATTATGCCATAAACTTCCATTAGAGTAGGTGAAATGTTCCTTTATTACCATAAACACACACTGTAGTTTATTTAGAGTCAATTACACCGCCCTGCTGCCATAAATATTCACTAGAGCACCAGATGTGTATTAATCAGCGACTGAAAATAGTCCCCAACAAATGCTGATAGATATTTTAGACCAGTTTTAAAGCTTTATCTGTTCAGTAGAAACAAATGGGCTTGGGAATGAGTGCCACAGACCGGTTGGGGAAGTCGGAGAGTGTTGTGAGATGGACTCACACATTGTTGGTTTTGGTCGTTTCATGCGATTTGATCAAAAAAAATCTAGAATATTGCCGGCTTTATACATTAAACACAATCAGGCTGTTAGAGCTTTCCGTAGATATAATTATTCTAGATATAACTGTTATATTTTGTCCCCCATCCTTTTAAGTGATGATGCACAGTCCTATTATCGTGCAAAAATAGAATCAAAAGTATATTTGAAGCTTCAGCAGTCTGAGTCAATCAAATCCATTGGGTATCTTCAACAGTTAGTCATCACTCTTTGTGTTCCTATCCCTCCACCGCGGCTTAGCATGGAAACAAAAAAGGGGAGACTAAAAAAGGGAATTTTGTAACACTTATCTCTGGAAGATATCCGCTGGATTTGTCTAACTCAGACTGCTGAAGCCTCATATCAGCTTCAGAATAACTTTGGAATATATTTCTGCACAGAAAAAGGACTGTGGATTTCGTCCCCCATCACTTACACTGGAAGTGCATTAGGAAGGGATCATTTAATGGCCAGTATTAACTGGAGGAATTACCACAGCAAGCAAAACCTGTTTCAATGTTCATATATAGGCATCTGATTATAAGCCATTTAAGACAGACTTGAAAAATGAACCTATCCTTTAAGGCCAATATTTTTAAATTCAACCTGATAATACCCAGTGCTGATATTCAGTATCTTGAAATGTATCTATAATCATGCCACAAAATAACAACAGTTCTGTGTCTGTACATAAAATGTTTTCTTGACAGTTAGAAAAAAAACACCAACTAATGAAATGTTTGTGGGGTTGTTAAGTGGTTACATCTATTCAATTGTAGGTCAACTCTGCAACTCATTACTGCCTTTATTAATTAGAAATTCATTTACAGACAACAGAAAACCAAAAGGAAAATATGGAAAATGATGTATCTGTGGTCAGGGAGGAATCCCTGTTATATTAGCTTTTAGCAACCCAACCTGGTTGATATTAAATATTGAATAAAAGGAGTTAGATGCTGCACAGAGACTGAATCTTGCTAGAAGACTTCTCTCCATCTGTTTCTTGCAGTTTTCCTTCTTTCTCAACAAGTGAAAGAATCTCCGTAGAGAGCTCTGTTAGCCCTTTATGGGACAAACACTGTGACTGTGAAATGTTTGTATGCAACTGCACTCCCTGTACCAGACTCTCAATTCATTTGGGCATAAAATATGACACGGTCTCGACAAATCCCTGCATTTTTCCTCCTCTTTCCATTTCCAGTGCCATGGTCTGTGGGACGAGGACGAGCCCAAAGAAAAGAGAGCGCCCTCTCGTCAGAGCGAGTCAGAGGACGAGGGAAGAGACAAGGAGGAGAGTGAGAAGGAGTCTGAACCCACCTCCTCACTGTTCAGTGAGAGGAGAGGCTCCACTCACACCTTGAGATCTATAAACTTTGGGACCTCCATTGATTCAGGACATGTCCAGGTGCACTCCCCGCAACCGCAGACCTACCAGCGTCGCAAGAGCTCCAGCGGAGGCTCGCACATCTCTCACCGATCCCTCCACTCCTCTGCAAGGTCCAAGAGAGGTGAAGATGCTTGTCTATTGTCAATTTCCTACTACTAACTAGACAACTGGTCCAAAACATGAGACTGAATAGGGAAAGTCAACAATTAACACTCTTCCCTTTAAAAAAACAGCCTTGAGAATAATGTGTAATTTTGTAACCGTAACTCCTCTAACAATGATAATCATAACAACAATTATAAATGGAAGGAATCCTCTGGGCTTGTATCACAAAAAACACAATTTGTTGTGGTGTCTAGCCTTGACCCTTGGATCAGGTCTCTGTGTTTGTGGATCTCAGGCTGTTATCAGGGACTCAACTCGAAATGTCACTCGTTTCCACAGGAAGCACCGCTTCCCACAACAGCAGCCGCAAGGATGGCAGCGAGGCCAGCGTCCATCAGAAGACCCGCAAACAGATGATCATGGAGAAGCTGAGGGAGCAGCTCCTCAAAGGAAAAGCTTTCATCATAAAGCGGTACAATGAAGCATAGCTGGTTCATATAAGTTGAGGCAGCTGTGTGGTTTTTTTCTCTCTTAATCTCCACCCACGGCTGCTTACTGGCCAACAGTCAGGACTGTAATTATACAAGAAAGTGTGTCATTTCAGGAGGGCATTGATGAGAACTGTGCTCAGCGAGTATTCCAGACGAATAATGGAGGATGCACTGTGGAAAATCATATCAGTGATACAGCAGCTAAAACCTTTCAGTGGTCTAAATTTAGACCTTTAATTACAGCATTCCCGTTAGGCCAGTCAGTGTAATTTTTGTAAGTGCTGTTATTGTTATTGTTCTAAATTTAATCACAGTGGAACAAGTGGTTTCTGAGACATTATGTCTAGAACAGTAACTGAAACACAAAAAGACGATACTTCAGTCATTTACCTTCTCTCAAAATAAGACCAGTGGTGTCGGGACAACTCACCTGTTGTTTCTTTAACTTTTATTTAACCGTCAAAGCCTCATTGAGATTAAATATCTCTGTTTCAAGAATGTCCTGGCCAAGATGGGCAGCAGTGACCATGAGTTACAGACAGAGAACACAAAATATGCAGTAAAAGGATCTGAAGCTGCAGAATCAGTGACATCTTTTAAATCTCTTTTTAAAAAAGCTTTTTAGTAATGTTAGCATACCGTTTTACTTCCAACATGTCTTACCTGTTTTAATATTATTGTTATTGTTTTATCTTATATCATTGTTGGGTATTTTTTCCATTTTATTTTTGTATTATTTTTAATTGTCTGATTTAATGTGCCTGACACATTTTAATCCTGGTTCAACCAGGTAAAGCACTTTGTTACTTTATTTTGAAAAGTAAAATCAGAATTTAAGGAATTGCATGAATAATATTTCTAATACACAAATTTCATCCTAAAAACAGCCTAAATGGTGCCTTGAGACATCCCAAAGGCTGTCGTGAACCATAAAAATAACTGAGACTAATTCAAAACAATAACTTAATAAGAAGATTTTAAAATACCCCAAAACTACCCATATAAACTTTATTTATTTTTACCTATTTTCTTTCTATTTTTTAATGATCCTTTTGTTTGTCTGTGCTCTGTGTGCCCTGGCTGTTCTAAGCTGTTTGTCATGTATTATCTGACGTGACATTATATATGACATCCGAAGTTCAAAAGCATATTTCATAATAGAAAAGCCCTTTTTTTTGCCTTGTGGTTTGTCCTTTGTTCTGTCCTAAGCTATGAATCAGTATTGTTATAATGAAAGCATTGTCATTCTTAAATCTTAAAATCAATGTATAATTACTCATGACAATTTCATGGAAAAAATGTTTGTCACATGAGTTTATTTGAGCAACAAACATTTAGGGCTATTGAATGTATGACCCTGTTATGAAAACTAAAATAAAACAAATTTAAAAAAATACCCCAAAAGGTTGGCAGCCAGAAGAGAAAGCACCCACTTTATATAAACATAAAAGCTCTTTAACCCAGTTCAGTGCCGACTTTGGGAACTCCTGGGAATGAAGAGCACAGCTGCTGACAGACTTTTTGACAGACTGTTTAAGTGAGGGACGACAACAACAGCACAAGACCCACCTGGACCATTTTCACCACCTGTTTAGTTACTCACAATAACTTTGTTTCTTTTTATGGTTGTTTTTATCAACTCCTGTCCTTTGCAGGTTCATGGAGATCTACCTTCCCATGAGGCAGTTCTTCTACAACTTGATCCACCCGGAGTACAGCGCGGTCACAGACGTCTATGTGCTGATGTTCCTCGCTGACACGGTTGACTTCATCATCATTGTGTTTGGATTCTGGGCGTTTGGTGTAGGTTTTAAAATTAGATTTAGATTCAAATATTTTTTTTCTCACCTGAATCCATAAAGAAAATCTGACTTCTGTATGTATGTATATCCTTTCTAGAAACACTCAGCTGCAGACATCACGTCGTCTCTGTCGGAGGATCAGGTGCCGGGACCTTTCCTAGTCATGGTCCTTATCCAGTTTGGGACCATGGTGGTGGACCGTGCCCTCTACCTCAGGAAGTCCGTCATGGGCAAGGTCATCTTCCAGGTCATCCTGCTCTTTGGCATCCACTTCTGGATGTTCTTTATCCTGCCGGGAGTCACAGAAAAGTAAGAACTCAAGATTACATCACATTAGATATGTTCGGTATTTAATCTAAAGTCATTAAGTGTCCTGATTAATTTGAATAAAGTTTAATATTTTGAGGTGCCCTGGTGACAAAATGTGTGTGTCACAGTATCCTGGGTTTAAAATACGGCTTAGAATCTTTGATGCATTCATCTCTCTCTTCTGTTATTACTATTCAGATAAAGAAAAACATGTTTAAAAGATATTCTGCATTAATACCAAGTTTGATTCTGAATGTTTTATAGCTAAAATGAATTTGTTTAGTCCTGCTTTGCTTTGCAGTCAAGTTATTTTGTTTGCAAAGCTTAAAAAAATCTGAGTATTTGAGAGTCTTTGTGCTGCCTATAAATAAAAAAAAACAAATCAAATTACTTCATCCTTCAATTTTACAAACAATCTCGCTTCTCTTCCTCTCGCAGGCGTTTCAGCGAGAACACAGTCGCTCAGATGTGGTATTTTGTCAAGTGCATCTACTTTGGGCTGTCAGCCTATCAGATCCGCTGTGGTTATCCCACCCGCGTTTTGGGAAACTTCCTCACCAAGAGCTACAATTATGTCAACCTCTTCCTGTTTCAAGGGTGAGTTACACTGGGAAAGTATCATTTCTTCCAGCTGGGCAAACAGGTCCGAGGCTCTGGTCATGTCGGGGTTCACAACTAGCTGCTGTTGCAAGAATGGAGGGAGACAGACGAGATTATACCTGGAGTTATATGTTTCAAAAATGTGTAAACACGGTATTTGTTAAAGGGGACGGAACATTTCCAGCTTCTCAAATGTGAGGATTTGCTACTTGTCTCTGATTTATGTCACTGTAAATTGTATATCTTTTGGTTTTGGTTTGTTAGCCAGATAAAACAAGATATTTATAGACTAGAATTTTAAAAAACTTTCTGACATGTTGTAGACTAAACGTATAATTGATGAAATAGCTAATGAAAATAATCATTAGTTGAAACTCTAGTCATGCCATGTTGTATGTTATGTAATGTTCATTATTAATTTGATGAATTTTAGATTTGGGAACCACACATCCACTTACTAGATTATTCGATTTCTGTTAAAGTAAAAAGAAGTTCTCTCCAGCATATATCATTTATTATTATTTTTGTTTTTTATTAATACAACAGACCATTGTGTTTTCTACCATTTTTAACCACCTTTGTGCATGAACTTCTGCATGATTATGTAACAAAAACAATTTGTAGTGGTCGCCAGTAGTTGTCAGTGTTGTTCAGTCATATCACTCTTAAATCATTTTTTAATATACAGAATATAAGTGCTCACAAACCCACAAAAGTGTATTTTTTTTAGTATTTCGTTTATTATTATAAACACTAAATCATAATGTCAAAACATGTATAGCAATGACCAAAAACGTGCTTATAGCTTATACTGCTTGCCCTTCTCTTGGACAAAATTAACAAATTCATGAGCATGATTTTCTGAATGAACATATTGAATCTGATTTTATTCAAGTCTCATATTTTGTCAGAATAACTAAGATTTGTCTGTGGTTTCTAGTTTTCGCCTGGTGCCGTTCCTGACGGAGCTGCGAGCCGTGATGGACTGGGTTTGGACCGATACCTCGCTGTCTCTGTCCAGCTGGATCTGTGTGGAGGACATCTATGCTCACATCTTCATCCTCAAATGCTGGAGAGAGTCTGAGAAGGTGTTTATCATTGTGGCATCAGTCACTTTCAGAGCCAAAGTCTGTCATGTTGGAATTCATGCTGGAATTTACTTTTGGGATTTGTTGAAGGAGATCTTTATTTTTTTTAAATTGAAGATTAAATTTGGACCTGCACTGGCTCGGCTCTCACTTTCTGCCATGAACTATATATTATATAACAAGGATGTATTGTGTCTGTGGTTCCCAATATTCCCAAAAGTGCACTAAAGATATCTTCTTCTATGGCTCACTATAGTAAATAATGCACTCTTGCAGTCTGCAAGTACCCCCTGTCTTGAACGTTTTTGTTCCACCTTTACTTTTATAACCCTGATCCAATTAGTTGTCTAATTCTAAGGGATTTACAAAAAAATAGTCCAGGCATAGGAAACATGTAGCCATTACCACTGCATCAGGTCTGCTGGAGTAAAGATGGAACAAAGGTTCATGAGGACTGCCTACGGAAAAACTGCTGATTTGTCCAGGTCAAATAATACATCTCACTGCCCTTCATCTCATCCTTCTGCAGAGGTATCCCCAGCCGCGAGGCCAGAAGAAGAAGAAGGTGGTGAAGTACGGGATGGGAGGGATGATTGTAGCGCTGCTGATCTGTATCGTCTGGTTCCCGCTGCTCTTCATGTCCCTCGTTAAGTCTGTAGCTGGAGTCGTCAACCCGCCGCTGGATGTTTCGTTTAAAATCACCCTGGCCGGCTTTCAGGTGTGGTTTCTTTTATCAAATAATTTGAGCCAAAACAAGCTTGCCAAGTGCTTTACTGGGAAACAAAGACCAAACAGAAATAACAGAGAGACCAAAGAGATGCTCTGCCCAAAGCCAAATCCTTTCGAAATGAAATGAAATCCTGCCTCCTTTGAGTAGAGTTCAAGTAGATCTCGATGAAGTAAATAAATCTGTGATTCATTCAACTTTCATTCATATTTTCTAGGTTGTGTGAGTATTTTGCCTGCAGGGTTTTGATTGTGTATCTTTGATTGTGTATCTGGGTAAGACTCGGTGCAATTTACTGAAACAGAAAACAGAGATCCATTTCTCCAGCAACAAAACTGAAGAAACAAGTACCTAATTCAAACATTACAAGTGTTTTCAGCCTTAACAAGACTTTTCATTTTCAAATTAAATGTCCTCTTCTCGCAGCCCATCTTCACCATGAGCGCTCAGCAAAAACAACTGCAGAATGTGACAGCAGCCGAGTTTGAAAAATTTGTGAAGGGATATTTGAATGATGATGTAAGTACAAGAAATAAAATGCAAATACAAGATGTCAGTCGTTGTGTTTATAATGTTGCATAATTCACTGTATTGAAAAAGAGTTTTGGAGATTATATTGATTACATAATCCGGGTTGCTTTTTCTCTAAGTCCAGGCAGTAAATACACACCAGAGAAGATAATGCTTTGCTTTTCGTATTCCCCAGAGGATGTAGTTTGTGTTGGTATTAACTTAATTTAACGTTTAAACCCTTTGTAAACCAATTTTTAAAGTCACTATGTGTAGGATTTAAAAATGTCCATCTTTGGTGCTCTCTAGTTGTTGTATCAAAAAAGACACTGTGGCAGACAGCGATGTTCTCAGTGCTTTGAGCTACATGCTAACATTAGCATGCTAACATGCTCATAAATGTTAACGTGCTGATGTTTAGCAGGTAATGTTTATCATGTTTACCACTCAAAATTTAGCATGTTAGCATTCTCACATTTGTCAACCTGCTAATTAGCGGCAAACAAACTACCTTCTTCTCGATTGATCCATCATTTGTTTACTCTATAAAATGTTAGAATATAATGAAAAATACCTTTCACTATTTCCTAAAGCCCAAGGAGATGGAATCAGGCGCTTGTTTTTTTCTAATAGACCCAAAAAAGAAAAGGGGTTTCGTTTATTATCACATAGGACAAAGAAAAGGGAATGCTCAATATTTTTGCTTGAAAAATTACTTGAATGATTTGAGGAACCTGGAGGTCTGTAACCACAAAACCACAATATGTCAAGGGATCATCAAAGTCAGTAGACTGCATCCTCTGGGGGCCATGAATGTGTCAAATTTAATGTCAATCCACATAATAGTTGTTGAGATATTTCACTCTGAGCCAAAGTGGAAGGCCGACCAACATTGCCCTCCTTAGAGCAGCTTCGCTAGGTTGGCTACAAATTGTATGCACAGTGGCTTTAACCTAGACATCTTTAAATAATTTAATTTTAAATGACTAATTAATGTGAAATGGCTCAGTTACATTCTTTTACTACTATGTGGTTTCGTGCTGCGGTTAGGAAGCCTTGCAGTGGCTGGAGGGCTACATGCCAGAGGACCTGATCATCGCAGAGCTGAAAGGCAGCTCCAACTCTCTGTGGACCATCAGTCCACCCAGCAGAGACAACCTGATCAATATGTTAAAGACAGAAAAGGAATTCCCCATCACTGTGTCCTGGTCCGTGCAAAGGTACGCAATGACAAAATGTTCTCAAACATCCCTCCCTCGTGTTGTCCCTTCACCATGTGCGCCTGTCTCTTAACTGTGTGACAGTTAGTGATGGTGGCCATTTTAGAAAGTGGAGGAATTATGATCTATAGTCAGTGATCATCACAAAGTACAACAAAAAAGGGAAATATTTTTTAATGCTCCCTCTGTTAAAATATCTTCCAAGAACACATGTACAAAACCAAAAGAAAAACATCAATAATAACATTACATCTATACAATATATCTACACAATATTCATTCAGGTAATGTTTTTATCTGGAAAAAAAAGAAGAAAAGAAATGCTACAAGCCTAAATTCTATCCTAATAAAGGGCTTTTTCCCTCATCTCGCTGGCTTCCTCCAGCTGTTTTGTATGCCAACAGCCAACTCAAAGGACAATAGAAAACAAAAATATTTATTCTACATCATATCATCGTATACTTGTGTTTTTCTATCAATGTGGATAAACTGTAAAAAGTTAAAGTTAAAATGACCCAGGAGGGTTGATCTGTCCCTGCATCGATGTTGCACCTAATGAACAAAGTGGTTCAGATTTTTAAACAGAAAAGTATGGTTTAGTTAGCTTTTCTTCACAGATTTTTACAAGTTTATGTAGGACTATAGACGTTTTCATTGCAGACTTTTCTGACTTGACTTGTCGTTGCAGGAAAAGCACAGTTTAAAAATCTTTAAAATTCATTTCTGTATGTTTTTCCACTTGTTGTGATCTCAGAAACCTCAGTCTTGGTGCCAAGGCTGAGATAGCGTCTGGAAAACACGGGACGTCTCTACTCCAAAATACAACGCAGGACCTCATACACCTCCTGAATGGGACAGGAAACATCTCACAAGTGTGAGTACATCAGCTGCTTACTCTCTTCTTTGCACTTTTCAACAGTGATGTGATAATCAGGAGCTAGAGATACTTTCCTCCTCTACAACTTAAAACATGTGGACATGTTGTCATTTAAATAAAGCTTTTTGTTTTCAGAAGTATATCTAGTATAACATACTAGATATACTCTAAAATAACGTACTGTGTTTGACTTATTGAATTATCTATCATTCATTTGATTATGCTCAAATTAAATGATTCCTTGTGTGATAATAATTTATCTACAAAAATACAACTTATGTCATGGGTAAACAATTGAGACACAAATATAATGCCACACCTCAGTCGTCTTTGCACAGTTTAGAGATCACAGAGCACAGAGATTTTTATCAGAGATGGTGCTTTACATTTTATAGCTGATTACCAATGTTGAGGCGGTACTAAAGTATATGTAGATTATTAGTGATACAATCTACTTTCCAGGATCTGCACTATACAGTGCTGTGGTAATGTTAACAGAGAAAGTGTGTTGGAATTAAAAATCAAAAGTGCTGCATGCTTAAGGAAACATTTTGGAAAATACATTTATTTGTTGCTTGCCGAGAGTTTGATGTGAAGATACATAACATTTACGTCTGTGTGTTAAGTATGGAGCTGGTGCCAGGCAGCTAGATTAGTTTAGCATAAAGACTGGAAACAGCTAGCCTCAAAAACTCACTAAATAATACGTTGTATCTCGTTTGTTTAATCAGTACACAAACAGAAACGTTAAAGCTCCAATTTGTGGTTTTAGAGGGAGTTGCAATGTGTTAGGTTCAACGTTTGGAGGGAGCCACTGTTTTCCTCATTATGCTGAGCTAAACTGAGCTAAGCTAAGCTAATCGCCTCCTGGCTCAAGCTCATGGATGTATTATAACAACTGGAGACCGGACCCAAAGATGGCACCTATTCAGTCGAAATAGGAATTGCTCGCCTGGCGCATGCGCCAAAATAAGTTTCTAGCTTCCGGGTTTATTTTCGGAGTATGAGGCCCACTGAATATGCGCAGTAGAGTTTCCCCCCGCTGGCCTCGCCCGCTCCCGCTCAGCCCATAGACTTTACATTGGGATGACGTCACAAAATTTTAAATCGCTTTTCTCAGCTTGAGGAAAGTTTTACAAATATAAAACCTCCATGGATCAAAAATTCATAATAGAAAGAGTCATAGTTGAGCTTGTTTGCAGTTTGAGGTGTCCTGTCAGCAGTTTTACAGACGTCTCTTTTACAATGGTGGCCTATGGGGAAAATGCTTTTTGGGCCGCAAGGGAATTTTTTGCTGCAATGCCGCGAGTGGCCACTGGAAAAAATTGGAAGCAAGGCTGAGTGGCGCCGCCGTATCCAGTTCATATAATACATCCATGCTGTAGCTCCATACCATACTTAACGCACAGACGTGAGCAGTATCGGTCTTCTCATCTCCCATCTCATATCCATCCAGAACTACTTTTTGAACATCACAGATTCTTGCAGTGAATACACAACCTGTACTTTGATAGACCATTAAACAGGACAACAATGAATATGAGAGCTATAGTATACCATAATATAAAACCCTGACTTCTCTTTTAACACTTCTTTTTCATTGTTATGCTCCAACATATTGAGAAACTAAGGAACACAAACTGTGTTTTGCTGCAGTAACAGCCTCTCTTCCTCTGCAGGAAGCTAACAAACATCTTCCCTCGTTATATTCGAGCCCCCAGTGACTCAGATGCCAAGCCTGTGGATATCCTTCATAAAGGTGAACATTGCCATCTTCATCACTGTATAGATTGGACTGACTTTTTGCGTAGTTGTTACTTGATTTGGCGACAGCAAAGGAAAATTAGCTTTGAGTCATCTTTGTTTTAAAGCCAATATGTTTAGAATTTTAACATTTCTGACGTACATATCATAATAATCTAAAAGATGTGAATATCACCATAAAATCCTACACAGTGGCTTTAAAGAAATAGTTGTTTTGTTATAAAGTAGAATTCTGACTTTATTTATGTATTTAAATTTTCCATTTATATTTGATTATATACTTTCCCATTTACTGACAATGTTTTGTTACTGGGGATGGGAGATAGGGTTTTTGTAAATGTTCAGAAATGTTCTGGGGTTTTTTCCCAAATGAACAAAAGTCTGACATTACATTATTTGCAAGTTTCACTCTGATTAAATTACATAATCTCATTCTTCATCTTTGTAGATAAAGAAATGTTGAACATCACTTTGACCTTGAAGCGAGCTCAGAATGGCTTGGATCAGATCCAGGAGTGGTGGATCGTCAACCAGACAGAGCCCGGCCCGATACAGAAGAGGGATCCAAAGTTTGAAGCAGGCCTGGAGGTCTACATCTTCAGCGACCAAGTCAGCCCGCCCAGTTTGGGCTTTCTGGCTGGATATGGGTACGTGCTGCTTTGGTGTTTTAGTGAAATGTCTGTGTTTACATTCAGGAAAGGTTTTACATTTTAGTCATGATCTGATGCTGTAATCCAAAGCTGTACAACCAGTGAGCATGTAGGAGTTTTATTCCCATGGTGATTTGAACTTGATTCCCAACCAAGGGGTCACAGGGTGATTAAAGGACAGGAAAGCAGCTAAACAAAATCATGTTTTGCATATTTGTTTGGGGACTTTTACTCATTTTACTCAGTTTTGTTTTTTTCTTGTAATCACTGGAAACATTTTGCATCTTCAGGCCCCTGCAAAGTATTCATATAAAACAATTTGAATCTTTATTTGAACACACTGACGTGTGCAAACTGTGATGAGTTGTTGCAAGTAGACAAAGCTTCATTTTTAAGGGATCACAAGCTAAAATCTTATCTCATTTTAAAGCTTGGCATGTATAAAGAAAGCACAGACTTCATATTTTCTTTTAATCCGAGTATAAGATAAAATAAGATAAAATAATCCTTTATTAATCCCACAGTGGGGGATCTGCAGTGTTACAGCAGCGAAGGGGATAGTGCAATAGCAAGAAGCATAAGTAAAAAGCAAGATATAATAAATAAAAACAATTTATAATTTACAAATTTGCATCCTGTCAGTAAACAGACTCACTATATGAGCTTCACCGAGCTTTTGTAAGCAAATTATCAGCCTCTTGCTCTTTTACACTTACTATCCTGTTGTTCTGTCAGCACATGTGAACCACAGTAACAAGACCTGCTCGAAACATGCAGTGACAACCCTACATGACTCTAGTTAAAACGAGATGAGCTGTTGAGGGAAGTTTAAAAAACGTGGTGTGGTTGGCAGATTGCGCTTCATCTCACACAGACAAAATTCCAAAGTTTGACTAAGTGACGACGACTGAACCAACTGCAATGACGAGGATGAAGGCAAAAAGCTACCAAATATTTCATAACTGGCCCTTGTGTAAACTACTATTTCACAGGTCAATAATGAACCTCGATCCTTTCAGGTTTATGGTCAGATAATTAATATAATATAATTAAAATAAATCAACAGTGGAGTACTTTTCTAACCTTTTCTACCTGTAACTACAACAGATCACACATGGACGGTAGGTGTCTTATGTCTCCTGTTCATGTGTGTGCATACAGACAAAAAACAAAGGGACTTCCGGTGGCACAGCACACGACATGGCAGCGTAAAATACTAGCTCCCTCTAATTGGTCTAAATTATCCCCCCAAAATATAAGAAATTTCAAACCTAAAGACGTCAACATTTAACAATGAGCAGGGGAGGCAAACACTGAAGTTGCAAGAGTATTAAAAGCCAGGAGAATAACCCAGAACTGACCGAAATAGAAGAAGGCGAGAGCGAGGAAAGTGGCGATGCAAAGTCCCAACAGGATCAAGCTGAAACAATTAGCAAGGCGCTAGCTAGCATCAGCTATGAAATACACAGACTCAAACGAGAGATGAAGGACAGCCTATCGGCATTTAAAGATGAATTCAAGACGGAGGTAAAACAGGAGTTTGCCAGCTTCAAGGAAGAAATCAACTGTAAACAGACGAAAAACATAAAGGACCAATTAATAAGTTGGACTAATTGGGGTATGAAATAAACTGGAAACAGACGAGGCAGATTTTGGGAAATTAGAAGCACCAACAAATCTAAATTGTAACACTTTTTATCACAAAATAACCTAATGTTATATGCTGGGACCAGTCAAAGTGGATCTGATGGTGGAGATTGCCTCCTGTCCAAGCTAATCCTGTTGGATTAACAGTTTGAGAGATGTACCCTTACTTACACAGCATGCCATCTACTAGCTTTTAAGAAATCCAGACTCTATAGACTCTCATTTCCTTTCTCCCTTTGCTGTCTAGGATCATGGGCTTGTATGCCTCTGTGGTTCTGGTCATCGGCAAGTTTGTGCGTGAGTTTTTCAGCGGCATTTCCCACACCATCATGTTCGAGGAGCTGCCCAACGTGGACCGCATCCTCAAGCTTTGCACCGACATCTTCCTGGTCCGAGAGACGGGGGAGCTGGACCTGGAGGAGGACATGTACGCCAAACTCATCTTCCTCTACCGCTCGCCAGAGACTATGATCAAGTGGACCCGAGAGAAAACTCAGTGAAACTCAGTGAGGGGGCGTTGACTAATGAATACGAGTCGGAGCCGCTCATTGGGAAAAACTGGGTGGCCTCTGTTGGTGTGAGCAGCTATTTCAGCCCATTCACCTGCTGAGGGAGCACAAAGCAGCTGAGGACCGACTCTGTCCTCTTCAACTGAGCTCTGATGGCAGTGACACAGTGTTAGCTCCACACTAAAACACTTTCATGAGTTATAAACTGGTATTTTCTACTATTTACTGATGAAAAACAACAACAATTGCAGTCATGTTATTAACAATTGAGGACAAATTTGCCGGTGCTGTATTTATCTCGCGAAACCTGGCTCAGTTTGGCATCAAGTGGATACAATAAGCAGCTGGTGTTCAGTTGGAGACGGAGAAATCTTTTAGGGCAATTTTCCTAAGTTATAAAAAAGTGCTATCCCTGATATAAAGGTAGGTTTTTAAACACAAACGCAAAAAACCCTCATTGCTCTTCACGCCTGCCTCTAACATTTTCACAATAGAGAGAAGCTCAAGCTGAATGCAACATTAATCTTTAAGGGCTTCCCACTGACAAATAATGACCACATGAGCACAATCTCATATTTTCTCCAACTGGAAAGCTTGGATCTGTGGGACTGTGCAATATTGAGCTCTCATTCCTTCAAGTTTTCGAAGGATGTGGACCGATGGGGAAAAAGGCCGGTTCTGACGAAGAAACATGGACATAAAGATCCCTATTTTTTTTTTTTTTTTTAACGTCAGAGGCCACATTGGAGCATCTACAGAGACACAATGCAGAGAAAACATTATCAGGCAATCTTTACTTGCCTTATTTTGTTTGTATGAGAAGAACTGAAACTCTTATCAACTACATATCTTTCTCAGGAAGAGCTGTTTTCACAGATATTCATCGTATGAGTTATATGTTACAATATGTAGGCTTTGATGGATCTAAAAGAATATGAGATTGTAGAAAAGATGAAAACTATTTAAATGGCATGATATTTAATGTGGATATTGTTCAGATGGACTGATACTGAGTATGTTTGCTGCACAAGGAAAGAGTTTAACGCTGTATAAAAAAAGTAAATGTATCGCTGTGGACTGTTTTTCCTCACAGAGAATGAGATTAATTGCCAATCATCCATGTTCTGAATCATCTACAGGTTGGCTAGCGTCGAGACCAGCAGAGGGCTGTTTCTGAATCAGGGTAACATGCATTAGGTGGCAGACTCTTCTTGCACATCACTTGTGAACCTCTTGCTGTTTTTAAACATTCGTACTCATGAACACTGTGGCGCCCACAGCCGTGCATTCAAGAAACGAGCAGACAAAAAAAGATTCCTCACATGAAGGGCTGAAACACGAAGCCCTTTGGTCCAAACTATGCATTAGAGGACACTGTAGCATGATAGAAAAACTTCATTATTGTCATGACTAATTTTCATTACATGTACATACAAGTTTAAAGGGAACGGGTCAGGGTGGAATGAAATGTGAAATTGTACCTGTATGTTAAGGCGATGTGGTATGATAGAGGTCCAGAGATCTGCAAATAAAACGTCTGGAAAGGTGTCGAGTTTTGAATTCAGCTGCTGTTTGTTTGTGGAAACGGACGGTGAGCGAGCGGGTGGAGAATCTGTGTGTTGGTCAAGAGTGTTTCCAACAGGATTTTGATGGAAAGATGGCCGCCACCACTAACCACACCTACTGCATCAACCTTACTTTTTAACTTAGATTTTATTTTGATTTCAGCATCTTATACACAGGGTTCGTACAAAGTCTCAAAAGTTTGGAAAATGCTTCATTTTAACCTTTATGTTTCAAGGTTAGAAATATGCTTGAAAAATGCTTGACATTCAATAATTAAAGGAAGGTTCTGGAAATTAGGAAGCCTTAAATAATCATGATCAAAACATACAGTCAAAGTTAATATAAACAGATGGTAAAATAAACAAAATGACAATATATATATACTATATATATACATTTGTTGCTGTGGGTATAAAGGAATTCTGTAAACTTTATTCGCAATTGCACTTATTGTAACAATTTAGATGTGATGATAAAGGCTTCGAGAGTCTGGAAATATTTGATTTAGGTACCTTGAAAGTGCTTGAAAGGTGCTTCAGTTTTACTCTTAAAAAGCTGTACGAACCCTGTATACAATGTAGTACAATTTCAATAATTTTTAACATGAGTTTTTCTCTCTTTTAAAAAACTAATTGCATTTCATAATAATAATGAAAAGCTGGGTGGGGTTGGGGTGGAATGGGTGGTAAAGGAGAATAATATAAGGAAGACCAAGTGCATCAGGAAAGTAAATAAAAATAATATATAATAAAAAGGGGATATAAGTAATAGAAATTGTAGTGGACTAGATTCTAGATTCACCTTATTGTCAACACACAATTTGGATTGAGCTCCCACCCATGCTGCATCCATAAAAAATGGGTAAGACAGCTACAGGGAACAGGAAACATAAGAACATAATAATAAAACATACAGTAAAATAACATACACTGATGTTAAATAGATAAAACCCATAGTACAAATATCAATATCTAATCACTAGATATATATATATATAGCAGACATTTTGGCTTGTCATAGCAGGAAAAGCACAGGTGTAATTAAAAATGGCTGCGTTCCATCTAGGTGAGCCAGTTCCAGGGTCCAGTGTATTGTGCATGCTGGCTGGGACACCTGATGGAACTGAGCCATCGTTAACAAAAAAAAGTGTTTCACCTGTGCTCTTCCTGCTATGACAAGTCAAAATGTCTGCCGTGAAAAAGGTCCATTATCCTCTCGATCAACTGATTAACACACACACACACACACACACACACAGGTAGGCGTTATTAGGAAATGTCTGGGATGTAAGTGGTTTAAGAGCCTGTCGAATGGGTTGCAAATCATTGACAGGACAATTAAAGGACTCAACATCTTCTGGAGCCTTAGTGCTTTATGTTTTTGCTCCATCTCATTAAGTTCCCCACTCTGTGAATCCATATGTTGTATGAAGGAGGGTCAGGTTTCAACCACCTAATTGTGATACAATTAATAGGGGCCACTAGTAGTTGTAACATATAGATTTTCCCCCTTTCCCTCAAGACGTTCTAGAAAGGACGCCCCAGCTCTATTTTATTATTACACTATTATAAACCATTATAAAGTGGTGAACTAGCTGCTGTACAATGTCAGCTCCCACGTTGCCTCATTTAATGAAGTCTGTCTTAAGTTAATAACCCACACAAGGAACAGTTTGGCCTTTTTATTTCCACCAGTGGCAACATCTATGTCCAGTTTTGATCTTCCTAATGCACAGACGCATCGCAGAGTCATTCAGAAAGGGAGGGAGGGCATCATCACAACAGTAGCATGAATGTGTGCGCATTAAATATCCCTTAACAGGGAGAGAGAGCATTAGCCTCGTCAAAGATAAATGGGTCTTAGGAAGCTACACAGTCATTACATGTCTGTCAGGGCCATTTTGGTGCAGACGTCTGCAGCCGCCGTTACTCTTGCGCTGATGTGGAAAATCTGTCTGCTAACTCGTTTAAGAAAATGCACAGAGACCATAAAATGCCACACGATGGAAATGTTTATTGATGCATGTGCAAAGTTTGGAGATATGCTTTTTTTTTTTTTAAAGGAATATACAAGAAGTGGGCAACAGCACAAATAAAAAAAATGTAAACAATCCCTTTATCACCTTTTAGTTATTGATTTTAATTGGCATGTAAATGATCTTGTCTCACATTTACAGTATGAGCAATAAGCTAAATCACGAATACACAAATTCAGCATTAAGAAGGGAATCAATGGGGAAAATGCACTGAAAACATAACCGCATGGTCCCTTTTTCATGTTTTAGTCGCTTTAATTAGGATTGGAAATTAAAATAGACACAGCCATGTTTTTTTTTTTTAGTTTAAGGTGGAAGATAACACACACACACCTCGAGGTAGACGAAAGAAAACAGTCTACAATTGGCTACAAGCTGCGCCATCAGGAACTGTACTGTTCTTTTAACTTTGAATAACTTTGAATAATATGCTGAAGACAATAGTGCCAATCAATTTGAAGCATTAATATTCACAAATTCAAAGCTTTGATTTTGATTTACCATTGTATTATTCCAAACATGCATTAACAAACTGAGTGCATATTGTTCCAGTAACATTTTCAACAGGCCGGAGCCATGAATACTGAATAAATTACCTCTGTACAAATAAACACCTATACATTGATCAACCCATTAGATATATTTAGAGTGTTTCTGATTTTAACATACCTATAGTAATCTTAAGACTCTACTCACAAACAATAACAGCAGAGTGTACAGCTCCACAGAGACAAGAAATAATAGAAAATTTACATACAACAGGCTTTCATACATTATTGAACATTGAAGATTTTTCATTACACCGAGGATCCACCTGAAAGAAACACAAATTAAAAGGCTGCTTAAACCCGGGTCGACTCTTCTCCAACACCTACTGCAACTGTTGGGGTTTTTAAATTTTTCTTAATTTTTTTTTTTTGCACAATAAAAAGGTGAAACAGCCACACGTCTGGGCTTCAGAGCTGAAAGGGTTTGTCAGGGTTTTTAACTCATACACAGAGGTTGTAGTGGTGGAGCAGCAGATGGGAAGAGTCGGCACTCTGGAGGCTGAAGGCTAACACAGCCCTCCCTCATAGTCATCCTCCTCCTCGGCTCCAGCTGGCGCCCCGCTAGTGCCGCCTTGTGGAGCGGCAGCAGCCTTCTTCTTCTTTCCTCCTCCTCCAGGTACCCTCAGGGAAATGGCCAGCTTGGCGTACTGTGAGGCACCGGGAATAAAATGTGTCATCAGATTTCAGATTTTAAAGACCCTGACAACATATTTTATCAATCAGCTTGTTACAATGATTGACGGGGTCCTACATGATTTTCTGTTAGTTAGAACAGTTTTGGTTATTTCACATGAGAGGTTTCTGCTTTTCTGTTTTAGTCTGTGGTTTGAAATAGGCGGGGCTCTGTTGGACAAAGGTGATGTCATATTTCTGTGCACCAATCACGTCACCAGTCGAGTAAAGCAACATTTGAATGAAAAGGTGATGACAGTTGTGGGGTTGTTTGTTCATGTTACCAGCCACTGTTGGTCAAATCTGATCAAACCACCCACACACAGTCCTGATGAAGCAGATTAGCTACACTATTAAACCCTTAATATATAATAACTAAAGCCCCGTTCGGACTGGATCGATTTCTCTGGGGTGCTTAGCTGCGGTGGTATGTGTGTGGTAATCATTACAGCTGCAAATACATAATGTTTGATACTCCTGTAATTTAAATCCCATCCTGAGCGACAATCTTATATTTTAAAGTTGATCTCTTGAGTTTTTTTGTGTGAAAATAGAGAAAGTAAAAAAGGTTTTTGCTAATATGACATGCTAAATAACATATAGGCCTGTTTGTACAACAATGGAAAGAAAAAGTAAAGCCATCAGGAGAGCAAAACCCCGTAGAAGCTCATCAAAAGAGCTGTTGAAATGTCAGCTACAGGTCCGATGATATTCTCTTTTGGTTTTGTCCGGCAGTATGTTCATGTCTATTACAGAAAGATGGTTAAAATGCCGTCCAGAACGATGAGTTAAATTACCGAGCACATTGGATATTTAATTTCCCATCTAAATGGGGTCTAGGTGAGGTTTTTTTTTTTTCTTCCAAACGTTAAATACTATTTAAAGTGATGGAGAAAAACTTTAAATTAGTTTTCAGGGACTTGAATGTGCTCTCTAAAAAAAAAACATGCACAAGATAATAAACTAATTAAAGATTGTTGTTGGCATTGTTTTGATGTTATTTTTGCACTCGGGGAAGTGCAGGAAAAAAGCAGACACAGTTTGCTCAAAGAAGTCCAATTCAGCAGACTATAAAAAGAAAGCAGTCAATACTGTCATAGAAAACAAATATGTCTTTAAATAAAATACTAAAGGCTTTTAATGTGGCTGGAAGTCAACTAACATATCAAACCTTAGTGCACAACCTGAAGCCAAAAGACTGAGATACTGTTGGCTAAATAAGAGGCACTTAAGTATATAATATCCACATATATTACTAATCATGTATCAGCAGTACTCACATCATTGTCCATGTACTTCAGTAAAGGTGAGTTGCACACGCGGTAGACCTGGTCCTCGTCCTGCTCGTCGTAGCCCTGCAGTAGCGTCTCCATGGCAACGCAATCTTCGCTTCCGCTGTAGCCGGGCAGACTGGTGGAGACCAAGCAGCACTTCATGTAATGATCCTCAGTTTAAGTGTTACACCGTGAACGTGAGGTAACGTCAAGGGTAAACAAAGTCACAAGAAGAGAGCCTTCGCATACAAAAAAGATATACATACACATACACATACACATATATATATATATACACATATACATATACATATATATACACATATACATATATATACACATATACATATACATATATATACACATATACATATACATATATATACACATATACATATATATATATATATATATATATATATATATATATATATATTTATATATTTAGGAGTTTTAATGCCTTGCTGAAGGAAACTGTGGCCCCTTGTAGTTCCAGTAGGCCACAGATTACAGAAAGGACAAAATGTGATAAAACATACCTGTAACTTTCTCTGACACATTTATCAGCGGCTACATAGTCCCCTCTATGAAGATGAATCAGCACCTGAGCAGTTGTTTTCTAAAGAATGAAAAGGAGAGACCAACATGTATGATTAATATGCACTTAATAAATAATATGTTTTATTCTATTTTGATGAGTTTCCATCTGGAAGGGACTCTGTGTCTTGCTCAATGACACTTCAGACTAAAGGATTTGGACCCATGTCCTCTGGCTGATGATCAGTCTCCCTATTTACTATTATTAATGATTCCCCTTAAGAGACCAAACCAGCAATTAATTTATCCTACTAATAACTACAGCTACAGAACTCTATAATCATCCAAACACTATTAAAATCTGATAAAAGTACCATACTGTTGCATTTTGTAACATATTCCAGCAAATGTGTTCATATGTTCAATATGTTTAGTTTATACTGAAACACCATTTCTGTGTTTACACTGCTGTTGTATATTGATCATTCATCCATCCATTATCCTTAGAGGGCAGTGAGTGCTGGAGCCAATCTCAACTGACATTGGGCGAGAGGCGGGCTACACCCTGGACAAGTTGCCAATCACACCACAACAACATGTTAAACCTACACTGGAAATACGATTCTAACTGACTGTGGTTATATATTAAGGTTGATTAAGGTGCACAGAGAATTTAATGACAAACAACAAAGTAAACCACCTTGAAGCACATGGGGAAGTTCTCAATCTCTTTGTACATGTTCTTCTCTTTCTGCAGAGCGACTGCTGCTTCATCCAACCTGGTTAGAAAGACAAAGACAGAGTGAGGAATGATAAAGAGCAGGTACTGTAGTTTAACGTTATCTATAGAAACTGATAAACAGCTTTAGGGGTGTTGTGTCCATTCAAATATCCAAATATGTGAATGTATTATTACTGAAGGGAATAGGAACTTCTTCAAGTCAAGTGGCAATGACATGAACACAGCCTTCAGCTTTAACACCATTTATTTATGGGAGATTTGGCAGCAAAGATGATTAGTGTCAATGTCCCCTTCACCTTCATCTTCAACCTCATTTCCTTTACCTTTTTAACCTGACCAGAAGTCTGGAGGCTTTTCCCAGCAGTTCAACTGCCTGACGCAGGCGGTCCTCATTCTACAGAGAGAAAAACATGGATGTATATAAATGAAATCAGCATCAGTTGAATCATTCATTCAGTTTTTGTTGGAAGCTCAGGTTCACCTCAAACACGCCAGCTGCCTTCTGATACAGGTCCACAGCTTTCTCTAAGTTTATAGGCTCTATCAGTCTGGGAATAATGAAAGAAAATGTTATTAGATTTAAGAAAAAGTCTACCTTTTTATTCCCTGAGCTAGCCTTGCATTGCATCATGCTGATTAACAAACACATTAATAAGTAATACATGGGTAAGAACATGTGCAACAATTCTCGTAGTCCTTAAATGTAGAAAATAAGGTGATATCTTTACTTTCCAGCCCGGTCCAGAGCCATGGCAGCAGTGTCAGGTGTCCCGTTCTCCATGTACATCATACAGGCTTTCTCTATGTACTGGATGGCCTCTGGCATCTTCTTTTGCTCCTGTTGCAGTGCAAAAACAGCAAAGTTACATTTCTGCTGCAGACACTTTACCTACATCTACTTCTTAATGAGGTCACTGTTTAAACTGTGACTGCACTCACCTTCATCATCATACCCGCCTGCTCAATAGCCCTGAGGAAAAGGAGGAGTTTGAACAAAACATGTGGGTTTTTATGTTTGCTGCTGACTTATTACTGGGGTTATAACACAAGATACTTACTTTGCAGCATGGAAAAGCCTGTAGCACAAATTAAGGAAATTACAAAACAGAGGCAAACAACAGCAGTGTCATGTCATGTCACGCTTCTCTGGACAGAGTACGGAGAGGATACGTCTTGTTTTCTGTGTGATATTCAGCTTCCTTCAGATAAGCATCCTTTGCTTGATCATACTGCTTCGCATTTTTGAAGCAAACAGCTGAAAACAGGACATAGGCAGTTAGTTAGTTAGTAAGCAGAAACATGTGGGATATCTGTTAAAGGATTGCGACATATTAAGGAATGATATTGAATTTAGGTCACCTGCTTTGGCGTATTCTGATGCAGCACTGTCAAAATCAGGCTTCCACTTTGTCAGACTTGTCTTTAAGCTACAAATAAAAAACACGATCACCAGAAAATTGTAAACGGCTTAAGCGAGAAGAATCTGCTACATGATCAGTTTATTGACAATTATAGCACAAGATAAAATTGTGGCTCATTTATTGTATATTAAATCCACCTATAATGACCTGACGATACAAACATACTGTCCATTTATGTCGCATAACCCCCGGTGAAAATGCCACAGTGGCCTTTCTAGCTAGCTAACATCAGTAGTAAAACAAACTGCTGTTTCCTGGGCAGGAAAGAAGCGCTTATTTTTCATCGTAACTCACCATTTTTCAGCTTTAGCTATGTGCTCATGAGCTTCGTTTATCTTCTGAGCAGCCATGCTGTTAATTAACTCGATGAGGTAAAACGAATTTGTTATCGATAAATGGCTATGGACGCTGTTTCGTCGATGTTTGGATTAACAGGAACTCCTCCTCGGACGCAGCGTCATCCGATGTCGCAGGCTACGGGTGCCGCCGAGGACAAAATACACCTGCAATGCGAAACAGTGGCTGCGGTGCAATTACAGTAGGAGTCTTTTTACTAACAGTGATTTGTGATTTTAGGCTATATTACGAAAACGTACTTGACCCAGCTTAATGTTGTACTATGTTAAGAGTATTATGGCGCAGTTTCAAGACAAAGCGGGCAAAGTGGTTTGAAATAATTTAACTGATAATCTGTTTGGGAATTTGAAGCATTAAAATCACACAATAGCAACTGACATGATAAAGGCCTTAATATTGGTCCTGCTTTGTTACCTGAGCTTGAGGCCCTGTCTTGAAATGTCAAAATATAATTTCAAAACCACACATGTTGCATATCCTTAAATAAATGACCACAAATTACCACACAGCAAAACCCAGGGCCAGATATTCCAGCACAGAAAAGCTGCACACATTGCAAAGAGTGGGAAGAATGGCAGGTTAATAGAGGCCCAGCAGCTCATTTTTGCCAACCTGGAACATTGGTTCCCAACCTCTGTGGCCCCTTAACGTAAAGTGCCTCAAATAATTTTAAGCAGGTTTTGAGTATGGAGTAATGTATTCTCATTAGAAAGGTGACAACATAAAGTATACTCAACACAGTCAGTATGCACTAAAAAAACCTGTTTTTGTGTGTGCTATTGGTGTACAATATGAAAAAAATGAAGTTAATTGTGAATGATGGTGAAACACTTCAGAAATCAAAAAACAAGTACACATTTTTTGGAAATAACATTTTGCTGTTTCTTTGTGAAGTTTATTGGCAGTGGCATTCTTAAGTCGCAGCTTAATTTCCTGATAGTATAAAACAGTTGAGTATGTTGATTTCTTGTTTACTACCTTAAAACAGTATACTATAAAGACATGTGTATAAGTATATAGTCTGGTATAGAATTGGGACTCAGTAGATGTGGCCCTTCATCACATGTTGTTGTGTTTATAAGCAGTTGTTGAATATCAGAGGGGTTTTTATTTGCTAGGGGGACTTCAGCTGACCGTGGCCTCTAAAACTGGTGGGTGGGTCTACTATGAACATATTTAATTAAGTAAACCAAAGATCTGCCTAACTGATTAATCTGTCCATAGGTATTGAGAGGAGGATGGAGGAGGAGTGAAGTACAATCATTATAGAACAGCTCATTTGTTCTAAAATCACTGCAAACCACGAATCAGAAAAAGAATGATAAAATTATGGAGAAGCGGCGGAACCGGAAATGTGTTGTAGTGTGGTTAATGACGTCATCACGGCTCCGGTCTCTAATGGCTGAACAACAACAACTGTCGGCGAGTGACAAACTTTCCCAAACTTCTACAGAGACAAAAGAAAGTTGTAAATACCTAATAGTTTCGGTTGTATAACAGTTTAGTCGCGTTTGTCTGTTTTTCTTGTAATTACCAATGTGGAATTACTGATGGATCCGAGATATGACATACCGCGGAGGGCCGCCGGTGGCAGCGGTGGCTCCGCGAACTCGTCCCCCGCTCTGGGGGCGCAGTCGCGCCGCAGGAAGATGCCTCCCAGACCCGCTGATTTTAAACTTCAAATTATCATTATTGGCTCCCGTGGTGTTGGTAAAACCAGCATCATGGAGAGGTTTACCGACGACACTTTCTGCGAAGCTTGCAAGTCGACCGTAGGTGAGGACAGGAGGCGTTTACGGGACTTGTTTTTGTCAACTTTTTATTGACAGCATTTAGCAGGGCTCTGTCTACTTACTGGAGCAAAGATAATTAAACTACCATGGGCTGAACGTTATAAACATCATGTCTCTTACTTTACTGTATAATGAGACTGAACAGAGATTACGCTACTGGCTGTAGCTAGCTAACTTAAGCTAACGGTAACAATAACACTGTTCTAGCTAACATAACTGTCTAGCTATTTGACTATGTTGCTGGGAACTAGACAAACACACGTTTGACGCTTGGGACAGTGTTTTGGGTGGTTGTTGGTTGTAGCAGGGATTTTATTGGCCAACACTCGCAATTTCTTTGTTATCATAGACTTGGTAACTTATTACCTGGATAGCATGGATCTGCAGCAATCCAGTAATTTATTCAATTTATTTACTACTGCTAGGCCTGTTTTGTTTATTTAAATGATGATATAGTCTTGTCCCATCGAGTGCAGTCTCCATTTCTGAACAGCCATTTTCACATTTCTACATAAAGAACTGACACATTACATATTTCTACATAAAAACACATAATCACTGTAACTGTGTCGTCTCTGTTATTTTATTGAAAACAAATTGTGACAAATTGCTGTGCCATGGTTATAGATGCTGCCAGCTTGAAACACACGAAACCCTGTATATGTGGAATTCGGTAAACAGTCCTGTGACCAATACAACAGTCAGTCTGAGCCTTAGTGTCCAATCCCAAAATAGTCACACACAAGCAGCTGCTATGGCAGAGCTCCATTTTGTGCCCTGTAATTCCTGTGACACAACTCGTCACTAATATTGTGTTTGTTTGATCACAGAGACCGTGGAGGGAACAGTTTGACAGTCAGTCAAATCTGGTGGAACATGTTGTTTTCTAATCTAGCAATTTCTTTGTTATCATAGTACACAGCTTTTAAAATGATGACATTATGACAGATATAGAACTACCTTACTCATTGTTTTACACCTATCTTCCAAGGAAACTTACCATTAAATAAAGATATAATTGAACCAGACATAACCTATTATGCAAAGAGGGGAAGTCAATTTTTGTTCTAAGACCAAGCAACCAACCACCAACTAACTGAAATTATACCTACAAAATCCAAAACAACACAGGATACTCTGGTACTTGTACGTGTCCACATGTGTGTTTCTGATTCCCCTCACAGGAGTTGACTTCAAAATCAAGACAGTGGAGCTGAGAGGGAAGAAGATCAGACTACAGATATGGTGAGTAACTGGACAGAAGTTTCCAGTTCCTTTACTCCTCTGCGTGGTGCATTTCCTTTGTCTGTGCTATTACCCTGCAGGCTGCTCTAACAAAAACCACTGGTGGCTAACTGGGTGCATCTCAGCTTTGTAATGCATGTGCAAATAAGATTTCCTAAAAATGACGCCATTGCATGTTTTGGATTGCCAAACCAGCCATTTACATGCCATATACAGTCCCATATTAAAATCTTGTGGCTCCAGTTGGAATATAACCTTTAACTTCATGTGGAGCAGCACATGATCACACTCACCATGTTGTTGTCTAAAGTTGGCAATCACTTTATTCTTGGTTACATCAGGTATTATTGTTGTTACATTTAGTATTTTCCCCCATTTTGTATTAATTACTTACAAGTACACTCATATGTGAAAACACACGATAATGAAAAATTAATGTTTTTACACATTTCATTTTATCAAATCCCATACCTGATCCCTCCTCTGTTTTCAAGGTTTAACTGCACTTTGATGCTAATACAGTTAAATTTTTAAATGTAAAACCAAGACAGGGGGGCAAAACAATTTGCTAGCAGTGCAGCCACTGCAATATATTATTAGTGGTGAAGTGGGAAGTCAGTGAGGGATCAGGTCCTTGTCGCTGCTCCAGCAACTGCTACTGGTTGGTCAGGACAGTGTGAACCTCTGTATGCGAGATTCCCTCCTGATGAAGCTCCTTGCTGGCAGTTATAAGAGAAGTGGCAGGTCAGCATCACCACATGTACATGTGTACACCCAAATTTGAATATTTACTTAGTATTTTTGTAAACTGCACTGTACACTAAACCTCAATTTTTGAAGTGATCTCTTCTTTGTATTTTCCATCTACACTAATCTGACACACCTGCAGAATTGATTGTCAGTGTCCAAAATGAGCACTAACACTCTTCGCAGATTCTTTTAACAATACTAATAACCAGTAGTATTTTGATTTGATTTCACTTTATTATCAGATTTTTCAGAAATTTGCCTTGCTATAATCCTAATAAGAAGATACACTAAAAAAACATATTTTGTTACAATCTCATCTCATTTAGCAACTGGCCACTGGAGACATACAGTGTTGTTGTAGCTTAATAATCAGACGGATTTTGTTTTACTTCATTCCTCTAATATATTTATTTGATTTGTTGTAAAAATCAGAGATGTGGGCATCTTGAACCACCAGTAGTTTTACTCAGATAGACCACAACTGACAGGGAGGATGTTATTTCAGTGGTTTGATTCTATTATGGCTCCACTTGTGTCTTGTGACTTTAACTAGGCCTTAATTACATTTTGAAAACATCTAGCATTTTTGTCCAACGATTGAAAAACCGAGCAACATGCCACAGATTACACATAGGAAAGCTTTTGTACTGACTGAGTGTATGACTGCATTGACTGTGTGTGTCAGTGCTGGGATAAAATGTGGGAACTCCATCGCTTATTTCACTAACGCATCTGTCCTGTTCACTAACCACCCTCCCACCTCCACATCACATCTACCCTTTGTCACGAGCCGTTTTATCCCCGTACTCTGCCCGCCCTCGACCTGTCTTGTTCAGGGTGGCCGTCCTCAATGTGTCTCGTCTTTCATGTCGAACTGCTCACACCAAGCTCCATCATTGCCGCGCCCAGCCTTACCTAACCCTGCCATTGTGCTGCTGTGTCTCTGTCCGCTCTTCTGCTCATAAGCCTGACTGTGACTCACATGGGGAGCAGGGAGAGACTAGCTGGCTGAAGGTACAGTAACACTGCACTGTGAGTGGAGCTCAAACTGCTTATCATGCCGCTAACCCAGACTCAAATGATCAGCTGAATCATAACATAACCTAAAGTGAATCCACACATGCATTTAAAACTTATCTTTGCACCTTTTACGCTTTTAAAATGAAGAGTTAATTTCCAAAATGCAATATATTTAGTTTGGGTGAGAAAATCTAATTTCATCTAAAAGTCTAAAAGTGTGAGTTAATGCTAACACTTTTAGCATTTATAAGCAGTATATAAACATTTAATAAATGGTTTATAACACTATAATGTATTTGTAAGCAGATAAGGACATGTTTTAAGTGTTTAATAATGTACAGTATTTTCAACAATTATAACTTCTCCTCTGAAGACATATTTTAGATTATTAAAACTGTGTTTTACTATATTGTCTCTCATTATCTGTTTATATGGCACCATCCACTCATGGGTGTTTATATGCTGCTTATAAAGGAGGGGTTAAAGTGTTAAGTGTAAAGTGTTAGAGAGTTAACAATCATTTCATACCTGTACATGTGGATGTCATCTTTCCTCAAATTGTAGAAATCTCATTTTGGAACAAAACTCTTCAGACTAAGTTTTAGCTAGATACCAGATGATAATGTGGATACCAGATTTAGCCCACACAAAGAGTGATTCAGTGTTTTAAATGAATGATGTAAATACTAACTAAACATTTTTGTTATTAATATTTGAAAATATTGTTATCATTATTGATTAATGACATTGAATTGATTATAACTTGTCACAGAACTGATTCTTGCTCCCCGTTTGTTGTTTGATCTTAGTTTTTCTATTTTTAAACATTGCCCTATTAGTCATAGTCATCTTTAATGAATGATAAATACCTCGGATCAAATCAGTCAGTCAGCTGTTTGGTATTCTGAGAAGTCTTGGTGACCCTGAACTGACCGCACAGACTTTTAATTATACTGGGTTTTTTTCATTTCCTCCAGGGACACGGCTGGCCAGGAGAGGTTCAACAGCATCACATCAGCCTACTACAGAAGTGCCAAGGGAATAGTACTAGTGTATGATATCACAAAGCAGGAGACCTTTGACGACCTGCCCAAATGGATGAAAATGATCGACAAGGTAAACAAACTGACAGACTGCTGGAATTCTGTGGGCAGAAATGTACATTTTCTGTGTTGCCCTTGTGTTCTTGTGTTTTTCATTATATGCCAGACACGTCAGAAAGTGTGTCCACCCTTTTCTCTTGTACAGTGACAAAACCATTCCTTGGATTCTGCTGTGCATCAGGCACTAAGGTTTACATAACAATTTAATCCAATAACATTGCCAACCCAGCCATACCTCCTCTGATATTCACCCTTCAGTTCTACCTTGGTCTTTAAGCACACTTGGAGTGGCAGCAGTTACCTGAGCGAGAGGTGTTTTTTAAGGTGTCACTTTGTAGGAAAACTTTCAATTATAGCTCGACTGATACTGGATGTTTGAGGCCGATACTCGTGTTGATGTTTGAGAATTTAAAAATTCTGATAATAATATATCGGCTAATATTAATTTTCTTTACACAAACCATATAGTGTTCCCTTGAATTTGTTTTTTTTAACAGTTGCGACCAAGAAATGTACTGGGAAGGACATTTTACAGTTGAAAAATAAACTTGTCACGACTCTGTAGTTGACAAACTATAGAACAGTGACACTTAAAACATAACTTTGGCATTTCTGTACTTAAATTTCTTATTATTATTATTTAGCGGCTCATATATACACGATACAGATATACTGTATGTAGAATGAGCGAATATGGGCCGATATATTGGCTTGGTCAATTTATCAGGGTTTAGTTTCAATTATCAGAACTTGTTGGCACGAATGTATTCATTTTGAAGGGTGTAGTACATGTGATGACACCTGACTCTGTAACACCCATTTTTAGGTTGATAATAATATTCAGTATTCATAGCAGGTCCCACCTTAGCATCACGCAGAAATGGATCAAACAGTGAAGCAAATTATGTCCTTGTAGCCCTTTCACTGTAAATTCACCAGAGTGAAATTCCCAAAAAATGAGTTGTAATGTTGCCAAATCACACTGCGTAATATAGATGACAACCCCATGTGTAAGAACATGTCTAGTTTTTGTCATTTTTGTGAAGTTCCTATCTAATTGCTGTACTGTAGAACCAGTTTTCATGGTGACAGTGTGCGAAACAGATTTCATTGCAGTAATCTAGTTTATGAAATGGGAGGGTGGTGATGTCCTGATGCGTCTCCTCTCTGCTTTCTGTTTTGTGTCAGTACGCCTCAGAGGAAGCAGAGCTTCTCCTGGTCGGGAACAAGCTGGACTGTGAGACTGATCGCATCATCTCCAGGCAGCAGGGAGAGAGGGTGGGTCCAGCACACAAGTGCTCCCATTTATCATCACATCACAAAACCACATCTCCACCTTCTATTAATCTGAACAAACAATAGATGTATTGATGTGTATTATGAGCAGAACATCTTGAAAATTCAGTCACAAATGGTCGCAGGGAAGTTAAAAAGAAAAACCTAACTAATGCAGAATGTAGGGCAGATAGAGAGAAGTTATGTGTAGAGTAGCAGCATGCTACCAAAATGCAATTAAATCTAGAGGAGGGACTTTTTTCATGAAGTTTCCTGTTTTTGTTTGTGAAGTGTTGTTCACGTTCATTTCTGCTCCTATGGAATGATTCAGTTGTTCTTTGCTGTCATTGAGCTAATCTTACTCTATTTGTGTTGCAGTTTGCCTCTCGAATAAGCGGAATGCGCTTCTGCGAAGCTAGTGCCAAGGATAATTTCAATGTCGACGAGATCTTCCTGAAGCTTGTGGATGACATCCTTAGCAAGGTTGGTGTGTTATCAGTATTAGTCAATGTTCTTTTTTTCTTTTATTTTTACATAAAAGCCTAACATGAACCAGCATTTTTAGTAAGGATTCCTTAGATGTGGTTATTGAAGAATTGTGACCAAGATATGCACCGAGCAGGATGTTTTATAGTCTTTCTATAGTATAGAAAAATTAACTTTTAAGTATGTAATGGCGACACAGTTTCTAAATTACTGCAAACATATCTTTGGCATTTCTGTGCTGCAGTTTCTTGTCACTTATCGGCCGACATATGTGCCAATACATTATGTGGTAAGCTAATATCAGCTGATAATATTGGCTAACGGGTTTATTGGTGGGGCTTTTGTCAACAGTGACTTTGTAGTATTTTGTCTGTGAAGGTGCAGTCAGACTGAATTACACTTGGTGGCGTGGTGTGGTCAAAAGCAGGCGGGACAGGAAGTGAATGTGTTTTTCCCCATTTTACGTTGAAATGAATGGGAAGCACATTCCGTTGTGGTTCTTGTTCTGCCTTAATTATTAACTTTGTTATAAACCCCATTTAAAAAGCGTTCTTCCCTTGTTCTTTCTCTTGTTCTTTCTCTTGTTCCTTTAGGAATTTTCATTTTTTGAATATTTCTTTTCAGAGCATTTCTCTGTTTCATAAACCTCATACATTCACAGGAATATTAACAACGCGCTGTGATTCTTTTCATCCTTAAAGCTTTGTTCTGTGTTACCTTTTTTCTACAAATTGAGACTTATTCAGTTGTTGCACTCAATAAGTCACTGTGGTTGTCAACTTAAGCACGCTGCCTAAAAATTCAGTGCATTAACCGTGTGTTGTCTGACGTATCCTTTGTCCCGGATGCAACAGATGCCTCTGGAAGTTCCCAACAACGAGCTTTCCAACAGCGTCCTGTCTCTGCAGCCTGAACCGGAAGTGCCTCCGGAGTTGCCGCCTCCTCGCATGCGCTGTTGCTGAGAGTCAGAGTGGTCCCCCTATGCTACACACACAGCACACACACTCAGCTCACACATGCAGAGTACCAATCTGGCCACCAGGGGGCAGCAAACAGCAGCAGTTTTGGAGTTATTGACTGCTGATGTAAGATGCATGGACTCTCTCAACAACCAGTATTATCTTCCCCCTGTTTCTTCTCCTGTTCTGTAACTGTACACTATGACATGTACCACACTAACACTTAGGCCTGGTGAATCACCCACTTCCTACCAACCTTTCTGTCTACACTTGACCCAGACTACCTCATTCCTCAGACCGTTAGGCTAGCCGTGCCCCGCAGGTGCCTTCGAGGTAGAGAGCCCTCTGGTAGCAGTTGCACATTTACAAGGAGGGGGATTATTGAGGGCCTTACAGCTTGTTCTCTTCCTGTCATCACACATACTGTACACTAAGTTTGACATTGTCTGAGTTGCCCTCTGACGGTCTGTTATCACTGCATCATCTAGCTTACAGAAAAGGGACAACAATATCTCTTCAGCTTAGTTTAACTTCTGGGTCTATAGGTACAGTAGTTTTATATTCTTATTAATGGGTAATATTACCAAGTGAGAAGTTGACTTGAGGTAAACAAAAAGCACATGATGTAAATATGGCGTGTTGCTATAATGACTGGACAAGGTGTAGATTTGTTGTGGCCAGCAGTTTGGCGGTTGTGTGGTGGTGATCATATCAGTTTGTATTCCTTTGCCTTATGGTATTAAAGTGGCTGGAACGGCTCATTTCACATTTGTGTATAAGTTGTAATGTTTTGCACTACAATCCATCTTTCCTAGTTACGCTGACATGCAGAAAAAAGAAAGTATAGACGACTTGTAGTTTAGCGCTAGTGAAGATCATTGTTTCCTCGGTAGTGGCCGCTCTGAGCTCTTCCACGCCCTGTTCAAGTGGGATGAAGATGCAAGGAGAGATGGGTAATGTAGTCTTTGAGGGATTGGTGTTTTCACAAGGGCATTCTCCATGTGTGTTGCTGGCTTTTTAGAAGAAATAGAGACATTAAGTAGCTCGTACACACATGGTTTTAGCCTTTGTTTTGGTTTTGTTACTAATATTTCAAAGTTGTTTTCTTTTTGACATTTTTTCCTCTGAATTCAGATACAGCTTAGAGAAGAACATTTGAGTGGGGAGAAAAGGGCAGGAAGGTTTGTTCAGTGTTTGAATGACTCAGGAAACTTTGATCGGCTCATAACTGCTCATTTTGACAGGCTTTTATTGCAGACTTGATTTACTTAGCGTTTCATAACAAATAAATAAAGAATCATCTTAATAAAACTCCTGCTTGAAGGGGACATTTGGGTTTTTTAGAGGAGGTCAGCAGCTCTGAATTTATGATTTGGCAGTTTGTTATAGACCTGTATGGTGATATCCCACTACTTGCACATTTTCAAAAATACTAGGCTATGCATGTTAAGTCCTCCTGTGTTCATAGACATTAATAATCATTTAATTCTTCCGTCTTTTTTTGGTAAATTAATGCAGTATTAGCAATGTAGCACTGTGGGTGTTTCTGTTTTGTTTTTACATGTTGAATGAAGTAAAAGCCTGTGTCTGAGGGTGAGGAAGGACGAGCCCATTCAAAGGACCTGATTTAAAATGACTTAAACTGACTCGCTATTGGTTCATTTTATTTTTTTTGTTGTCAAGCTTTTGTGGACTTTAAAATGGCACATTATGTATTCTAACAAATTAATAGTTTCATACCAAAACAAAAAAAATGTAAAAAATGTGAGACCTTTGCTAACAAAACAGTCACCGACATCTAAGCACATCTCGCAATAAGATCATCAGCCAGCAAACGACCTGCGCGTACAAATTACCTGCAACTTTATCACGTGTGTTTCGAAATGACAAACTTCTTTTGATATTGTTGTTTTTTTTTTTTTGGGAATCAAACCTTTCATTTGTCCCCCCCTGATTTTTTTAGCATTTGGCACTAACCCTGTGGTCTTTGTTTTAATAGCCAAGCCTTATACTACTCAGTGTTTTAAATATACATTAAGAAAAATGATTTTATTTGAAATGTGTATCCTTTAAGATGGAAGACTGTACTTTGTATTAAACCTGTTATAAGTCTTTGAAAAGTTTTGGCATGTTTAAAGCAGATTCATGGTATTTATAACTTGTGGAATTCTTGAACTAATGAAATGCAATTAAAGATATCTATATTTATTACCAGATTATGGTCTTGATTTTACTGTGTGACTGTGTGTGTCTTTCCATAAGGAGAATCTGTGGCATCCCAAGGGTCCTTGAGTGGATTCCAGGAACACCAAAATGATAATATGCTCAATTTAAACAGCATTTTCTTTCACTACAGAGGTTCAAGTCATTGGAAGATGCTGTATTAGTGTAGTTTTTACTTCATAATACAGATAATACACCTTAGATTGGGGTCTTGGGAATAAAAACCATTGATTTGAGGATCTGATTTAGAGGGACTGAAGTGTATTTTCCACAGGAAGAGGTGAGTATTGTTTTCTCCTGAATCCATCTTTGCACCTCATATGAAGGCGTTTAATAGCCAATTTTGTGTGTGTGTGTGTGTGTGTGTGTGTGTGTGTGTGTGTGTGTCATTAGGGCATGCGCACCAAAGCGTGTCAGACCTGGTCCCAGAGAAAACAAGGGGTGTGCTTGGCTGCTTGTGAGGCAGCAGCGCATGCGCCCCGCAGAAAATCACGGGCGTCGAGCCTCTCACCGCAGCGATTGCAGATCTTACATGACAGATAGGAAGGAGTGGGAAAGGGGTACGAGACACGGCCCCCCCCCCCAACACTCACAGCCCGGTGTTAACAGAGGAATGGAGACCCGATCTGCAGAAGAAGAGGGCTGATGAGGCTCCGACTGACTCCTTTCTTTCCAACTTGAGCCTTACGAGCCCTGTCTGCAGATGCAACCTGTCTGTCATCCCACCCGTCCCAGTAATCCCGTTTTTATTGCAGCGTTTCCTCCAAGGGGGCTACAGGCAGAGGGGACTACAATGACAACCTGGTGAATGCAGGCGAGATGGACTAAAACATCTAGCACAACGCAGGATGCGCATCCCCAACCCGACAAGGAAGAAGGTAGAGAAACCTGGCTGTTTTTCTGGTGTCGTATGTCAGCGATTTTCCGCGGTGTTGTGGATTGATCGTTTCCTTCATCGCCCTCCTGCTGCCGGTGTCGGTGTATAATGGAGAGCTCCAATGGCTCTGGCAGCGACACCAAACCGCAGAACCACCAGTTGGAGAAGAAGAGACTGAACCGAGCGCCTTCCCCGGCCAGACCTTTCCTCAAGGATGTGCACTCCCGCTCCACTAAACCACCTGCCATCGTACCAAAATCCCCCAAACTCAACAAGCAGCAGCAGTCCGCCACACTGCCCCTGGCCCATCCGAACCGCAGCTCCAGGCGCAACACAGCCGGGGCGAAAGAGAAAGCAGCCACGGCAAAAAGTAACACCAAGTCTTCTGTGGCGAAAAAGCCCACAAAGGTGCCCCAGCATGCAGCAGCCGAGCCCAAAGCTGCCAGCATCAAACCGGACAGCACCAGCAGTCCGATCCTCGCCAAAAGCAAGAAGGGGAAACTAGCTTCGGGGTCCCCTGGCCCTCCCAGCCATGGATCACCGATCCGGGTGCCAACCGGAGCGCCTCTCGGCCGGGTTAGCCAGACTGACAGCAGCTCAGACCTGTCTGACTGCCCGTCCGAGCCGCTGTCGGACGAGCAGAGGCTGGCCGCGGCCGCTAGTAGCGACGCCGAGTCCGGTACCGGCTCCAGTGACCGGGATCAGCTGGGAGCCGATAATCCGCTGCGGACAGAAGCGACCGGAGCGGCTGCTGCTGCTGCTCCGTTGCGCACAACCGAGGCTTCCGCCGCCAAGGGAAGCATGTCTCAGGCTCAGCCCGCTCCGGGGGCGCACGGAGAGAAACACAAGCAGGAGAAACCCTCATCCAGCGCACAATTCAGACTGCCAGGCACCAAGGATGTGACTGAGGAGGACCTGCTGCGGGAGGTGGAAGATTTGAGATCTGAAAACGACTACCTCAAGGTATGGCGATGTTATCTCAACAAGTTACAGGGGCAGGCAAATGCTGCTACTCTGCTTATTTGTTGCAAATGCTTTATATAATCACCCAATTCAAAACGTATATTTAAAAAGACACTGGTTCATCTAATCTCTAGTCCAGAAGCAGCTGGTTCCTACTGTCTCTTTACAGGACAGTCAGGGGTTCAATCCCCGCCATCAGCTGCTTTTTTTAAAGTGTCCTTGAGCAGCATCCACCTGCTCACTAATCTAAATGTATTAATTATTATAACCCCTTAATGCCCAGCTGTCATCCCCATGAAGTCCCTCTGTTGACTCTCCATCCATCATGTTGTCTTTTAACCTCCCCGGGTTTCCCTGAGGATTTGACCTTTATTGATGGGAGTTTTATTGATAGTGACTTCACCCTGGTGTGTCCTTAGAATTTTAGTTCTTTTTTATATTGTTGCTGTCAAGTCATCAAAGTCTATTTTGACAGAAAGACTCAACATTTTGTCCCCTTTCTGTTGCATTTCGGACACAGAGAGTGACATCGTCTCCATGCAGGGATGTGAACAGATTGTCCTCAGGGGATGCTCAGTAGTTTTTTTAATCAGTGTTTTGTTTGCCAACGTTTCTTTGTTGTATTTTGCATGAAGATCCATCTTGAAGATTTCATGCAGGATCCCCCTCCCCCCACTTCTTTAAGTAGGCTATCCCCGTAAGTTGGGGAGGGGAGGCAAACAGATAATGCGGCAAACAATCTTGCAGTTTTTTTTCTTTTTTCAATGGGAGACAGGTTTATTTGCATGTTACTCTGAGTATTATTCAAACTTAATCACGCATGTCTGTGTCTCTCTCTCTGGCTCTCTGCTGGAAACACAAGAGAGTTAATCAGCTTTGCTGACTCGGGCTGTAATGGCTTTATCCCACAGGACTTGATAACAGTCAGATGTCCCATGTGTGTGGGGTTCAAACGGCCTCCTGCCTGGCTGTCAGTCTGCCAGCTGGGACTCTGAGGTGAACTCTTCCACCTCCCCCACCCTCCCCCAATACCCCAAAATGTCTGGGAGTCCCAGCCACTACTGACACCTCTGCTGCTCATGGAAAAACATGTTCATCACTTTTATTTTATTTTGACGGCTCTCAGTTTTATTCTAGATTATATTTCATGTACTTTTGCTTCTTTTGGTTGCATGAAGAGAAGAGTGAAAGAAAAGATGGGGTCATGAAGGTTGTTTCAACCTGTCTTACTGTGTTTATATAGCTGCACCACCAGGACAACAACCAAGAAACAGATATTTTGGGCTGCAATGATTAGTTGATTAATCAATTAGTCCATCAACAGAAAATTTACTGGCAACTATTTAGATAATCGATTAATCAATTTGAGCCATTGTACAAGTAAAAATGTGAAACATTTGCTTCTCAAATGAAAAGATTTACTGCTTTTCTCTATTTAATATCATTATAACCGGAACATCTTTGGGTTTTGGACTGTTTCATTATGTCACTCTCTGATCTTTTAAACTTCTTATTTATGAAACAATTAATTGATAATGTTGCAGCCCTAATTATTTTCATTATTGATTCATCTGACAACTACTTTTGAATTAATAAAGTAATCACACGCTCTGTAAATAGTCCGAAAATAGTGAAAATGTCCCTCGCCCGAGGTCACGTCTTCAAAATGCTTGTTTTTCTGAAAAAATAGTCTTAAAGGATATTTGGTTTCTAATCATATAAAGCAAAATAAGCAGCAAAATGTCACATTTGAGAAGCTGGAACCAACACATTTCTGGATTTTGTCTTTGAAAAAAGGACTTAAAACAATAAATGGATTATTAAAATTGTTGCTGCTTGGGTTTTATCTCAGTCTAGTAAGCGATTGATTGGTCTATCATTAATTTCTAATGATTTTTTAAAGCCTGTGTCTACAGATTAGTTAATTATTGATTCGTGACTTGAAAGAAAACGTGTTTGCATATATTTTGATAAGCTTCTGATAATGTTTCCGTCATGCAAAAAGCTTCTCAAATGTGAGGATTTGCTGCTTTGATTTGTCATATTCGATAGCAAATTGATTATCTTTGAGTTTTGGATTTAAAGACGTCATCTTGGGTCGTGAGAAATTGTGATGAACACATTTTTTTTGATATTCTCTAAATATACCTGCTCCCCGGATGCTGTTCTGCCTCTGGCTCTGCTTTTAACCTGGACATCGATTGGGCCGACGCTGCGCGAGGTCATTAGCTCCTTCCTCAAGGGCTCTCCTCAGATAACAATGGGCTCTGTGTTTTTCCAAATGAGGATAGATTTAGTTTTCATTAATTGACACACTCTTCCCTCTTCCACCCCCCACTCAGCATCCAATTGTCTTTTCATCAGGTGACAGTCAAACCCTTGGAATATCCTCCCAGGGGAAATATACTGATTCCTCATGAATACCCTCGAGGAGGTTACCAAACAAACTATCGTAGCACGACAGAAATCTTTTTCCCTCCTATTCAAGGCCGGGGTGTTTCATGTTGGTAGGAATGTGATGGGCAATGTGAATACATCCAATCCAAGAGATAAGATGCTTAGAGCCAGCTCGTGTTGTTACATCATCAGCACTAAGAGTACTTGTATTACTGGAACTCAAATGTAATCATATGAAAGTATTAGCGTAATCTACAAAGGTATATTATATCGCTCCTCCTCTATAATGATGAAACACCTAAAAGTTCTTTGAAGTTCTGTTGTTGAACTGGAAAAATGTACGACCTTACCTAGTCCCTCTGCTGTTACTGATAATGTGTATATCAGTGTTTGAGCAAACTGAACCATGTGACCTTTTCATGAAGCAGAGTTGAATATTTATTTCCTGTTTCAGGAAACAGGAAAATTTAAACTGTTTCCTGTTTAAATTTCATTAACATAAGAAATAAAAGTTATGTCAGTGGCAGAGTGGTTAAGACACACACACACACACACACACACACACCTTACACAGCAACCGCAATGTCTGTCTATCCTCTGTTTTTTGTGGAGCTCTAAAGTTACTGTCAATAAAGGCTAAAAATGACCACAAAAAAAGAAGAAGAAATATGTTATATCCGTATTTCTGACATATCCATGGCCGTTAAATCAGTTGGTCTGTCTGTTCCTTTAACAGCAAGATGTACTACAGTTATTTTTTGTCCAGTGTCACTATCAGGTCAGACTTTCCTCTTGACCAACACCTTTGTTCATGACAGCCGGCAAGGATTTCCATGCTGGATAGACCCCCTGACCTTTCCTCTGAAGGCACCTCAAGTCAAAGTTTCTGCTTGTACAGAGGAAATATGAAAATCTAATGGGCAATCTAATGGGTAATCAGCACATTCATACTCCCCAGAAGCTGAACATTTTGGACACTCCATTAGTTTTCCCTCTGGCGTCAACCTCAAATCTATCTTTTTTTTTAAAATGCATAATAAATACACAAGTACGAAGACACACAGATATACATGGAAATGGACAGAAGAAGCTAAAATATCATAATTAAAATTCAAATATCATAAAAACAACCACATATCTATCAATATCATCTGTTATTTGTGTGTCCAAAACCTATACTTAAATAAATATGGCCACCTATAGGGGCCACTAAAGGTGTTTAAGACCTTAGGTTCTTTTTTTTATACCAAAACTGCTTCACAAAAACAAAGATTTTGGAGCTGCTAAACAATATTTCTCTTCCGTAGCAACAGAAGTACTGTTTCTACAGATTTGGACAGTACATCACAGTAATAGCATTTAAAGGTATATATTTCCTGTAAACATAAAGCCAAGTCATTACCTTTGACCTTTACACACTGAAAACTTAAAAGTGCTTGTTTGCAAGGCAGAATGACATTAAAACAGCATAAATATGACTGTAACCACTGTCAACACTATTTGCAGCACAGCTACATGCCAACTTTCATTGGTGTGAAAAGAAAACATCAACTGGCACAAATGTTGGATATCAACATTATTACGGATTATCGTAGTGTGGAAGTGGTCTTGAACCCAAGTTTCATCCGAGTTCTTCCTCTGTGTGTCTGTCAGGATGAAGTGGATGAGCTGCGGGCCGAGATGGAGGAGATACGAGACAGCTACCTGGAGGAGGAGGTCTACCAGCTTCAGGAGCTGCGGAGGGAGCTGGACCGCTCCAACAAGAACTGCCGCATCCTGCAGTACCGCCTGCGGAAGGCCGAGCAGAAGAGCCTGCGGGTCGCGCAGACCGGCCACGTGGACGGAGAGCTGCTCCGTAGTCTGGAGCAGGACTTGAAGGTCTGCGAGAGTGTGTCAGTGTCTGTATGTCTGTTTGATCGGTCCCCACTACCAGCTATACTTTGTGCTTTTATTCAGTGTTTTTAGATTTTACAATTTTTAATGCCAGAATGTTACAAGTATTCCCCCAGGATGTTATCACTGCAACCTGGTGAAGCTTTAAAACAGAAAAAGACATTACAACTCTCCACTGAACCCACACTAATTAAATATATATATATTTTTTAAGTTTCTTAAAGTAGTGACCCAGAGCATCTTTTCAGTGTTGGAAAACAGTCAGTGAATAATTGATTTGCAATAAATCCAACTGGAAAATTGAATTAATAAATAAAATGCAGAAGTACTTTTTCATTCCAACTGTTTTAGGGCTGAAACTAAAGAGTATTTTCATTATCGAATAATCTGTTAAAGATTTTTTTGGATTTATCTTTTAGTCGATAAAATGTCAAAAATAGAGAAAATTGTCTTTATTTAGTCCAAAGTTTAAATAGCTTGTTTTGCCCTGATAAATAGTCCAAAACCCAAAAGTATTCAATTTACAGTTATTGACTAATAATTTCAGCACTGCACTGTTTTAATGTAGTAGTCAAATCAGCTGTGGACGACAGACATCTGCTTGATATATTGGTTTAACCCTGGTGTGTGTGTGTTGGTGTTTAGATGTGAGCCCAGATATAAATATATAAATGCTGTAACGTGTGTGTGTGTGTGTGTGTGTTAAAGGCACATATTATAAAATATGAATCTACCCATTCGGTTTGAACTGTTTCTTCTTGAACATATCTGTCGCTGTGATCTCAGGTGGCCAAAGATGTGTCGGTGCGTTTGCACAACGAGCTGGAGAGCGTGGAGGACAAACGCAGCAGAGCCGAGGATGAGAACGAGCTGCTCCGACAGAAGATCATCGAGGTGGAGATCTCCAAACAGGCGCTGCACAACGAGCTGGAGAGGACCAAAGAGGTGAGGGGATAACGATGGAGATGCTTTTCGATACGAGGCTGTTGCAGGTCATCGGAAAACATTTGCTTTCGCGCACACAAACATGTGTTTTTATCTCAGCAGATCTCTTATCGTCTATTACACTCGCAGAAACAGAGCAACAAAAATCCAAAGAATTCTCAGGTCTACACAGAAATAACATGATCTTGAGTTTGGGCCTAGTGGTGAATGAATGATGATACCATCAGAGAGTACTGAGAGTGAAGTATGCTGGTGGCTATGCTGTTTGCACATGAGATGCTAGTCAATGTCGTGGCCTCTCAACTACCTGCGTATAAACGAAGGGGAACCGCAGTTAACGTGATGCTATTGCAGATCAATGGTGATCACCGGCCTGATCAGCAGGCTGCAGTGAATTGATTCACTAAATCACTTAACCGTTCCTTGACAGCCCTTTCAGAACAAGTGCTTTGTGCAATGATGCACAGACTATGTGAGCAACTTTAGTCTACATGCATGTTATTTTTAATACACTAATATGAACATGTCCTTGTTTTACAGATTAATTTTGGTAGAATAGTTGCAGAAGAAATGGTGGGTTGGATGCATCCACACTTTGAAGCTCCTGAGTACTACAAGAATACTACTGATATTCAGATAGAGCTACAGTGCTACTCAATACTACCTTTTCAGCAGTGTAAGCATTAGTCTGTTTGGTTGTGTGTCAATTAACCCTTTGACCTCTAGGCTGTTTTAGCTTGGTTTTCACTCCCTTTATTTACAGGCTTTTTGCATTGCCAGCACACGTCTTAGCTACTGTAGGCATGTCACATAATGTTATTTATATTTCAGAGTAAGTTAGGCTACTAATAAATCAATGTTTTTATTTTTTTGCCTGTGAGTCCAAAAGTTTTCAACACACAGCAAATTAATTTAATAGATAGATGAGAATGTCCGTGTTTCGGGGATATACGAATAATTTTGATGGGACATTTTGAGTCTTAGTAATATTCAAAATGTAATGATAGTGTAAATTCTTTTTAAAAAGTAAATTTTTATGTATTTTATCACTTTTATTTGATGGATATGTTTTGAGTTTTGGAACTACAGCTCCCATCCTGCTTTGGGTGATATTAACAGGAAGTATGATCATTAGCTACAATCAGCTGCACTGTACCTGTGGATGTTCAGACACACTTCCAATTCATATAGTTTTTAATCAAACATTTCAGATTAATTCAGTTGAAAATATGCATTGTGGGGTACTGATTGTATTTGCACCCTTATTTTACTAGTGTAGATATAGAATTCAGACTTTTGTCTATGAAGTATTGTATCACCGTTACTCTCATGTTGCTCAGTGGAGAGAATATTTGCTTTGATAGCAGTGAAGTTAGGTTCTTCTCACAGGTAATAAGATGAGCGGAGGCCATTCCCAGTGCTGCTTGGGTTCAGCTGCTTAGACTAATCGATTCTGACAACAGCAGGTAACAAGCCGTCTGGCAACAAAGAGAAAGTAGGCTAATGCCGGATGGAGATGTGGCTTTTCTTTTGGCGACAGCATGACACTGTTTCTCTTTTACTGTCGTCACGTTTGACTCCCAGCTTGTGCCACAGTGACTCCATATGACCTCTGTTACGTGCCTCTTGTCTGCTCTCCGAATACGTCTCCCACTGGTTGAAAATCTATATTCTGAAGCAGTTTGTGACCTTAACTATCTGTGTTTGCAACACTGTTGTTTTTAAAGGAAACTTATCAGCCCCTCACTGAGCTGCATGTGCTCGAACGAAGACGAAAATCCATGCGCAGCAAATGCTAACTCCAGTTTTTGTTTGATGTCGCTTGACACTGGTAACCTTTTGGAAGAAAATGATTGGTGAACAGTGATGCGCCACATGAGGAGCTTTTTAAAATTTGCACAGCAGTTTTAGTACTGGTGGTGGCCCTTTATTTCAGACCCTTTAATTCAGGATGACACAGAGAAGGAGAGAGGCTGAGACAGAGGCTGCGCCAAATGATTGCAGATTTCTTTTGTGTGTGTGTTCCCCCGAGGTTTGTCCCAGAAAAACACAAGCCGTCTCTGGATCTGCACTTCGACATCACGTGACGCCATACTCCCCCCACCCCCTTACCAGAGGCGTGCGTTCATAATGAAGCACCCCAATATTTTCATTTTGTTGCGTGGAATCCACAGTTTCTTTGTCCAGGGGTTTTTCCAGTAGTAAATCACCATGTACTCATTTTGAAAGTCTTTAATTCCCGTGAAATTCATAATGCACAGTGGGCAACTCATTTATTCTTTTTATTGTTGATAGCAGGGCCTGATAAGAGTGTTTACAGACATTTAGTCAAGGATGAATTTTAATGAATGAATCGAATAATCTGCCCTCTGCCCTTGGAGTTGCTCAGTCACAGAGATAAATCTCAGACAGAGGAGAGGGGAGGAACACGTTTTACTGATAAGAATGTGGTTCAACTGGACTGAAAGGTTGTTCCCTTTCCTTTCTGCTTTAATCAGATCTTGTAAATTGTGACCCACGTGTAATGTAACAGTGAAAAGCAGAAAATCCTCCACACTTTTGGATTTTTACTAGTTTTTAGAATTCCACCTGTGTCTTCTTCCATTTTTTAAATTGTTTTATTATCTTTTGCAGTTCTTTTAGCACTAACGTGAAGTGTTAACATACTTTTAGAATACAAACAAGCTTCGTCCGTTACTTTTCCTGTCAAACTTTCTCACCACAGTGGTAAAAGGGCAACTGACCCCGGATAGTTTAGGCGTCTCTGGCCTTTAAAGCCCATCCCCTCTTGTCCCTGTGCCCGTTCTCTGCTATCAGAGGCTACACAGTGTGACTCTGGCCCAGAGAATGGCACCCCTGCATGGATTAATCCAGCAAGAAGGCCTGTTATAAAACAGCCTGGCGTGTTTCGGTACACTCTGGTGGGAGGGGAGAGCGAGAGAGAGAAAAAAGACAAAGAGGCAGAGAGGCAGAGAATAGCTGTAATCAGATGGCTGTAGGCCCTGTGTGCCTGCGATACGACCACAGCTCCACAGCTTACACACCTGATATTAAACAGTTTAGGAGGGCTGGTTGACAGGACCCTCTGTTGTTACAGTATTGGCCCGGCGAGCAAATTGCTGCTGCTGCTTCTGTGTGGTCAGCATGAAGGCGAACAGCGATTGGCCAAGAGATTTTTCATCCCTCTGACATTTGAAGAAAGGCCCACTGATACGTGTAATGAAATGGAACTAATGAAATGTCAATGTGTATAACAGGAGCATCAGGTGATTTATTAGGTGCTCTCTGTCGCCTGCGATAAGTTCATCTTTCATTACGGCAAAATGATAATCCTTTGTGCCGTGCTTTTCCTCCTCGGTGAGCACCGGTTGTGTCTCATGTCAGATTTGTTGACATACGTTGACTTGACATCAGATCTCATGAGAACGGAACACAATAAAAAGTCAAAATCTACATATTTTATAACACATTTTGGAGGCACTCTCCCGCAGTGGAGGTGTAGGAGTATTTTATTGCGCTAACCCATTTAAACGCCACACTGACTATTATGGTAAGATTATGCTCCTCTTTGGAGTAGGTGTAATTGCATTATTACATATAGATACATATCATTTTCCTGGCATTTAGAACATGTTTGCATTCAAATCATTTTCTTTATAGGGACTAGTTACCCAAATTACAAAAAATGTGGTATCAAGCTACGCAGACAGCTTTCATAGGGACTATTTCTTCTGTAAAAAATAGTTCCAATGAAAACCTCAAGGTCTGCAGAGTAACTAGGACTTTGTTTCTGGACACTCACATTTTTATTAAACTATTTAAATGCCTTTTTTTTGCGCAGGTACCACAAACAAAATCCCATTCACCTCCATTAGTGGAGGCAGAAATCAGAAATGACATTAGAAAACCTTGACAAATAAAGCAAAACTCTCATTTGCATGATTAGTTGGGCTTTTTGTTTATTTGACTAATCACTTAGTCTATAAAATGTCAGAAAATACAGAAAGATTCCCATAACAATTTCTCAAAGCCCAACGTGATGTTTTAAAATTGCTGGTTTTGTCCGACCAACAGTCCCAAACACAAACACTTGATATTAAAAAAGTATATAAAACAAAGTAGAAGTGAAACGATTAGTCGATTAATCGATCACTCAATTGACAGACAAATAATTGGCAACTATTTTGATAATTGATTTATCAAAAATTTCAAGCAAAAATGTGAAGAAATGCTGAATATTTTCTGGATCCACCTTATCAAATGAGATTTGTTGCTTTTCTTTCTCATAAATCATTTTAAGTTGAATACCTTTGTGTTAATCAGGGAAAATGAGCAATTTCAAGATGCCACCATGGGCACTGACATTTTTTTAGACCAAATGATTAATAATAATAATAATAATAATAATAATCAATTAATTAAAAAAAAAAGAGGAAATAATAGTTTGTTGCTGCCCTAAAACAGAGAAAAGCATCAAATCCTCACATTTAAGGAAGCTGCAACCAGGGAACTGGTTTGGCATTTAAACTTGAAAAATGATTAAAACGATTAATTGATTAAATCAAATTAATTGCCGGTTAATATTCTGTTGATCGACTAATTGATTAACCAACTAATCATTGCAGCTCGAACAGATACCATTCTCATATCTGTACGGTAAATGTAAACTCACACCTAGCAGCTAGTTAGCCTAGCTTAGCATAAGGGCTGGAAACAGGGGGAAACAGCTGCCCTGGCTCTGTCGAAAAGATAACAAAAAGTCAGCTACCAGCACCTCTAGAGTGATGTAGCCATCATGTAAATATTTGAAACATCAATGAGCACTGTTGTCTCAGAGTACTGCCAGCATTTGCATTTTATTTGCACATGTAAAAATAGGAATCGAGGGTATCTCCAAGAGTTGCTCCAACCTCGAGTCGTTTGTTGCTGTGTTTCACTACTACAAAGCTACGAGAGGGGGAATGCCTGCATTCTTAATAAGTCACGTCAACAATGCTGAGTGTGAGTCACTGCAGACATCATCTGTTTCATGTCAGAGCCGCCCGCCTCGTGCCCCTCTCTCACTTCTTTCTCACAAGATCTCAGCAGAAGAAATGTTGGCTTTGAAGAATCTCCTGATTCTGCTCTTCTCATCTCTGCTTCTCACTTCTGCTTCATATCTTCCCTTCTCCTCTGCTCTGCTGTGGTTCCCTGTTGGAGGAGTGTGAAGGAATCTCATTGACCTAGTTAATATCTTGTGTCTGACTCCACCAATAGGAAGGAGAGCAGGCGTGAGGAGAGGAGTAGCGTAGGGACTCTGCTGTAAGTGCTGTAAGTCAAAATCTGCTGCAGTGACACGCGTCCATATAAAGCTTATCATCACACAGCGGCTGTGCAGTTTGCTCGACTTCTCTATTTACATAATTTCCAGGAGAAGGTGTTTACTTATACAATATTACTGTTAATCAGGGAGAGATCACTAAAATTGAAAGTTTAAAAGGTCAGATTTGTATTGGGAAAATAAGGTTGTTCTTGATTCCTGAAAGAGGTTTCAACTTGATGACAGTAATATGTATGTTTATCTCAAATTTAATGACATTTGAAGTCGGCTGAACCTGTTTGGTGTGTCGCAAAGCATTTTAGAAGCAATGACACTGATACCCTAAAGGCAAACTCTCACCGACACAAAGCAAATAGGGAAATCATCAATCCTGCATGAGACCCCGGAGTAATGTGTTATAATTCTGACGCGCTGTCCTTTGAAGTTTAAAAGCCTTGAGAAATGAACTTCCTCCTCCGTATGAACATGTTTCGCAAGTGTTTTCATTTACAGAAGTATCAAAGCTGCCACTTTATAATCACAAAACACCCTGAAGCATTCGCTGTAGCAGCAATCAAAGTGTGTCTTTAAATGTCTTCAGACACATCAAGGCAAGACATTTTAAAGCATTTCAAAAACACATTTAAAGTCATCTTAAACAGAATCTTTAGAAATCCTGAGACTTGACTTGTGTTTCATATATAATTTGATTTGATATGATTTAAAGCACCAGTTAAAGTATCAAAGATGGCAAAATTCTACGTCCATTTGACTTTTTGTAAAAAACCAGTCAGGATTTATGACAACATGCTAAATTACAGTAAATATATTGTGATGTCTACAAATTGTGAGATTAAGTCATGGTTTATGGAAGCAAACAGCACCTGGGAGCTGCTTTCTACATGCTTATCTTGCCAGCGGGACCCAAAAACATTTCTGTTGGGCAAGTCCAGAGTTGCTGCCAGCTTTTAAGTTCCCTTTGTGATGATGTTTATAGTTAAAAATAGTAAAAAAAAAAAACCCCATCAAGGCAAAGATAATCCAGCAGCTTTTCTCTTAGGTGATAAATTGACCCTGACCCAAAAGATAATTTGGAGTATGCATATTTAATCTGCTGCAGGAAAATGAAATATATTTGATAAGAAAAATTAAAAAACAAAGTCTTATTTATCATGTAAACGTGGACACCTAGTTGAAATACAGGTGTGGTGATCAAATGTAGTAGGAATACAGTTGAAGAGTCTACAGACATGCTAGCAGCTCTGTAAAGCTGTACTTAGACTCAGGCTGAGCTAAATGCTAATGTCATTGTATTGCATTTATATAGCACCTTTCAAACAAATCAAATGCAATTCATAGTGCTTTACAAGCGATTGACTAAATGTAGGATGTTAAAAATGGACCAAAAAAAAAAGCATAAAAGAATAATACAACCAATAAAAATAGCCTAAAAAATAAAATCATGAAATACTACAGAAAATAAATATATAAAAATAATAAAATAGTAAAATAGTAAAATAATATAGAACAGAAAATAAAATGACAATGCTAACGTGCAGATGGTAAGCGGGTATAATGTTTACCATGTTCACCATCTTAGTTTAGCGTGTTTGCATGCTAATTAGCGCTAAACACAAAGTCCAACTAAGGCTGATGAGAATGTAATTCGTTTTGAAGGTATTTAAGTATTGGACAAATTACATTTTTAATTGGATGGTGGCGCTGGATGAGAAATTGGGATCACCAAAGTTATTACAATTCATCCTGAGGGCGAATGATAAATGTTTGTATATCATATGGCAATCGGTAATTGGTTTCAGTCTGGACCAAAGTGGTGGACCGACAGACTGACACTGCCATGCTGCTAACATGGCTAAAAATCAATATCTCATCATCCCACAGTTCACCGCTCAGCTTAACCTAGATCTGAAAACAGCAGAACATACACAATGCCCATCCAGGGTCTTGGATACTTCTCCTCTCCACTGTAACACTAACAAATGGCAGTTAGCAGTTATGTTTAGGGAGGCTGACAGCAGCTTGGCAGGCTGGAAGTCAAACTGAGTCATTGTGTTTCTCACCTCTCCTCCAAACACAAGGAACAGACAGGCCATCAGGAAAATAGAGCTCCCAATAGTATGTTGGGGGCCATAGCCTTGAGTGAAATATAGTCTTCAACAAAACAGTTTTTGGCCTCGCCACCGAAGGCTGCAGAGAGTGAAGGTGTCAGTTTTGACCTGAGTTATGCAGCTGATTTATACATTGTATGAGGAACGATTGTGGAAGCACTTGTGGGCTCTTTCTGCTAAAGGGGGAAGTATGTTAGGGGGGTTCCCATCCCTAGTGAAACTCTACTATTAATATTTTAATTTTAACAGTGGATCAAATGACTGTGTGTAATGTAAAAAGGGTCACTTGTAGACAAACCCACAGACAATTATCACCCCAACTCTCTCAAATGGAAAACAAAGTTAGCGACTAGCTGGTGAACATAGTGGAGCATTTAGCAGCTAAAGAGCCAGATGTTGTTTCTCAGGAGTTGATGGAGTGAATATTGGACTTATATTCATCAGTTGGACACAAACACGACTCTAAATAGTCAATTGTTGCTAACGTATTAGCTGTGACTACCTTATAAGGTGATAATATGTGAGGGCTGTGTGTCTTCTGCCCTTAGTGACCAAAAAATCAACAAATGCAGCTTTACATTTCATGTGGGTGAGGTGAGTTAATATTGTAAGTAGGGCTGGAATTAATAAATATTTTCATTATCAAATAAATCTGCTGAAATGTTTGGCAATTAATCAAGTAATTGGTTATAGTGTCAGAGAATACTGAAAAATGCTGTCAGAAGAGCCCAAGGTGACTTCTTCAAATTGCTTGTTTTGTCCGAACAAATGCTCAAAAACTAAACAAATTCAATTTACCATAATATAAGACAAAGTAAAGAAGGGAATATTTGCATTTGAGAGGCTGGAAACTGGCATTTTTTCTCTTGAAAACTTAAATAATAAGAGAGTTTCATCTCTCTTTGTAAGTATTGTACATTAGATGCACTGGTGTCCCAGTGTTTTGTCTTGTTAGGAGGCCTCAGAACCAATAACAGCACTCCTTTACATGCAAAACTATGATGATGTAAGCTCCAGTTCTCACTTCTCTAAATAATCCAAGCCCTGGTCACATGATCAGTGTCAGCCCACAGCTCTCTGTGTCAAAAACTGTGCGTGCCCCTGTGTATAGATGAGACCACAGGGCGTGTGTGGAGTCAGTGAGGTCCACTGTAGTCTGATGGACTAGAAGAGTTCATTTGATGTGGCAGGGGTCAGAGAGACTGTCTGAGTCACAGAGGGGTTGTCACCATGTTCTGGCCAACAGCAGCAGAGTGATACAGGGCTGCGTCAACAGAGGTGCGCAGTACAAGAGACTAAAGGAGGATTCTACAGGCTGTCTAGTTCAGAAGAGTATCACATCCTTTGTCACAAGAAAGACTTGGAAGTAGTACATCAGACACACAGGTGGGGCGGGTTTAAAACCTCAAAACCTTTTTGGGTACCGAACGAAATGTGTCTGTAGCACCAAGTATTTAGAACTGTACCCGAAAGCTGCCAATCATCCGGACACACACACAAATTCATCCAAAGATTTTTTGCAGGTTCTGGTTTAGAAATTATCAGCATAAAAAGATATAAAAACTACCCACACACTGCTCTCTCATTCCCACACACTGCTTTCTCATTTCCAGTAAGTTCCGAAAGCTGAAGTTGAATTCTTCCATATATTTAACTCTTCTTAGTTTGATCTGACAGTTCTGGATTTAAATTTTGCCAATTTCAGACTGTAGTTTGTTCTTACACAGCGACTTGTCGTTAAGCAACATTTAACATTTGAGAAGTTTGACTTCTTTTGTTAAACCTGCATTAATTGATTTTTTTGGCCACTTTAGGGAGGCAGCACTACAAGCTGTAAACACAACACTAACATATTATCTAGCAGACTCGTCACGAAGCAGCTATAGCATTCATTTGGAGTCGTTGTTTCTGGCCAATATTCACTTTCCTTAAGCTCAGTTTTGGTTTCCATCAACTCCTGAAGGAAATATTGTGCTCTTTAGTGGCTAAATACTCCACTATGTTCACGTTTGGCGCTTAACAGGGAGTGTACTGTGGGTTTTTAGAACTTTTTTTGTTGCCTGCTGCAGCTGGAAATGACATTGAGTGATAAGAGTGAACCAAAACAGTAAAGTTGAGGGCTGTAAAACTAAAACAATGAGCTGAAAGACACTAAAATGCTCTGTAGAACTGAGGGGAGTTGCAGAGCTGGTGGTCGTTATGGGCACGTCACTACGAGTGACACCTTTCACATAAAACATTTTTTTATTGTTAATATAAAGTATTGATAAGTGCAGCTTTAAATGAAAAAAACGGTTTATTGTAGAACATGTTTACATTCCTTAAAGTAAGGTAAGGGGGAATAAAATTACTTTGGTAAGGGTACTCACCATGCTTTTAACTTTCTTACAATCCAAAAGCACATAAGCTCCACGAAAAGGTACAGAGCTGTGCTTGGTCAAGTTTGCGGTATCCCTTTGAGTCCTCTATCATATTCAAAGTGCTCTATTTTGGGCAATATACCGGTCTTGGAAGCTGCATGGGCAAAAGCCCCTGAGCATTTTCTCCATAGAGGTAGGTGTAGCAGCATGTATTTGAGCACTGAGTGGAAACCTATAGATTCACGCTTCCGTTTGAAGTGAAGTGCGCTCGTTATATAAGATGAGAGGAAGTGGAAGACTGGGGAGGCAGACAGATGCTGACACTCCCATCTCTCTCTGGAGCTGCATGTTGCATGCGGTCATGATTAAATGATGACTTCAGCAGTAAAGACAGACCTGCCTACGCGGCGTCTTACACTCCAAGGCAAGACTTCATCAAGCTGTGACATCTTATCCGTCCTCCATCCAATCTTCTACCTTCTCTCAATAGCTCTTCTTTTGAAAAATACCCCCCTCTTCCTGTCTTTCTCATCTCTGCTATACCATTATACTTTTTTTTTTTTTTTTAAATCACTCGTCCTGCCACTTCTCACTTAAGTGATCATTCATGGATCAGTGAAGCTTTTGCCCTGCGTCTCCTTTGTTGTTGCTGATTTTGGTTTAACTCATTTAGTTTTTCTAGTTCTTTATTTGTGCATATAATAAAAGAAAAGAAAAGAAAAGAAAAGCAATATACAATAACATAAGAAAAATGCACAGTGAGGAGAAGAACATCATCTAAATTTCAGAAATTCACATATTTTGCATTATGCAGACATGTAAAACAGCCTGAAATGAATAATTAAACTTTATTGATTTATGTTTTTGCAGATACGAGCCATGTCCCAATTCCTCTCTTTACCATCACCAGTTTTTCAATAATATAGGATTCCTGCTACTTCCGCACAGGATTTGTGTAATCCCCACCATGTCTAATAATAAATGTCAGAATTCTGTAAAATACAGATAAATCATGATGCAGACTACTTACTAGCTTGAGGTTTGCATGTTAAACTGCATTAAGTTTTTTAAATCACTCCATAAGCTGTCAGCTGAGTAGCAAAACAGAAATTTCTGGTTTTGCCTTTAAAAATGTGTTTAACCTTTAAAGTAACAGTTTAGTGAATGACATTTGGTGGATTTTATCTAAATTAATCTATAGTGCTGTAAATGTGACCCACAGAGAATCAAACTGATCTGGTACTGATCCATAAATGACAGTTTTTTTTTTTATTTTAAAACATTTTTTATTAAAACGTTGGTATACTAGACAAGTGTCAAGTATTTCAAAATGCTGTGCTGTCTTTTTTAAAGATGACATGGAGAGAGGGCAGAACAAAAAAAAGTGATAAAAACATTTGCAAAAGTAGAATAAAATGGGGTTATTTTTCGTGATGTAACAAATATAAAATTGAAAACAAACTATAGCTTGTATAGTGAAGCGCATAGCACAAAAACAGATAAAATGACATGACGAGAACATAATAGAGAACATCCAACTCACCTACGGAGCCTACATGAGCATAAAGATAGACAACTAATTTAAATTTCAAGATCAGAATAAATCTATTCGATCAAAGGTTTTCTCCAGATATTAAGTTCCAGGTTAGTTACATTTCAATCTGATTATTCTGAAGGTATCTTCTTTTTCTTCTTCTTCTTCTTCCCTCTGCTTCCATTGAACTGAGAATCTGTGCTCCACCTTTTGATGTTGGATACATCCTTATTTTGTCATAGCTGTAATAGGGATGCCACGGTGAGGAAATGTTCCCCACCGGATGAGGCTCAATATCTGTAGAGCGCTTACTTTGAGCTTCAATGTTAAATCCTCCTCCATCGTTTTGTCGGGCACCTCTCCATACTCTCGTCACGTGATAGGTGAAATCTGACTCCTGCTACTCTGTGCTGCGACTCTGCTGTTGCACTTTCACTTTATAATTGTAGTGTCGTCCAACCAAACATTCATAACACGCTTAGTATTTTACAAATTAGAGCTTTTTTTTATTTGATGAACACGCGAAAATGAACTAAATGGGTTTTATTTCTATAAGACAAAAAGCTAAACAATGATGGGGGTGGTGGGTAAGTAATGTGTTCGGTGTATGTCCAGACACACTGGTAACACAGACTACTGTGGCAAGCCTAACTTTATAATCAGTGCTGCAGCAACTGAGGTCCAACCGTGGCTGCAATCTCCTTTATGCCTGTGATTCCTCTCAAGAGTCACGAGACAAGTCGAAGATCGAGCCCAGCTGAGGGAGGAAAACCTCCACAGCTTCAGAAACACTTAATAACTCCACTTTAGCTGGTAGCTGCTGCACCTACGGACACAAACCCTATGATGTGAACCTCCATCTGGGCTGATAACAAGTCCAGGTAACGAACCTCTAGATTAGTGTGGGCCTCTGCTGCCACCTGAGCTCACAGTTCGTTATCTTTTACAACGTTCTGTGGTGGCTCGGTGGTCTGCTGGGATTTGGTAATGACACAGCATTTCAAATCTCACTTTCCTCCTTTATTGGCTCCCCTCCTACGACTTTCAAGCCACAAAGACGGCATGTGTGCAGAGGCGAAGGCCCCTCCCTCTTATTACCAAACTATTGTGAACCTTTTGACACACACAAGGGGGACAGTGAAGTACTGGGTGGCGGAAAGTGGCGCGGGGGTGAGGACGACCTCATTATCAGCCAGCTGGACAGCCCCGCCAGCCACTCAACCCCCTTTTAACCCTCATCCCCCATCCTACACCCTCCTCCCATCCAAGTCGCCGTCACAGATGAGAATAACACTCTGTTGTCTGCTTCCCATTAGTGAGCAGAAGAAACATGGCTGGAGCCCAGAGGGAGACACCAAGGCTACTTCTGCAGAGTCCCAGATAGACTGATAGAAGTTTACGATCATACGGTCATAAGGTTTTATTTATCTGTGACTTATTACCATAGACACACAATTAATGATCACAGAATGAGGAGCCAGACTACTGAAAAACAACTTGGCTCATGCTTATTATGAATAGTAGATGATCTTAGGAATCGCTGCGGTCCCTAGCTAGATGATAATCATGGGCTGAAGGGTAATAAGCTGCTGATAAAGGCTTAATTAAAGCCTGGCAGACATCTTGGGGAGGCTGTTTACAGAAACAATTAGATATAGCACAGACTAAATAGGCTTATTGTGTTTTTCACTGTTACACTGGAATGAGATTTGATCCAGTGAATTCAATTGTCTGATCTTTGTGATTCTATCAATGTATTTTCTACGTAGCTATGCGTTATCTTTTTTTATGAGCCCTGACAAACCTCTGCTTCTTATAGGAGATGTCTGAAGGTCTAACGTTGTTGAGAAATATGCTAGATCAGGTTTTGGATACAGAGACAATACTTAGGAATAGGATCAATTTATTGTTGGTTTTGGTCGTTTAATGGGATTCTTTTGACAGTAAGAAAAATATGTAACACCATCAGCCCTATCCTTTCATGCTAACTCGACTCAGATTTGTTGCCATGGTAATGTTACTGAAAGGCAGTTGCATTTTACAAAGTTAGCAAACAGCCTTAACTTTATCCAGAATTTGGTGCTGAGTCTATGGTGCTGAATCTAAAATGTGATATTCATGATAAGATAAGCAAAAATCAAAGTTTAAAAAAACATCTTTAGGTATTATTTATTAATAGTTTAGCACTCAAAAACTCAGTTAATCTTCTTTATCAGGACTCTGCAGGTGTGCCAACTGCCATCAGATTCTGATTCAAATGTTGCTAAATCCTGATTGGTGCACGGAAGTATGTGACATCACCATTCCCCATCTAAGCCCCGCCCACCTCAAACCAGTGAGAGGAGCTCAGGAAAAAAAAGAAATACAGAAATCTCTCATGTGAAATAACCAAAACTGTTCATGTAGGATCCCATCACTCACAGTAACAAGCTGATTGAGAAAATACATTTTAGGGCCTTTAAGGGGGAGAACAATAAGCTAATTTACTAATAAGTCAATAGAGCATGCAATAGATCAGAGTGAACGCCCCCACTAGAGTACAAGGCATGGCTTTCAACAGATAATAGATCGAATATGCTTTGTGTTTGTGTGAAGACCCGTCCTTACTGAGCTCCTCATTTGAACATTTTATCAGATTAACTTCCCCTCTGCTGAGCTTTTGTAGTGGCTGAAAGTTAATTTTGAGCTTCACACGTCTGTCGTCTTTAACTCCAGGGTTCGTACAAAGTCTTGAAAGTTTGGAAATGCTTAATTTTAACCGTGATGTTTTCAATGTTAGGAATATGCTTGAATTCGAATATACTCCTTGAAAAATGCTTGATTTTCAACATAATCTGGTGTTTCATCATCGACACAATCACTCATGTGAACCAAAAATCTTTTAATAATTAAAATGAAACGATCCTGTTGTCATATTTGTTTGTTGTCTCCTGGCATTTATAGTAACAATTAAAGGCTTCGAGAGTCTGGACTTTTTTGATTTAGGTACCTTGAAAGTGCTTGAATTTTACTCTTAAAAAGGTGCTCACAAGTAAAATCTAGCGGCTGCCAACAATCACTCAGATTCTATCATTCTGATCGAACACTACATATTTTTCCACGTTCGAGTGATAGTTTGAATAAAGTATGAAAGCTCTAACATACACTGTTTGTCAGTAGAATAAATTCATAGTTGTTTTTTCGTGGGATTTGTTGATAGCAACAGAGGGATAAAGAGATTCATTTGTATGTCGCTTTGGACAAAAGATAGAATGACAACAGATTTATCCTTTAAGTCTCCTTTGAAAGAGAAATGCCTAATCTCAGCTGAACCAACTGGTTCAAGACAGGTACATAAAAGGAGAGCTGATCCCTGTTCTTTGCATGTCTGAGTCGGTGATATTTGTTATGGCAGGACCAGCATGGGAAATGCAGTATCTCTTTCCACTTGTGATCTGTCAGCATTTTTTTGGCTGGGGGCTCCAGTCGAGGCTAACTCTCCGATCTTATCCGTCTCCTCTGTACATCGTGATGAGAGCAGAGCCACATTCGCCTGCCCCTGCCCTCTCCACTCGGCTCTCTCTATCTCTGCACATTACACACCGCTGGCACGCTGCCAGTCTGCCGTCCCAGAATACTCTGCAGACCTGCTGAGGAGTTTGCCGGCAGATGACATGGCAGCTCTCCCCTCCTCCTGGCCTGTCTGAGCCACAGTGTCATTTATAGCTGTTAGTGTTGCTCCGCAAACGGGACGACTCTTGTGACACGTTGAATTTATTTATTTTTATAGCCTCCACTTAAAGTCACAGGTGTGAGCTGTCGTTGACAGTGCAGGCTTTTTGAGATCAGATGCGCTTTAGATGACCTCCAAACAGAGCAGCGGAGTGAACGCCTTTCAGATGCATTGGTCTCTTTTTGTCACCTGTGTCTCCCTCTGGAAGAGTTTTGCTTAGTCTGCATGCTCTTTTAAAGCACCAACCTGCAGCTCATTCACAGTTACACACATTCCCACCTGGGAGCTGCCCTCTACAGTCTCATGGCTTCACCAGAGGCTGTGTTATAACTTGGGCTGCTCATTCTTTCTTCTTTGTTTTAGAGTTGATTTTATCCTTCTCTTACCTTCAGGCACTTGTTGCCACCTACACTTTGCTTTTATTGTCCCACTGGACGGCTAAACCTTCAAGGAAAATGAATGACAATACCACACTTTTGTCTTATGGGGTTAATCTTTCTTCTTTGAGTTTTTTTACCTCATTTGAGGGCCAGAATTTTCCAACCAGGACAAAACAGTAAGACGACCAACTGAAACCAGTTTAAATTAAGAAATATTGGGATATTTATCGCTCTTCAAACACCCATAGAAATCAGTTTGTGCAGCCACTTTTTGAAGATGTATTTAGTACAAGTAGTAATAGTCCATTTAGTCTGATTTTCACACACTGTCACACTACAGGAAACCCCACCTATGCAACACAACAAACACTTTATAACAGAAGATAATAAGAGCTAATATATAGGAAATATGTCTTGTCTCAGGGCTGGAAATCATGTTCACTGATGTCGGTTCATCCCTCCTCACCGTCTCTTCATGTCCCTTTTATAACAGAAAATATCAATCACCACTCCGCCCCTCTAGCAGTCCGGGACCCAGCCAGCTCTCTCGCAGAGCCATGGGGAGGAGGTTGCCAGTTCTGCACTTGTCAACCCTCCACATCAGCGAAAGGGCAAAATCAGGTCCAACAGCAGCTCACTGTTTTATCATGGCTGCATCTGGTCTGTGAGTTTGTTCTCTAACGCCACAGTGTTTGATGAAAATGTCAAGCCATCCCACAGTCTAAAGATCTCATTTTATGGAATGATAAATTGCACACAGTTGATTAATGATGATTTGAGTGGTTTGTAATTAAATTGCCAACAGCTCATAGTCAGGCTTGAGATCTGATTGCCCAAGTCAGAAGGCCATGGATTAAAAGAAATACTTTTGTGTAAGCTACAGCGCATTATTTGATGTAGTCCAATTATTGATTACTTTTTTTAGCCTTTTCAAAACCAAAAAAACAGGAGCAAAAGTATAAGGAATGGATTAAACATGTGTGTTTATCTATTCTAACGTAAGCTACAATCGTAGACACACTAATGCAGCTGCTGCAGGCATGAGAACAGATCACTTTCAGCTCCCAAAAGGATTTCTTCCCCTGAAAATATATATATTTTTGTAGAATATCAAGAGCGGTAAATGTTAATGTCATTGTAATACTTAAAATTGAACTGTATCCATTATACTGAATCAGTTTCTCAATTCTCTGTGTTAAAGAGGCCCTCGCTCTTCATCTCAGTCCTTCCATTTCCAGGTCAGATTTTTTCGATTTGCCCGTCTCAAACCATCCATTACCATGGCAGCCAGAGATGGACAGCCCAGCGCAGCGATGGGTCATTAAATGCTGTGAGAAGATTTCCTGGCGTTACTACTGTTCACAAGGCAAACAACCGGTGTAGCTTCTGAGGAGAGCCAGCAGAGACATCGTTACCATTAATTATTAGAGTTCAAAGAGTTCAAAAGCATTTGTATTGAATTAATCCAGGTTTTTTCTTCTTTTGGATAATATACAGTAGTCTTCTTACGTGGTATTACAGTACACACTCCATCCAATAAGAAAAGATGAATGTGCTAGCAGAAGAGGCATAAATAAAGAAACAAGTAAACAACAGTGAGAAGTGCAGATGTCAGCGCATCTAGATCAGGTGGATCAGGAGCCTCCCAAGGGGTCACGAGATAAACCTGAAGGGTCTCAGTATGATTACAGGATAGGAAAGAAGACGAATCAGGATTCTAATACATCGATCTTGTTTCTTGTGAAAAACTGGATACTTTGATCTCCTCAGGCCTCTAAAAATTATTCAAATGAAACACTGAGAAGGAAAAATCATGCTGTGTCACAATTCGGATACTTCTGTTAGTACACTTCCATGCAGTACACTGTGTACACGAAGTACTTACTTGCGTAGTGTGTGAATTTTGACAGGGTAGTGTCGTCTCAGTTCGAACGCGTCTGTTGTGCACTTACCGGAAATGACGATCGAACGTGCTTTTACTTTTAGTGCAGTGTTCACTGTAACAATCACATACCATAGCTGCCATTTTCAAAGCCTGGTGGTCCCTCACCTTCCGCTACGTAGCCAAGATGGCGACCATTAAGGGTGAGAGGTGTCCAGAGCTCCGCACTCAACTTTTTGACCGTTATGAGTTCACCATCCGGGGTACTCGTAGTGCACTGCATTTTGCCATAATTGTCAGTGTGAACGCACTTAAAGTAGCAAGCGTAAATACGGAAGAACGCAAATTGAGACACCGCTTCACTGTTTGGTGGCGCTACTCAGGACTTAATGACATATGCAACATGTGACAGGGGGCTGCAAGTAGACGATGCTTCATTTTAAGTAGTCATAACCACTCAAAAAAAAGAAAATCTGAGGATTATAAGATGACTATGATGTTTAAGAGTGAATTATTCATTGGTATTGGCAGTAAAACAGCTGCTTGTCACACATTTCTTTTCCTTATTGGTGTAGGCTGAGTTATGTGTACAGGTCGCACACTCCAAAAGGTTGATATAAGAGGACGCTGCATGCCCTCCCTCTTATCTGTCTCCAGCTGGTCTAATATACTGTTATCTTGACAAAGATAACACAGAATCCTCACTGCCTCTCTCTACGCTTTATTTAATCCCCTTTTCTAAACTGTGTCCCAAATATGTCACTAAAGCACTGTGATACAGAACTGCTCATCATTTGTTGCTTTTGCTTATATGCAGATCACTTTACTGTAACACACGTTGGGCAGAGCTTCAGCTAAAATGACAGAATATAAATGAATCTGGCCAGTCTGTGTGTCGTGAAGGGACCTTGAGGTGGAATCTGATTGTAATTATACATTTCAGAGAAGCTAAACCTGCTAATGGGAGCGCTCGCTGAAGTGTAGCCTCCCCTCTCTCCTGCTCCCTCCTCACCGTGGGATCTGCTGATTCAGCACTACACACACGAGGCATTTGAGAACCAGTTTGCCAGCGAGTTAATGTATCATACATGCAACACACACACACACACACTCACACACACACAGAATGACTAATCACAAGGCTGATCTTGTGATACGTTGTTAAACCTGATTCACTGTGGAGGACAGCACTCTGCAGCCCTTCATGTTTGCTAAATTGTTTTGTCCTTATCCTCTAATCAACAAAATAGCTAATTATTATTAGCAGCTAATTACCGTATTGTGTTGTTTTATTTCAAATCAGCATGAACAACACTGCTCTGTTCTGTACAAGGGATTAGTGTAAAAGCTCTTCCTGCTTATTTCACCTAAAAGTTGTCTCAACCTTGTGTCTTTGGTTTGAGCCCAGTTGGCACCGCGGCATCATGTTTTCTGCGAGCAGCATGCCAGGCTGTCGGGTTGTTCGGGGAGATTTGTAAAGCGTGAGTGAAAGCGGAGTGACACGCCCCATAAAAGCTATTGTGGCGCTCTTTAATGCATGTCGGGTCTCAGGCTTGCGGTCAGGGTCGGCTTAGTGAAGAGGAACAGTGTGGGAGTGACCCCTCCGCTGCTCACACGCGACCTCCCGGAGACACACACATACACAAACATTGAATTATAGCTACCTGTGTCGATTCCTAGGAGAATTCATGTTTTCTCAATCTGCTATAGGACCTTCAAGTCTCTAGTGGGCAACCAAGAATAGCAGCACACCTCACATAACACACCTGTTAATGCACAGCCTTTATTGCCTCAGGTTTATTGCTAAAGCAGCAGTAAGCTGTACTGGAAACTACAGTGCAAATGTGCTTCTTACTGTAAATCTCGTTTTTTATGTTCGTCAACAAGGTTAGGTCGTTTTCACCCCTCTTCATCTGTTATCAAGATATCATGAAAAGTTAAAATTCAATTTGCTTGAATTATGGTTGACAGATAGTTCCTAGTCCAATAATCAGTTAATTAGATTTTTGCAATGATACGGATCATGGATTTCCTGTATTATACGATCATCTCATTCCAGCCATAAATATTATGCTGCATTCAAGGACTGGAAGACATCTAGGACTTCTTAACCAGCAGCTAAATATCATTTAATTCCCAAACAATTTCTTTTTCTGAGAAAAATTAACCTGAACAACAAACGATAAAAACGTTGGCTGCAGGTTTGTTGCAAATTGTTCAACACTGCAGGTTTGGGCTCTACTGAGGGAGCATTAAGTTTTCTAAAATGTATAAAACTTTATGTGGTGGAGTATCTTAAAACACACAAACCAGCACATTTGTCATGGTTGGAAACACTCTGCACACTCTCTGCTAAATTCTCTGAGAAATGTTGATATAAATGGAATTTATAAATAGACTGTAGAAGCAGGCAGAGTTGGTCTACCTGCTGAATGTTTTTCACTGTTCCCACTCGACTCGAAAATCCATGAAGGTTTTTGTGATTTGAGAAAAATTAAATAACACTGTGAAGGTTTTTGAAAATAAATGGCCTCCAAAATAGAATAAAATCACAATATATCTAGCAACTAAAGTCACTAATATGCTTCAACTTTCTGCCGTCTCCCTCCAAAAATGAGCACTTCAGATGCTGCAAGGCGTAAATATAGCATCATAGCATAAATATAGCTATGGTCTCTTTGCTTATAGAGCAGCGGAACAAGCTGTAAACATAACACTCACATATTATCACCTTATAAAGTTGATATGGTTAACGTGTTAGCAAACAGTTGCTTATGTACACAACCAACAGACACGGAGCAAGATTAGTATTCACTTAGAGTCATGTTTCTGTCCACCTGACAAATTATAGTCCAATATTCACTCTCCTTTTAGCTCTGTTTCTGGTGTCCACCAACTCCTGAGGGAAATATCTGGCTCTTTAGCTGCTAAAAGCTCCACTGTGTCCACCAGCTAGTTGCTAACTTTGTTTGTCTGTTGTTTGGCGCAGAGCAGGTAGTGTACAATGGGTAAGAGTGAACCAAAACAATACAATGTCAGGCTTCAAAATCAAAAGAATTAGCTGAAAATTGTTAAAAAGCAGCGTAGAGCTGAGGCAGACCACAGGGTTGGATGATAATTCTCAGTGAGTTCATCACAACAAGCAACCCCTCTCACATTACATATAGTCATTTGATCCATTGTTAATATAAAAACATTGATTAGTGCAGCTTTAAGATTGTGTGTAAAGGACCTTCATGATGTCTAATTCTGACCAGTGGCGTGCTTTGTGTCAAAACCTTCCCGTTTTCAATTTCACCAAATAAACAACATTTTGTAATGTCAGTAAATGTGATGTGTGGGAAGTGTGATGTGCAGTCTCATGCCGGGCATCCTCTCCGAAGCTCTGCTCCTACATTCAAAAGAGTAATTCTCTTGGTTCGGACATTAAGGATTTCACGTTCACCACAGAGGTGGAGAGCAATCTCTTGACAGCTAGTGATGTCAAGATGCAGGGGCCATAGAGAGGCAAGAGTCTGTTTGCAAGATGCTCACATCCGCTGGGGATGGCCTGACATTGGAGTGACCTCAGAGAGTGCTGCATTCAGCCTGTCTCGCTGCCAAACTTATGCACACACTGGCAGATGTATATAAACCCACAAACCCGCTCGGCCTCGTACACACATGCAGCAGGAGAATAAAGCGGGCACACGCTGACAAAAGCACAAAAACATGCACCCACACGTTCTCAGACACATGTGGGAGGCTGATGACTGCAGATACACACGCGTGTACCGACAGGCACACGTGTGCACATCGGCTGAGCAGCGCACTCTACTGGATTACTTTAATTCAGTTAGCTCTGATTGGTTTAGGGCTTTCTGAAATATCACTGCCACAGCTATTCGCAGTAGCCTCACTGTAGCCAGTACGGGGGTTTGTGCACCATTTTCAACGGCACATTGAATTCCAATGGGTTGCATGGTTCATATTTGGCAGAGGGAGCATATCCAGATGCAGTATATTTAGACTGTATAGGCCTACTGCAGGTGCTTGCAAGCCAGAGATTGATCGTCCTTATAAAAATAACACAGCGCTGTAAATCATCTGTAGCAGGAGCTTTAAAAGAAAACGCTTGTGCATCAGAATGTGTCCTTGGATGGAGAAAAATTAAATTAAACGATAAAATGAGAGCATGTGACACTTACATGCGTTCTTTCAAGTGTGTGTGCTGTATTAATTAATTTATTGAAACGGATTACAGACCAGATTGAGCGCTCATTCATCCAGATCTCACTAATATAATCTGCCTCTAAACATTTCATAGCGACTTATCTCTCTGAGCTCTCCCGCCGGATGAGCGATATTTATTCTGTTGTGTTGGAGTCTTAGGCTCCTCTGTCGGGGCTGAGAAGGGGTTTATCTGCATCCAGCGACCGTCGCAGCTCCTTTTGTGCTCGTCTCCCCCACTCCCTCCCTTCCAGCCCTCCATCCCGCCCCGTTTCGCTGGTCACACCACACACTTCCTGTTAAATCCCATTACCAGAGCCAGACGCCGCTCTCTGCACCGTGTTACGGTCTTTGAGCAAAATCATAAATAGGCCAAGCTGTTGAGTACAGATGCTGCCGAAAATACACTCGCTGTGTTCCCATTCTTACTCATCCTCCACCCCCAAAATATTTCCTCCTCCCCACACTTGGGATTTTTTTGGTGATGTCACTGTGCGATGTCATCCAGCACTTGTTCCAGAAATACCTCGGTATCTTACGCAAACAGGCGTGTCGGAGTACACAATATTCTCCTTTTCCCTTGTGAACACACCAGTTTTTTTCCAGGATTATGTAGTGAGATTGTTGCAGCAGCATTTTTTCCCTTCAGCAGCAGAGCTTCACCCAGCTATTGTTACAATGTGCTTTTACTTATCTGTTGAATATATTCCCCCTGAGGCCTGGACTGACACTAATGGATGCCAGAATCAGTCTCACACCTACAAACACACACAAACGCTACAGTAATGGCAACTTGTGACACTTCCCTAATTGTAGTGCAATGCTGGAAGTAATTTGTTCAACATAAACACACCGTCACTCACATCATGTACATGGTGTCATCATCTCAATGCTTTGTGAGGACCCTTCAACTGATGTTCAAGCTTTAACCCCCAACTCAAACCCTCATCCTGACAAACTTAATCCTTACCTCATCCTTAACCAAACCCCACCTCTAACCTTCAACTTAAAGCCAAATCCTTACCCTGACGTTACCTGAAATGCAACCCCACTTCAACCCAATCTCAATCCTAATTCAGATTTTAATCCTACACTTTAATCTTTAGGCTGCATTCACACCGACTGTGTTCAAAAAACTGCAGTCTTATCATCCGTTTCAATAAGATTACTGCATTTGTACAGAGGAGCGTCGTCCAGTTAAACCAGAAGTTGAACCTGGCTCAACTATTGTCGCATCACAACACAACGTTATCCAGCAGCGCACTGCGTTGGTCAGTCAAATGCATTCAACAGCAAATTCCTGAAGAGTGTAATTTTTACTTAAACAAGCATCGAGATGGAGGACAAATGATAAGAACGAGTCTTAAAATCCTCCGCGTTTTGCATCAATAAACATTTTAACTCATGGATCTATTATTCAAACTGGGCATCCTGGATTGTATTTTAACTTCTCACCAGTACGTGTAGCAACAAGCCCCCATTGTATTATTTATTTATTTATTTTTGCCATTTTATGCCTTTTTATTAGTTGACAGTAGAGAGATGACAGGAAACAAGGGGAAAGAGAGACGACAAAAGACATACTGTACAACAAAGGTCCCCAGCTGGGCTTGAACAGGAGACGTCATGATAAAACCACCACCAGGACGACCCCTTTGCATGTTTTTTTTTTTTTTTTTTTAAAGCAATGCTATTTTTGGTCTCCTGACTAACCTAAATATATCCATTTCGTAGCCCACAATTAATCCATATCCTGTCCTAAACCTTGTCCTAACTCTAGCCTCTATCTTAAAATCAAATCCAAAGCTTAAATCTAACTCAACCTCAACCGTACTTTAAACTTAATCAAATCTTTATTACCATAAATGAGGCCTTTGAAGATGTTTTTTCGGTGGCTACAATGACCTCGCTTTGATTATCATAACTGTCTCTCAGAAGGATAGAACAACACACTAGTGAGCACACACACACACACACACACACACACACACACACACACACACACACACAGACCATTTGCAGCCCTCCAACATTTCAGATGTCCGTCAGGTGACATGTGTGAGGCCAGAAGTAGTCAGGATGGAGGAGAGAAGAAAAGGAAGGAAAGAGGAAGTGAAGGAGTGGGAGGAGTAAGACCAAGTAGAAAGGGATGGGGAGGTCCAGGAAGGAGGTGCAGGAGAAGGCCAGAGAAATACAGACTGGCAGTCTGTCTGTCTGTCAGTCAGTCAGGCCCCAGCGCACCCGGTTCATTCAGTCCCAGCAGGGTAACGACTGTCTAACTACAATCTGCTAATCCTGCAGGCTGGCAGAGGCCCAGGGGAGTAAAACCAGCCACACCAGTACTACAGCCAGCTCCCACACCAGCTGGAGCTGCCTGCCAGCCTGCATGACTGCATGACTGACTGCCACTAACCCATGCTAACAGGCTTGTGAGAGCAGCGCATTCAGATGATGATGAAGAGGGATGTCTGTGTGTTTGTGCCTGTGGTGTGCACATAAGTGCAATTGTGTGTTTAAGTGGAAGAAATACAGTACACACAACAGGGAAATGTGTGTGTGTGTGTGTTTGGGATGCAACTAACAAGTATACGTTTATTTTCATTATTGATTAATCTGTTCATTATGTTTGCCATTTTTGCTTGATAAGTAACTTAAATGACCAAAAAATTTTTTTTTAAGTATTTTCTGTAAATTGATAATCAATTCGGCATTATTGACAAGAACTCAATATTATCGCATCTCTCATATCGTGATGATATTCTGTTGTCCAAATAAATTATCTCAAGCAAAATGAAACTATAAACTGAGAAATTGGTTATTAGGTTTTTTCATATTTTACCTTTATAAAGCATTTTGTCTGTTGCTATGCGTAACAGTGGAGCACAGTTTATTGCATTAAACATCAGTTTGATTATTTTGCATTTTATTTTGCATAGATTTACCACATTGTGTTATTATTGTGTTATTGATCCCTAATATCTGGCAAATTTTGAAGGCGAACTCCGCTGGTTTTACACATCAAAGTGTGTTTAAAGGTGTTGGGGGGTACTACTGCATATGTGGTGTGAAGTGGCTCCACAGGAAGCTGCGTGAAGTCTGATAAATTACCTCAAGTGATGTCACTTGAGTCAGCTTTGGTTGGGGCTGAAGACTACAATTTTGAAGATGAAAAAAAAGTGAGTGTGGAGAAAAGAAGTGAGCTTACCAGACCACTCCTCATCTCTTCTTGGAGCTAGCGGCTCGAGGCTACATTAGCCGCTACTAGCATAAAACACCGGAATCTCAGACCGAACTGCCGGTGGTGGGGTTGCATTGTGGGTAATGTAGGAGCCAGGTTTTGACAAGGAAGAAGAATGTGTGGAATAAAAAAGACCACTTAAAAAAACTGTCCATTTTGAGTCCGACACTGTTACAGGAGTGCAATGCTAAATCAATGAGAGTCCTCTTTTAAGGACAATAAAGGGAAGCGAAGGGAAAAAATAAAAATGGATTTGACACACACATGCTGTTTGCACCTCATAGGTGTCAAAGAGCAATGTCAGAGAGTGGTGGTGATCTTTAAGGTACTTCAGTAGGCTATAGAGAGATGCACCATCTGTTACAGGGATCAAACCCTGCAGTTATGACCTCTCTGTTGCACTTCTGTATCTGCTATTTCTCTGTTTATGTGACCCCGCTTTGTGAAATGCTAATCTTATTGATTCTGTACAGCATGATTAGGATTGTGGGTGTGTAAGTGGGTTACTCTACTAAACCTCAAGTATACTCTCTCTTGTGTGCATTTACATTTAGCAACAAATCCATTGATGGACCTCAGGAAATATGATCCCAGCAGCATTACTGACTATAGCTGATACTTAAGATCATTAGCAGAGAACATGAAATGCTTGGCATTCAAGCGGTTTAAGTCGGGACAATAATGTCGCTAAGTGATTGACAACAAAAATGGGTGTTACCTTGTTTTATTTTCAACTATATCCAAGGATTTTGTGTGTTTTCTGAATATCAGTGTGTTTCTAAAAACAACAAAAAGGGTAGACAACAGACGCAATTCATAAAAAACATTAACAAGGTAACGTACGTGAGCTCTGTCATTCAAGTATCAGCCATATTACAGCTCATGAAGCTTTAAGAACATTTCGACTCACAAAGTCATGAAGACAACATCGGTTAGTCATTGAAATAGACTTCTCTCGTAAACACGACCCACTTGAAGGTGCTGTTAAAACAGGGTGACAGCTTTCAGTAAAAAGCACACAACCTGCTGCGATAGTTTGTCTAACTCCATGAAAATGTTTTGTTCCTTTTTGTCTGTCAGTGCATATTTTTTAAGAAGCAGTGAATGAGTTGCTTCCTGTAAATTCAAATCATATTTCCAGCATCAGAAGAATCCCAAACAGATATATATTGGCCTTTAATAATGAATGGTAACCCATATTTAAAGGTCAGACTGAGTTTACACAGTTACTTTTACAGGTAATTGGCTCAGACAAACTATTTGATCGGCGTTCGTACTCTCTGATCACACTGTTGTTTCTCCGAGCCTCGAACTGACTTCTGTATACTGTAAACAGGGATCCCTGGTTGTCTGGGGTTCTGAGGAGCTTTGCACAAGATGCCGTCTAATCCGCTGTCTCCCCGGAGAGATCAGCTCTGTCACCAGCGCTGGGAATTTAACTACAACTGGTGTCGGAGATACTGACACAGACACAAAGCTGAGACTGGACCGGGGGGGTGGGGGAGGGGAGCAGAGCAGCGACGGGTGTGGATTCACACATCTGAGTAACCCACGAATTACAGTTTGTCATCATCAAATAAAAACAATTACAGTCTTGGAGAGGATTCCTGAGGCTGAAGTGGGTTATATGAACCAATCTGGATGGGGAGGATTACAGGAAAAGATGAGCAGAGGTGCAGTTTTGCCGTGAGGTAAACAACGGCAGTGTGTCATCACTCTCAGTCATTTTGACATGTAACTGTTTGGGACACCTAGACAATTGAATTTGACAAGTTAAATATGGGAACAAACTAATCTGTTTACCTTCCTTTGAAGGGAAAACCAGACAGTTTGTGTCGTGACGAGATCAGACAACATGTCTAACACATCATGTAATTGATGCCCCAACAATCTCCGTGTGCTATCAACCTATCTGCATTCAGCTCGTAGTGGATTGCTCCCTTTGAGTTCTCCAGCACAGAGGTTGAGTTTGGATCAGGCACAGAAACTTCAAAAGAGACTGTGAAGGCATCAAGAGGACAGACAGAGAAGCTCGAAACTCTCAGAAATGCAGTGTTTTCTTCAGTAACATGTTGATGATGCAGTGAAGGTCTTTTGAGCAGCAAAAGAAAGCTGTCTTCATCCTGTCTTAATTCAATTTTACATGTCGCGTACATTTGATTGAGTGCTTCAGGGAATTTATCATGAGAAAATCCAAGGCACAAAATGCCACAGAACTATTCAGTTCACAAAATAGGAGGCACAAACCTCTCTCTGTAACTATGACTGCCCACAGTGTGGTTATGTTTTGATGCTGTTTCTAAGTGGGCGCTCCCTTCCTGTCGCAGAGCCAGCGACTGACTCAAGGTCCGTCCCTGCTCCGGGCAGAGCAGGTTCACCATCACACTTTCCGTCCGTCTGGCCATGAATGATTCACACTGTCCTACTGGTCTGTTTTGGCTGGCAGCAGAGCTTGTACAGTGAAGGGTTTGCTTTATACAAAGCAAAAATGAGAGAGAAGTAGAAGAGGACCATTGTATACTTAAACAGCAGCAGCTGAAACACTGATGAATAATATTCTGTTCACTGACTTCGGTCTTAACTGGGGGAAAAAATTCAGTTCTATTCAAAATACTTAATTCATCCCTCAAGGGGCAATGTGAGGTTAGTTGGTTGACAAGCACAAAAACGCACAAACATTCATTCACACACATAAAAACAGTCAAAATCTAATCTAAAAATACAAAATATGATCCTGTAAAAAAGAAAGATGAAATATACAAAGGTTAATGGCTGTGGTCAATCCATAGTTGGCCAACAGTATCCAACACCACGAAGGCACATTATGTCAAAAGTGTAAGTGCATTTATCAGTCAATACCCAAGTAAACAGACCATCTCTTGTACCGCAACCGTTTACAAGTCTTCTGGAATAAAACCAAACTTTCCCTTTCAGACATGCACCCGTTTCTGATGGCAATTTAACATGTTGGTCTAAACCAGAGTCACTTTTCTGTAAAAGTCACAATGGCAATCTCACAAGGTCAGACCTTGTAACATTTCCGTAACACTTTAAACACGGCAAACCAATCACAACATTATGACGATCACATGTGCCTTTTTGAGGACTTGATCCGTATTAATCAGTTTAAGGGATCTCTGCGTTTTGCCAATAATTGTAGAGCTGAGGTTAACGACACATCGCAATCAGTTCTTTTCCTTTTGACAAAAGGGATCTAAACCAGCAAAGAGAAATGAAAACGTCCAAACACTTTAAATAAAAGAGACGTAAAGCGTTAATATTCTCGAATCTATCGACCAAAAATGCAAACATTCATTGCTTCTGGCTCCTCAAATGTGACAATTTGCTGATTTTCTCTGTTTCACATCATTGTAAATTATATATATTTGTGTTTTGGGTTGTTGGTCAGACAAAACAAGACATCTGAAGATGTCACCTTAGGCTCTTGGACATTTTTCACTTTTTTGGAGGGCATTTTATACTGTAGACTAAACAATTAATCAAAAAACATATATGAACAAATAATCTTTCACTGCAGCCTTAGTGAAATTCATCACAAATGATTTGTGGTTGTCCTGCTTGACTTCTTATTAAATAGGAGCGCATAGAAATATGATTGCGACCGTGAGATCGGAAATATTAATATCAAGTTATGCTTCCTAGAAAGGAGCCCAGCTTAACTGATCATCAGAACCTTTAAATAACTCTGCCAGGGAAGCAATCTGTTCCTGGAAAAAAAGATTCACACTTCCTCTCTGCACTCTGCATTTATAGAGGGGGATTTCTTCCTCTCCCTTTCCCTCCTCCTGTCTTCATTTCCGCTCTCTCAGTGTTTGTCGATCTTCTGCCTGTCTTATGGAGCTGCAGCCGATGGTGAAAGGAAGAGTACAGGCTTGATAAAAAAATGAATGATTTTATTAGTCGGTAAGGCTAAGCTGGCGTGCGGAAGGCCCTGTTTTTATCCAGGCTTTGCGTGCGATGCCTAGTATTAGCTACAGGACAGATTTCACCACTGGACAGGCAGATGCTTTCCCCTCTGAGCGTTGTGGAAGCGCCATGTGTCACTGAATCTGAGCCGGGTCTGTCACGCTGAGCTCTGAATGGGATCTAAAGCACCCTGGTGCATCATACATCAAAAGACACGACAAAACATCCTCATCATCTGTGCTCTGGAGTTTTTCTGAACTTAACACTGAGCAGAATCATCCGAAATTTTCGATTCCCTTTACAACATCTAGTGTCCATTCACTCTGCCCCTCCGCTCGCTCGCAGTAAGACTGACATGGTAACCAGATGTTGGCCTTTGAGACAGGCTATTATCTCTACAATGTGCATGAATCAGACAGTAATTATGTCATGTGATCTGCAGTCTGCATTAGAGTAAATACTTCCTTGTTAGACTTAGCTTTGACCTGATGATGGAGATGTTATGTAAGATGTCCACATAGATTAATGTTCTTCTGGCCTTTTGCAGAGTCTGCTTCACATTAGGGGAGTTGGCGTACATGTTAGCAAACACGTTTGTTCCACTGCATTGATGTTATGAGGTACCATCATTACTATGACTGTCTGCATAAACACTGGATATATGGAAATATCAATATCATCTTAAAACTGCATAGATCCTCACTATTGAATTGACAAAGCTTCTTTTATTGCTTTTATCCGTGTGCTGTGTGTTGGTTTATATGATTTTCCCTCTTGCAGCCCCACTGAATGTTGGAAGAGTATTTTAATTTCGGTTCGTTGTGTATGATTACACGTTTTACATCCTTGTTCTTTGTTCGTTTACAGACTGCACTGAGGAGACGAGGGAGCAGGGAAACATTTAAAGAAAAGAAATCCACAAGTCAGGTAAAAGAAAATTCAAAAAATATTATTCTGTCCCTTTCCTTTGAATTCAAACTAATATTGTAAAATATTGTATGTTATAGGCATTACAGGATAAGTTTGATGATATTCTATATTTTTCTTATTGTCAACAAGTCCCATGAAAAGTATCCTACTAACAAACGTTACCTGTGTAGCCTGATATCTCTTCCTCTGTGCCATAAAGCGTCATTGTTGTCCAAAAACTCATCTGTGAGCCCCACTGTTGCACTGGATGACATGTTCCTTCATTACCATGAACACACACTGTAGTAATCTTTAGTAAATCTCACATACGTCGTCCTGCTGCTGTAAATACCCACTAGAGCACCAACTGTGAATTACTCCCCTGCTGAAAATAGTCCCCAACAAATGCACTATTTACTCCTACTTTGCTAAAAACTACAGTGACTACCTGTTTCATCAAATGATTTAGCCTTTTTTTAAAATGATACTATATAGCCTTATACCTTTTTCTTAACATTTACATCTTCATGAATGGGCTTGGGGCTGAGTGCCACAGACAGGGTAGGGAAGTATTGAAAGACAGACTGATGCATTGTTGGTTTTGGTCTTTTCAGGGGATTTGTTGACAAAAACAAAAGTATAATATATATCACCAGCTTTATCCTTTAAAGTTGTTAAAGTGTCCTGCTACCTATCACCCTGCTAGGAGGACAGTGCAGACCTCAGGTGTCAGCTCCAGTTTTCCAAGGAGGAGTCCAGCCTGATGAGAAAAAAGATGGCAAAGCTGGGCCGGGAGAAGGACGAACTGGAGCAGGAGCTGCAGAAGTACAAGTCAGTTTACGGGGACGTGGACAGTCCCCTTCCCCTGGCCGAGTGCTCCGGTGGTGGTCCTCACACCACTCGAGAGGCTGAGCTGCGATTACGGCTCAAGCTGGTGGAGGAGGAGGCCAACATCCTGGGCAGAAAGATTGTGGAGCTGGAAGTGGAGAACCGCAGCCTGCGGGCGGAAAACGAAGACATCCGCTGTCAGTATGAAAGAGACTGCTTTGGGCGGGAACCCTTCTCCAGCATGCCCTCGTCGCCCTACGGTGGCGATGCGCTGGAGTCGGCAAGTGAGCTACGTCGCCATCTACAATTTGTGGAGGAGGAGGCTGAGCTGCTGCGCCGCTCCATCTCAGAGATTGAGGACCACAACAGGCAGCTTACATCTGAACTGAATCGCTTCAAGTTCGGCCCCAGCAGCAGCTCTGGGCCTGTTGGCGAGGAAGGTAGTGAGGGAGGATTATTTAAACCTGGTAATGGTGGGAATGGTAATGGCTCCAGCAGCGGGATGATGATGGAGGAGCTGAAATCAGCCAGAATGCAGATTAATGAGCTGAGTGGAAAGGTGATGAAGCTGCAGTACGAGAACCGAGTCCTCATGTCCAATGTCCAGCGCTGTGACCTGGCTGCACACCTGGGCCTGCGCTCCGGCAGCCCTCGAGACAGCGATGCAGAGAGTGACGCAGGCCGGCGAGAAGCAGCTGAGGACGAGGAGGCAGGGCAACTTCTTCTCCTCCACCCCAAGAGGGAGGGCCCTATTGGGGGCGAGAGTGACTCTGAAGACCTGTTTGAGAAAACAACCACCTCAGGGTTCGGAAGCATGAAACCCTCAGATGGCAGCGAGCTCAGCGCCACTGAACTGGCCAACCGCAGGAGGGAAGAACGGGAGTCATTCACCAACGTGAAACGTGAGGCAGAAAGGCTCGGGAAGACGGTGGACCGTCTGATCACGGACACTGACAGCCTGATCTTTGAGGGCAGGCTGCTGGTGACGACAGGAGAAAGCCTGGAAGGAGGGGTGGCGTCTGGAAACAAACCAGACACCCAAGTCCTGGACACCATCAACACTCGCATGAAGGCTTTCCGCACTGAGCTGCACATCTTCGTGGAGAAGCTGGACCATATAGGGGAGGGGCTGAGAGAAAGGACAGACGATCTGTCACCCATGCCAAACCTCACAGAGTCCAGCAGCTTCCTGTCCACAGTCACCTCCATGTCCCGTGACTCTCCCATTGGGACCTTTGGAAGAGACCTGGTGACGGACTTCCAGGTAAGTTCAGTGGATAGACGTCCTGTGACCTTTTCAACTGTTTTTAAGGTGACATCTCTCAGAACATTTAGATGTTTTCTTTCTGTGGCTGCTTTGTTCTTTTGCAAAAAGAGAAATATCAATGATAAGGTTGAAGCACTGTCTAACTGGCAGTTAGCCATGATGGGGAAAAAGTCAATACTTTAGATTTTCTTAAGACCGTTGCAAACAATAAGCTCTTTTAAAATCTTGCATAAGGACATTGATTAGCATCCCACCTGGTTGTCGCAGGAAAGAACAGCTGACGTCAAGACAATATCACACCAGATGGCTTCATTGCTTTAAAACAGCAGTAGACAAAAATATTAAGTCTGCAAAATTATGTAAAGTAGAGGGCAGAATCCAGATATACAGATGAGAAAACCCACTGGTGTATTTGTAAATGTGAGAATTCATTTAGGTTTGATTTAAATGGGCCTAAGTGTGCAGTCATTAGTAGAGCAATTAAGGCCAAAATAAACTAAATGGGACCCTAAGTCAGCACTGTGTGCAAAAAATCAGCTCTAATTAAAGACAGTGGCAGCACCACTTTGGCAGAACAAATACTATCCACAGCCATGCCTGTCAATGGGAATCTCATTAAGTTGTAGGCAAACATAGCTTTAAGGATAGGTTCGGATTTTTTCCAGTCTATCTTAATACAATATTCACACGCCCACATACATACGTTAAGAGAGTTATGGGTCACTGTCCTCCTCTCCTCTCCGCAGTGCGACTCCACTGTAAGAAATAGAGTAGAAAATCCACAATACTCGTTCCGTGCAGAAATGTATGTTTATATGTATGTATTCTCTAAATGTGTTAAAGAAAAAGTGCGCCCTACTCATCTCTTCTTGAGGCTAGTGGCTTGATGCTACATTAGCCGCTACTAGCATAACACACCCGAATCTCCAACAGAACTGTCGGAGGTCGAGTTGCTTTGTGGGTAATGTAGGCGCCAGGTTTTGACAAGGAAGAAGAATGCGTGGAATAAAAAAGATGAGATCTCTGGTTCTCTTTTTAAAAAACTGTTCTTCGCAAGTCTGGCAATATTGTAGGAGTCAGCCAAAGCTAATACAAAGCTTTACTGGTCTTGAGTTAGCCAGATTGAGTGGGTATCTTCCAAAAGTTAAGGTCTCTACGAAATTCCCTGGACAGTGTTTCTTTGCTGAGATGTGGTGGAGGGATATGTCAGGACAAAGTTACCGACTTAATTTGGCTAACTGCCTGATGAAGCCGCACATTAAGTTTGACTTAACTTAAGAATGCATTTTTGCACAGAGCGAGGACTCCTGTTTCTTACAGTGGAGCGCTGCAACAGGTGGGGAGTTTGATTGGGGCGGTGCACTTTTCAAATGGTAACACAGGCGTCCTGAGGCGAGTTCAGGGAGGACAGAAACCTCCAGTGGAGCAGAAGGGCAGAAGCTTGCTTGATCTTGATTTTCAGTATGAATGATCCTTCTGACTTTTTGGTTTTTAAGCAGGAGGTGTCAGAAGAGTTACCATAACTGGCTTGTGGTGTTCATATAAGCGATGCCACTTTTTGATCCTTCAGTGTTGACTTTACCTATCATTGTGAAGCAGAGTTCACCAAGCATTGGATTGGTCACCCACTTACACGGAAAGTGAGCTGGGATTATTAGACCATCACGTGAGAGTTAGATAGATTTTAAAAAACATGAACCTATCATTTAAAGCCTCAAAAGGAAATAGACGTTTAGAGACTCTTTAGACCCCCAGACCTCCGATGCCAGCACAGGGTGACATAGCAGGACCCCCCGCTCCAACATGAGCCACCCAGCTCTACCGCCACCGCCACCCCTCCCCCGACCCACCGCCACCACCATCGCTTCCTGCTGCTGCCACATTCACATCTGCATCTCCATGCACATCGTCATAGCCAGCAGCCCTGCCTGCCTCCTTCTCCCTGCACTCACTGTCTGCAGCTGCCCTGCTTCTAGTCAGCCAGGGCCAAGGGTGCTTAGGAGGGTGCTTGAAAGGCTGCTTGGTATGAATGGAGTAAGTACTACAGGAGTTATGGCAGCTTCTTCCATTTGGCTCGATTCAAAGCTCTTCCTGACTTAGTGAATTGTTGCATGATGAAGTTTAGTAAATATTTTTCTCTTTACAGCTTTGCTCCGCCATGCTATCATTTGTATGACTCATTATGACAAATAAATGGTGTAGCTATTATGTTTGCACAACATATCATCACGCACACACACAGACACACGTGGGATTGGTTACTCCATGGTGTTTCCAAGGAGACAAACCATAAAAATGTGTGCACTGTCTAAAATAACCTCTGTTCAATAAAAAAAAAAAAAAAAAGAGTCTAAACCAGAGTTGCATGGCGCTGTGTGAGTTGCCTGTGGAAGAACCTCGCTGGCTGGCATCCTGCTTTCTGTCCTTGTTTTATTGCAGCTCAGTCAACATGTCAACATACTGTGTACTCTTCCAAAGCAGGTTCACTATCTCTGTGCTGCATGATCAGGCAGACATCTTGGATGTCTTTTCTAATCAGCCAGACTGTCGTATGGAATAAAACAAACAAGCTCTTCAAACATGTCTCACTTCGAGAACCCAATCTGCTTTGTAGAGATAATAGACTGAAGCTGCCTCCATACTCATTCTACCCAATGACTTGTTTCTGCTTTGCTCCTCTGCCTGTAGGACTCGCTGGTTAGTCTGGGTGAAGCTGGGTGCTTTAGTCAAAGCTAACCACTGTACTAACAACTCACACCTGTTCAGCAATAAGGCCTTCGTCCATTGAGAGTTGTTGACGATGATAAAAGTTGTAGAATCGTGGAGTTTTAAATGTAATAGACTACACAGCAGAAAGTGTAGCAGCAACGAGTAGGGTATACAGTGAATGTACTGTATATATAATATATTTTAAAAAATTAGATTGATTGATAGATTGTACAATAGTGCATTCACCAGAGAAACAAAATTGGGATGTTTTGTCGAAATTATTACTTCAGAGTCCCATCATTTTATTATGTTTATCTCATAATAACAAGATCCATATGATGCGGATCTTGAGATAACCAAGGTAGCCCGCGCACTGTCGATCACTTGTAGTCAATTTAATGATGTTTCTGTACCCAGACCTTCTTACCATCAAGTAAAATTCAGATACTTTGATTATGAGATCTTTACAAGATAATTATGAGATACATGAGAAAAGAGTTTCTAATAAGTACGAGATGTTTATCTTATAATAAAGTTTTTTTTTAAACTTGTAATTACAAGATATTTGTCTTGTAATTATCTTGTGAAGTGTTGGAAATGTTTTCTGGTAATTATGACAAAACTCATCGCATAATTAAAAAATATTGATCGTGAAGAAACCAAAGAATCTTGCACACTTATTACAATCGCAATTAGGACTTCTGTATCTCATAAATATCATTTAGCATTTAACAGTAATTATGACAAAACTCATCGACTCATCAACTTGTCGAACCCTTGTACTCACGTCATTTTTATTATTATGAGATAAAAGTGTTGTAAATACGAGATAATAGTTTCTAATAATTTCAAGATACTGAGTCTTAATTACATGATGTGGAAGTCATGATCATGAGAATATGTCTCCGATTTTTTCCTTTGGTGAATGCTATACACTTATGTAGATACCTATTTGGTACGATAGCATAAAGCTCCTGCTAGCTAGGAAGATTCCTCACTTACAGAAATAAAATGTGGACACTGCTACAAGAGGGGGCAACTAGCATGGCGCTGTCTTACAGCTCAACTGAAGCCTCGAATGCCTCCAGTGTATTTTAAATGCTGTAATGTCTGAAAACAATGTGCATCACGCAGGCTTAAGACGCAACCTTCCTTAGTTGACTGCTTCTACAACACACACGGCTGTGCACCGGCATGTGTTGACAACCTTTAGCGTGCTAGCTCTCGCTCTGCAGTTTGCCGTGGTATCTCTCAGCTGTTGGTTTGGACTCATGTATCCCTCATTGCATGCGCTTCATAACAAGTGTTTTGCATTCTTTTCCCTCCCGATTCCCTCTCTTTGTTCCTCTTTGTGTTCCCGCCAGATGTTTCAGCCCATGATTTTGTTCATCCTCGTTCTCGTTCTCTTCTCATCTCTCTCATACGCCGTCATCTTTAAGTTGGTCTTTCTCTTTGCGCTTTTCTTCGTACTCTAGTCCGTTTGTTTTTCTCCACACCGTGTAGTCTGTTAGTTAATTTCCTCCCCTCTGCTTATATTCTTTACCCATTTTCTGTTTTATTTTTGTTTGTTTTCCCCGCCCGCTTTCTTTCCTCGTCCCCTCACCCCGCTTGTTGTCTTCTGTCTGTTTTGTCCACAATCCACCTCACACATCTCCCCCAATACCACCACTACCTGCACCCCTGTATCCTGCACCTGTCACCCATCCCCCTAACCCCTTACACCCACCGTCCACACCCACCCTTCCCTCCCCCTCCCCTTCCCCACCCCACGTCACTCACAGTCCGGTCAGAGGGATGAGCTGGAGTGGCGTCTAGGACAGGAGCGAGGCGTGGAGCCCCAGAGCCAGAGCCAGGGTGGGGGCCAGGCCCAGAGCAGGGGAGCCACGGGACTCACTAGGTACCACAGGCCCCTGGCTTTAAGAGCAGAGGTCAGTGCCTCCTCCCTCCTCCATCTCCCTTCCACCTGTGGGACTGAGTTGACACTGGCTCCACCATGAGCCCCGTACACTGGCCTTCTGTCGACCTGGACTCTATTTTCTAATCGTTTAAATTGATTCAAAGACAGATCTGGTTTGGTTTCTTCTCTGTAGAGCGACGGTGGTGAGCTACAGCTCTGCAGGGCCTATAGATGCTCCAAAACTACCCAAAGCATGTCATTTTTAATTTAATTTATTTTGTTTATTTTGCAGAATTGACATAAGAGACATACAGGCAAATATATGAAAGTCATGACATCATGGTCAAACCTAAAATGAAATGAGCAAATGTTCAGAATGAGGGTCATTATACTGAAAAAGGCATGTTTTTTAGGCGCTTCTAGGGTTTGTTTTTGGAGTGTCCGTTGGCCTGAGAAGCAGTGCACCATGGCAAGAAAGACTTAACTTGCCCTTCAGTGAAGCATTTGATAACATTTACAGGTACAGGCCAATTCTGAGGAGTTTGACTTTACAGTTTATTCACTGGAGACCAAAGTAACAAGTTTATCTACTGTACTTCAATGTACTTCCATTTAAAGTCAGTTCTGAAAATCATGTTCTTGCCGTAAGGAGCATTCTCACAACTCAACCAAAATATAAACTATGAATTTGGCTGATTTTGAATTACAGGTGATCAATGGTTTGTTTTGATCAGAAGGCCGCTCAGTCCAGCATGTCTAGTGACACTCCAGCCACAGTCACTTTTTGATGCTGAACACGATTTCACTTCATTCACTCACTTCTACTTTCACACTAAATATTCACTCCTAAAGCCACTGATCTTTTGTTTTTTTTTAATTATTATTTTGGTTTAACATTTTCCTTATTGCTTTTTAAATGAGTACCATTTGCCTCTGGACATTTTGTGACTGATTTACTCCTTTGAAGAAACAAGTAGAAAGTAGATCGCACAGCACTCCAAAGTTAAGAGGAGTTCTGAAATTTTAGCTCACTTATCGCACCAGATTTGTAGCTTGTATGTTGTGCTTTAAAAAATAGATCTGCTGGTAGACAGTTTGTTGCCCTCTAAATCAGTGTGAGACAGCAGCCACGCACAGCTACAGTATATTGACTTGTGAGACGTATGTATGCACTCAGTGTATCACGGCTGAGTGTGCACACAGGGGCACCCTGTAGTGATGCCCTCTGGCACCGGTTCATCACTACCGGCTGCGCTGTCATGACTCGACTCAGCAAATTAAATGTATGTAAAACTGCAGCTTGCTCAGAAGTGTCATAATACACTTTAAACACACACACTGAGAAAATCAAAGAGCGCAATCAAAGAGGCGAGTGGTAACGCTGCCGCCGCACACATCAGCTCAGATCTGTTAAATCCTTCAGTGACTCGGCTGTTTAATAAACCGGCTGTGTAATCGCAGGACACTGGGATTCGTAATCGCTGCCTCATGATTGTGTTCATAGAGAAATCACCCGCTGTTATGTAATGCAGAGTACTGGCAGCGGTGATGTGACACATTACTATTACAGTTACAGTTATAGCACATTCGTGTGGATTTAGTGAATGAATGGGAAAGCAGCTTGGATATGGCAGGATTAGCACCGCACTGTCGGCCTGTGTGATTTGCATTTGACATTGGGCTGACAGGGAGGTGATTCAGGGTCAGCACACACTGAACAGCTCAACTTACTGTTGGAGGGTACAGCGAACGTCCGCACGCAGGATAGAAGAAAGAAATCGCATTAGAAAGCTCTGCAATTTCCAAATTGTCAGAGCCTGCACTTTGAGTTTTTTTTTTTTTTTAATAAGGACAGACAGGGATGTCTTGTAAACGAAGAAGAATCATGACATTCAAAACCATAAACATGAGCATCTCATTTCCCTATGAGCATTTCTACACCTGTAGTAAAGAAATCAAACCTCACATGCATTCAGCTCCTATTGCGATTGCTGTATTTGGCATATAAGATTTAACGATTTATTTTTTAAAGTGCATTTTTGGAAATAATACCTGTCACAAGACGACTAATAACATTTTAGTCATGTTTAGTTTTATTTTGGTGATAGAAACCATGATTTAGATGAAGTTTTCGAGCTTTAATGAACTCTTCAGATGTTTTGTCAGTGTCATGCAGCTCTAGTATCTTAATATACAGTATTTATACAGTGACAGTATCATTTTGCCCATCACAGTTTCTATTCACTATTCTATTAAGCCTCAAGTAACCTTTTGATAATTCATAAAAAGGGTAGCCTATGAGTCAGAAATAGTTTGACATAAAACTAACTTATTCACTTATTTGCAGAGAATTAGATAAGATCGATACCACTTTCATGTCTCTAAGGTAAATATGAAGTTACAGCCAGCAGTCAGTTAGCTTAGCTTAGCATAAAGACTGGAAACATGGGGAAACAGCTAGCTTAGCTTTGTCCAAAAGTAACAAAATCTGCCTACCAGCACCTCTAAACCTCACTAATTACACATGCTATGCCTTGTTTGTTTAATCCGTACAAATATCGAAGTGAAAAAAGACAAGTTGCATTCTTATGGGGGGGTTATGTGCGGGACTATTTCTTTGCGGGGAGCAGTGACTCCAGGAAGTGGTTTCTACTCTTCAGTTTGTTTGTTTTTTACCTTTGGACAGAGCCAGGCTAGCTGTTCCCACCTGTTTCCAGTCTTTGTGCTAAGCTAAGCTAACTATAGCTCTGTGCTAGCTGTAGCTTTGTATTTAGCAGACAGACATGAGACTGCTACCGATCTTCTCGCCTAACTTTCAGCAAGAAAATGAACAAGCGTATTTCCGAAAATGTCAGACTATTGCTTTAAGATTTATATACTTACGTTTGAGGTTTGATCAAAAAGCTTTGATGTTGCTAGATGAAGAAATATGTAGTCCAGCTCAAAATGTGCAGCATTAAATTATAATCATTTCTTGAGATGTTGCAGAAGAAGGTTTAATGGGTTTCTACTTGTGTGAAAGTCAGATCTCATTTGAGCTTTTTTCAGTCCTGCACAGTGATTTTTTGTTTTGCAGTGGAAATTGAAGAGAACAAATATAATCAAGCGTAATCATCTCAAATACAGCTTTACAGAGAGACAAACAGAATGACAGTGAGATATCAATATGTGATGTAGTTTATCCAAAGTGTTGCTAAAGTGACTGTGTGCTGTGCTGCTGTGGGTTCAGCTCCGGGACACGCCTGCTTCTGACATCCAGTTTCGTCTGGAGCATGAACGAAGGCTGCGAGCAGCGACGGAGGAACGGGAGGCTGTCGTTTGTCTGCCTCAGGTACAATAATGCAGTCACGCCATGTTTGAATGCCTTTAGATTATGAACATGAGCAGAAGAACACCGGTATCACACTTCACTTGCTCTGCTATCTTTGCTCAAATTTGAACATAATTTTAATTTAAGTGTCTTCCCTGGAGAGGGAAGAAAGTTTGGGATTTCAGCTTTTAATATCCGTACCTGCATTTAGTTTTAGACTAAGATTGACGTCACGTGTGTCACATGCAATTTCCACTAAATCCCTTTTTTGTACTTGCAACATGCCAACCTGACTCCAATCACATAAACATGATATTCAAAATATGATCAACATGACATCTACTCTTACAAAATTATCCTTTTAATCAAAGTTAAAAAAGAAATAGCATGTAGAAGTATGGATCTATGTTTTAAAATAGAAGCTTTTTGTCATTTTAAGCACAAAAACATACAGCATCATTTAGAGCTGAAACAATTCATCATTAAAAACTAACTTTTAACACAAAAGATGCCAACAATTCTCTGGTTCTTGCTTCTCAAATTTAACTAGTTTTCTTAATCTTCTGAAATGAAACTAAATATCTTTGGGGTTTTCTACAGTTGGTCGGACAAAAAAAGCAATTTGAATATCTCAGGTTGGGCTTTGGGAAATTGTTGATTGGCATTTTCTACTATGTTTTGCCATTTCTTGGACCAAATTATTATAAAATAAGTCCTTCTCAAACAAATAGATCTACTCAAAAATTGTCCACATATCAAAAATGATGGAGAAGAATTACTGGGTACATTACTCACTTACTGACTTACTTGGCATTAAAAAGTATTTTAATGTGACAGTTTTCAATTAAACCGTTTATTGACTATGTGAATCGACCTTTTGCCTGATCCCTTCTGCAACAGGAAGACGAGCGTTTGCATCTGGAGGCCCAGCGTGGAGGCCTGGAGCTGCAGGGACTTCAGAGTCATGATGTGCCCTGGACTCAGGAGAGAGCCATGCTGCAACAAGAGGTCCGCCTCTTCAGACGCAACACCGTCATCTTCTACATGAAGCTCAGGTGGATCCTAATGCACTGGAGGCTTGGCCGCAAGACCGACTCTGAAGAGGAGGCGGTGCACCCGGAGGTGAGTCAGAGGTTTGATAAGTTGGGTTGGATCTGTTGGTCTTTCCTGTCACTTTCTATTTTGCACATACTGCAGGTTTTTAAGTATTTCCATTTTATGCTACTTTATACTTCTACTCCACTGCAATTCAGAGGGAAATATTGTACTTTTTACTCCACTACATTTATTTGATGCCTTTAGTTATTAGTTACGTTGCACATTTAGACTTATAATTAAGGTTATGACCCATAAAACCAAAAGTGTTGCAAATACCAACATGGTACAGTACAGTTCTTAATCCAGAAAGCAATAAAGCATATCAGGTTGTGGTTTGAGTCGATCATTAGTAATGAGGCGGTGAAAATGGCAACAAACAAGTGACTCATCCTGAATCACTTTCAGTCCTGTATCACTTTGAGGTGCGTACTTCCCACCAGGATGCTGGAGCTTCTGCAGGACTGATTGATAGTCTGGTTAATTGGTTGCCCGGCTGATCTATGGCGGGCGATGCTTCACTTTTTCTTGTTATCATCTCGGGCTCCTGGTTGATTAAACTCTTAATTTGTGTTTTGCTGGTTTTGTTTTGTTTTTCTTCGAGTGCTCACATGATGAGCGTTCACAGCTCTGCACCGCACTTCCCCAGAGATCACAGAGCAGTTCGGCCGGCACTCGAAGTCTTTTTCCAGAAATGTTCTGTTGATGGAGAATGAGCTCTTGTAATTACTGATCTTTTCTCAGCTGTGCTGGGTATCACTGCTTACACTGTCCACCCAGTTCCTCCTGTTTATACTAAACAAACTGCTCTTGTGGTTGTCATAAAAATACACATCACTTTGCTTTGTTGTGTAATATTACAACTTACCTTTTCTTTTATCTTTGGTTGGGCACTCAAGTCAAGTTTCTTTTTAAAGAAATTTAAATAAAACCACTGCAGGTACAAGACAGCCTTTTTACCGAGCTCTGTTTTGGGGAACCTCCAGAATGAGACACTCCTTAGATCTAAATCAGTGAGTTTGCCTTTACTACAGAAGAGATGCAAGATATATATATTTTCCTACAATGTGGCTTACCAGTATCTCTTTAAAGACAAATAAGGAGCAACTTATCATTGTCTTACAGGGAGTAGAGTATCGAATAACAAGAAAATAAAATCATTTTTGTATCAACACTTTACTGCGGGTTCATTTATTCCAAAGAATAATGAATGTGAATGTGGCAGGTTGTTGTGTGATGGACTGGTAAACAACTGGAGACTCATCCAGGGCGTTTCTCTGCCTTCTGCCCGTTGCATGCTGGGAAGGGCTCAGCAACTGTGAGCCTGAAACTGAAAATGTGCTGGTACAGAAAAATGTGCGCATGAATTAAAACACAGGCTTTTCATGGCCGCATCATCTGTTCCAGTTTGAGAAGTTGGAGGGCATCCCAGAGCTGGGCGTGATAATGGAGCAGGCGGAGGGGGAGTCGGATCGAGACGGCAGACTGTGTTTACCACAAACTCCAGGGGACGTCCTCGACCCCGGGCCCATCATCCCTCTGCCGTCACCTGATCGACACCTGCAGCATCAAAGACAGGTACTCACACATTTACACCCCCTCCACTGGTTTCTATTATGACAAAATGAGGACAAACTCCAGTGACTCCACTGTCTTACTTTAGTTTGGGGATTGCAGAAATAGAACATTGAACATAAACTGAACATAATTTAACATCAGTAAAGTTATGAGTTCATCAGCCATGTTGTGATCTAGAAGCCTTCAGGCAGATAAACTCATATTAACCTGAACCTTTGGTGGAAAATAAAACACAGCGGAGATAAGAGGGTTCATATCTTTTTGAAATACCTGCACACAGCTTTCCAACTTAAAATCAGCTCATTATTTTGCTTAAACAAATTTAGCATCATTGTGCTTTGGAAACGAGATATTCTTTGCTTTGTAATCCTGGTCTGAATTATAACTATACCAGTAATTTCCTGAACTAGTCAAGATATAATCCAGCCGGCTCCCAGTGAGCGCTGCCATTACTTAAGAAACGTCCCTCCAAAGTTCTTCATATTTGTGAGATTTTTGATGGAGCAGACTCATACTTTCTTGGCTGCCAGTTTTTAGATAAATTGGTCCCTAAATTTTAAGGGAGGCCCATGGATTTGGTACCAACTGAGGGCAGTCCTCCAAAAATGTCATACAAATCTATCATTAAATTTAAATTGTTTTTAAAGATCTTGCCAGTCCAGTGCCCCTGGATATGTAGGGCCCCGGGGCTGAAGCCTAGATCAGCACGTGCATTAGTCCACGCCAGAATACTTGGCCATTTACACTTCCGCTCTCAGATTTGGCCAAATTAGAAAACTACACCTCAGTGAGTCTACTTTTGGTAGGAGAATGTAGAATTTTTTTTTTTTTTTACTGTTATTTTAATCATGGGGGGGGTGGAGTCTCAGGCATCCCAGGCTCATGATGCTTTAACATGTAAAGCTTCAAATTAAAGTAAAAACATCAGACTGAATCAAAGTATTTTTCTCTAACAGCAATGTTATGGTAGCTAACAACGTTCAAGGTTTATTATTAAGCTTTACTGTCATTTTGCAATACAGGATTACACAGTTTAATGCAGTTGTAGCCCCTTCGTACTACACACACACAAAATGTATAGAGACAAAAAATTATATTAAAATAGAAAAAATACAATAGAAACACTTCAGTAATAGCAGCAAGGAAGAATACTATACTATATTTCCAAAAGAAGATACTATATAGTTATATATAAATACACACACATAGTGAACATGGGCTTATTGGTGGACTGAAAGAGGTTGCACTTTTATTATTTTTCTCATTCGTTTTTAATTGTGTTCAAATGAATGTTTGGCAGCCGTTCATTAGAGCTGTTTGGCATGGTATGCAGATGAGAATCTTGGCCTAGATAACTAGTTAGAGGCAGTAATTATTTTGAGTACGCCCGGTTTTAGGCTCATTGTTCAAACGAAAACATGGACTCTCAGTTACATGCAAAGGCGACAAAAGGAGCTGTGTTCTTCGGGCTGCTGAATGTTGCAGAAGAGGAGATTTGACGTAGCGTGTGTTGAGATCTGCTTTCAGTACGTCTGTCAACCACTTTGCCCCTAAAAGTAAAGAAAGTATGTAAGCATTTTGGGCTGGATGCATTATTAAGCAGCCCTAAGTGCTCTACTTTGTCCTGTGTTTTGATTTTTCCTCAACATCATAAAAATGGTTTGCACAGTGATCTGACATTGTTGCTTTACTCTGTGAGCAGTTTTCCAGTTTTAACAAGCGTGCCCACTAGACTATATTAAGCTTTATGCACGAGGGCAGAAATGCAGACTTGCTTTAGTAAGCATCTGCACACATGGCTGCTACAGCAGAGCAGCAGAAGAGCACATGATAATTCCTGCAGCCGGGGTGAGATAATGGTATGTTAAGCCGTAAAGAGGTCATTGAAAGTTTTCAGTGAAGACTTGGACATAATTTAGGCAGTTTGGCAGCTTGTTGAGGGGAAAATCCTGATTCATTCATTCCTCTGGTACTGCCAGTGTCTGATACTGTTGAAGTGCTTAAGTATATATAAATACTGTAACTACTGTAGATGAGATGATGAGATTTTTCCCGCAGTGGTTGTGAACTTTCATCACATTTAGTGTAGGGTACTCTACTCAAACTAGTGTTACTCCAAACGGTTAAACAAGGTCTTCACAATAACATAACAGTTCTCAAATCAGCTTGAAATATCTGGAATAACACTCTCAATGATTGAATTTAGCACGGATTTTCTTTAGCTGGATGGTGCACTGGTTAGCACTGTCACCTCAGTGTCAAGAGGGTCCTGACTTTGAACCTGACCGGGACCTTTCTGTGTCAAAGCTAACACATGCTGGGTTTCCTCCCTATACTCTGGTTTCCTCCCAAATCAAAAGACATGCTGATAAATTATTAAAAATACTCATGTCACTGCATCTTGCCAAAGCTCCTGGGTGCTGGCCGCTGCTCTAAATAGTTGCAGAGGAAGAATTTCCCCATGGTGAAAGATAAAAAAAAGCATCTTCTGATGGCATTAGTGTTTGTTTGTAGAAAAATAGGATCTGTTGGTGCAGTAGTAGCGTGTATTACTGTCACACTGTCTTTTTTGATACGACCACTGGGGTACCAAAGTTGGAAATGTTCAAATTCTACATGTAATGGCTTTAAATTAAAGGTACCCAGTGGACCTTTTGACCACTAGTGATGACTACCGCTAATGAGCTATTTTGTCCTTCAGTACAACACTCACAGAAGACTCATACCATAATGTAAACTAGTTCAGTTCTTTCAGTCACCTCTCTATTGTCCTGTAAAGTAATAAATGCTAAATGGCGTTGCTACTGCTAGCTAACAAACATGGATGTAAACAATGAAGGTTTCAAAATATTCTAATATCTGCTTTGCAAATTATTTATGAAGAAGGAAACACATTCAACATGTTTGTTAGGCCTTAAGGATACACACAAGTGCATTTTGGTGAGAAACATTGAATGTAAATTAAATGTTTATTTACAAGAATACTCCACAGGATACCTTTAACTTAAAATAAGCAAATTAGCATGTAAGCTAGCTAGCTACCAAGCTAAACTACTGGTAGCTGTCAGGCTTGCTAGTTATATTCATTTTAAAAGTGTCTATCTTTGGGAATTTTTTAGATATTTTCTTCAAATATCTTTTCATCAGAGAATCCAAAATGTTTTTCTGATGCTCATATGATGCATATGTAAATACACAACAGTAGAACAATAAGAATAATAAAGTCTATTGTGTGTTCTACCCTCATAAAAAAATAATTCATGCGAGTTCCACTTTTTTCCTGGTTATACTTAGACTGGATTGAAGTGCACTGGCCTTTTAACACCTGAGCTCATATCGTGTTCTCAGCCGCGGCGGGGAGAGCCGGCGGCGCTGTAGTGATACTTCGAAGGTGATGTTTTACTCACACACTCCTTTGTGCTTCACTGCCTCCTGCCAAGACCCAAAGACTCTCCACAGCAAGACCACCAGAGGCGAACAGCTCTCTGAGCAGACACTTCAGGAATAACATACTGTTCTCTTCCAGTGGATGTCATTGCTCATATAGCCTGAAGCCATTATAAACCCAAACACAGATCTTAAATGTGGCTGTCTAAACTTTCTCAAACTCCCTGCATCATAATTGGACTCAAATAAATCAGCATCGTAGTTGTCCAACAGGTTTTTGTTGCAGCTTTAATTACTTCACTAGTCAGAGGTTCCTAAAGGATTTCACTTAATTTAAATTGATTGCAACCTTATTTTTGCACCCATCCATGTGTACGTATTTTAGTGCTTTAATGGCGCAGGAGTCAAGAAAGGATAGATGGGAAAGGACAAGGATTTAAAAAGAAAAAGAGGGCAAGAAGACAGATGGGAAACAGAATGGAGAAATTCAAGACAAATTCATTTATAAAGCACTTACAAAGCAGGTTTGTCCCAAAGTGCTTTAAAGAGAAACAAAGGACACATGCCCAGATAAAAACAAGAGACAAGATCAAGATAAAGACAGAACCTGCTGATCTTGCCATGTTCATGTGTGTCTGAGTGTGTTGGATTAACCTGTTCCCGAATGTGTGTTTTTGTTGATTGTTTTGTCTGAATCTTCTCTGTGCAGTTTGGAGAGAACCGGCAGGTGCTGCAGGCCCTGCGGACGCTGCTGGAGGAGTTTCGAGAGGAGCTGCTGGAGGAGGAGGCGCGGCGGTGCCAACTGCAGCAGTCCTACGCCAATGACAAAGCCGCCTGGGAGGTCAAGTGGGCAGAGATGAAGTGCCAGGTCGCCCAGGTACAGATGGCGTCTCAGCACCCACCTTAAAGGGACAGGACACAATCTGCTGTAGAAAACTAGTGGTGCATTCAATAAGCAGCATGGCGACAGTAAACATGTTGCCTTTTTCCACGGGTGAAATCCCACTCAGGGCAAACCGGTAACAAGTCGAAAACAACAAATGTTTTTTATCTTTTGACCTGTCATTTCAGCCACCCTCCCTGGGCCAATCAGTGCCATTTTGAAAGTGCAGCAATGAAATAAATAATAGCTCAAAGTTGTGTCTTAATCCATTTCACAAGGGACAAACAAATGGACAGAATCCAATTCATAAGCACCCCTCAACAATTAAATTAGAAGAGGAAGGACAGCTTCCAATAAGACAAAATAATGATGCATCACTTGCTTGGCACTATGTAACGGGTACATTCTGTCATTGTGCAAAATTAATTGATTCAGCATTGAGCCTAATTGTTCGATGTGCCTCTAAGCATTTCTTACTGAACTCAAGACAGCTGTTAAAGCGCTCTCTTATATTCCTAATGGGAATGTAAATACTTTGTAGATGAGAAACAGACCGATACGAGTACATAAAAGCTGATATCAGTTTTGTACGAAAGGCTGCTGATAGATGATTTTTGTGTCAGTATCAAAAATATTGAAATTTGAAATTACTTCAAAGGCCTCCAAGATTGCAATTGTTCTTCGATTCGCCCAAACTGTTCTTTACAATGTCGTGGGACACTAAATCTCTTCACTGACACCCAGGAAAATAACCTTTTTTTAAGGGTTTCTGGGTGTTCAGACCAAAACACCAACAACAGCACACCATTAGGAAACACAAGGGGGCTGCGATGATGAAATACAGCCAAGAGAGGCCAGTTAGAGTAACACATCCACGAGTTTGAAGACTTATCAGATGCCAAAACGCTACAAAGCATTGATATGGTATTATGAGACAGGATTTTACAACTCTTAATCCCTGACAATCCCAGTGAAAATCAGTGCTGTCTATGTTTTGCTTTCAGCCCATTCGTCTCAGTGTTCTCGGGTCAGATTCGTGGGGGAAACTCAACACATAGTGGCTTTAGATTTAAATGCCATTGCAGGTATAGGCGCTTCTATGTAGCTGTGGTCAGGACCAACCTTATTATATTGGCCGTGGACATCATGACTAGACCTGACCTACCTAGCACATGTTATCTGGGTTGCATCTGAATGTCATGGTAGACGAAAAGGTCAGTGGTAAGTTTGCAGTGAGAGGAAGTGAATTTGTAGGAGAGGTACAACAGTGCGGCACAGAGGGACGCTGAATCCATGTTGTTTTTGAAGAGTGTGTTTTGTGCGGTCGGAGCCTCGCTGTCTGCTGCTGCTGGTTTACACTCAAGATTTTCTTTCCCCCTTTGAGAGGCAGAGCACGATCAAAGCCAACAAAATTACAAAGCTTACAATCAATTTGAGGACACTGAATATGTTGTTTCTTGACCACTGTGTTGGAAGATAACATTTGAAACCCACAGTGTCTTTTCTCTGCTTTTATCTGATAAAAAGGAAACCGCAGCTTTGGGAACCAATTAAGCAGTTTTGAGTTTTCGGAGAAAGATTTATCTTTTTAAAGTCTGCACAGCTTTCACATGGTTCACATCCTTCCACAGAGCAGAGGTCGCTGAGGGCCTCAACGAGAACTAATTTACTTAGTTTCCTCTGATAACACCATGTTGAGCTCTTTTCTTGCTCCACTGTGCTTCGTTCTGATTAAGACTTCAGAAATGTGCCCCTAAACTGCTGTTTTTTTTAAATTCAGGATTATTACACAGCCCAGCAGAGCAGAGCAGAATTGGAAATTACCCTCACCTGTGTATTTATATGTGGATATACTGTAAGAAGTGATTATTTTTTGAGATATTAATATCGTTGCTCAGGCTGGCTCATGTTTCATACTCTAGTCTGGTCACTGGCTCAGTATGAAAGCTCCTAAATAACTGTCTATATTTATAATATCTTACATCTTGGCTCTTGGCATTCAGTCAGCAGCTATTACTGTACATGATATCCTCTCCAGTGTGTAATCAGACAGTTTTAAAACCCACTTATTAAAGTATGCAAGACAACCATTTGTGAATGGGAGTTATGTAAGCTGATGTTTTCACACAGCTCCCAGTGCTGCAGACTCTGGTTCTGTACCATTATGTTGCGGGATCAAAGCCCGTCTGAAGATTTACAAAGCTCTGTTCAGCCCGTAGAAGAGAAGCTTTCTGCAGAACATCCGAATCCTCGGTTCATGTCCCCCCCGACCAGCGAGTGGTTTGAAATATAAATTTGGGAGGGCAGCCCTCGCTCATGTTTGAACTGCGTGTCTCTGTCGGCTACAAAACAACTACTGGTGCTTTGTGATAGCTTCTCGTAATCTCATTGTGTTTCTTTGTGAAGAGGAGAAATTTAGAACGAAAACAGCCCTGCGTCGGGTTGGCGGGAGATGTGTTGACAATGAAATACAATCCAGGAAATCCAGTTTGAGTAACAGATCCGTGAATTTGAAGGCTTATCCAACGCCAAAACGCTGCACTGGCACCAACCCAGCGGCAAACACCCCGCCCCGCTACGCTGGACTGGTCTCCATTTCCATTTGTTCTCTTTATATTTATTTAAGTTTGTCTTAATAAACAGCCCCAGTGAACCTTTTCATCATTTGCTTGTTCATAAATCGTGTTCATTTGGTGCCATGAGAAGACTACACATAATAAGCTACACACTTTCGGTCATTGCCTTGATCTGCTTTAAACTGAAAAGAGCAAGAAAACAGATTAAAAGATCAAAAAATACAGATCAAACAAGCAAAAGATTATTTGTCCGTATGTCATGTACGATGTCTCAGACATTACTGTTTGGAGTTTTACAAAACTTTGAGAAATGATGCATCTCTCCACTTTAAAAACATATTGATCCATGGGGTCGGAGGGCAACACAAAAAGGATCAAAACAAGTTTGGTAGAGGCTGTTTTTATCGTAAATTTGCTGTGTGCAGTCTGTTTACTGTCGTCTTTTTTCTTTCCTTTGAAAGTTGTTGTGCCTTCAAATTAAAGCGGAAGTTCGTCCAAAAAACATATTCTCTCACGTACCTCCAGCTATGCAGATAGTTTTGGTTATAATCAAGAAAAAGTTTTCATAGGGACTATTTGAAGTAGTTCCAATGAAAGTTGTGTTGTTTATGTGGAGCCTTTTTCAAACATACTGGTTCAGATTATATGTACATTATTGTGGTATTTGCTAGTAACGCTGCTTTTTCTTTGTCTTCATTATTACTTTACTGTACAGCATAATAATGACTTAATAATGAATAGCATCCCTGTGTCTTTGCTCTTTGACCAGTTGGAGGAGGAGGCGCAAGGGAAGGTGCGAGGCGAAGCGCAGGGAGGTGAAGGGGAGTCGGCCGGAGAACCCGAGTGGGCCATGAAGCAGGAGCGCGAGGAGCACCGGCGTCTGCTGGCCGAGAGCCACAGCACCTCCCTGGACCTCCGCTGGAAGCTGCAGCACGGAGAGAAGAGGTGGGGCCGCGAGAGGACCGAGCTGCTGGAGCACTTCGACCGGGAGCGGCAGGAGTGGGACGGCAGCATGAGGGAGCTCCACCGCAAGATGGAGAGGGTGAGAGGAGGGAGGAGATGGAGAGGGACAGAGGGAAGAAGAGTTGTAGTAGCACAAAAAGAGAGAAGGAAGGACAGGGAAAGGATAAAGAGGTGGAGAAAGGTATTTGATTAGTCAGTCAGTAGAAAATTAATCAACAGTTTCCAAGGTCAAAACTGAACTTTGAATTTTAACCTTTATTGTAAGCAAACATTGTCGAGAAGTGTAAAAAATGGAAATATGAACATGTACATATTTCCATTTTTCTTGACCTCGGAAACAGATGTGTGATATGATTGAAAGCTCCAGAACAACTACTAAATGCACCTTGCTGTTGGCCTGTTTCAAAGTTCACCAGCAATGTTGATAATTGATTAATTGTTGGCAATTTATCAAGCAAAAATGCCAAACATTCACCGTTTCCTCCTTCCCAAGTGTGAGGATTCGCTTGGGTCTGCAACTAAACTATTTTCATTACCAGTAATCTGTCGATTATACTTTTTCCTATTAATAGATTAATTGTTTAGTCTATAAAATGTCATGAGATAAGAGTAAAAACAATGCCCATCACAATTTCTCAGAGCTCAAGGTGACGTCTTCATGCTACTTGTTGTGTCTGATTAACAGTCTGAAACCCAAAGATATTCATTTTGCAGTCACATACAAGAGAGAAAAGCAGCAAATCTCCACATTCAAGAAGCTGAAACCAGCAAATATTTGGCTTTTTTGCTTGGTAAGACTTACAGAAAAAGATTAATAGATTATCATTTTGCTTTTCTGACAACGGACTAATCGACTAATTGTTTCAGCCCTGGATTTGCTGCTTTTCCCTGTGTAATATCAGACCAAATTAGTCATTTATAGACATTCCAGGACTTTTTAATGTTTTCTTTCTTCTCACTATTTTTAACTACTTTCACATTTTATTGACAAGCAATTAAATGGGGAAAATCATTAACAGAATAATGGATAATTAGTAGTAGTTGCAGCCCTAAAACCACTTTAAATTGAGCTGCTTCTTCACAAACGTTACAGATCAAACTAGAAAAACACACCACAACTTAAAGATGTTAAGGAATGTGTGTGTGTGTGTGTGTGTGTGTGTGTGTGTGTTGGAGTAGAGAAACAGTGACAAAGCACCCAAGGCAATTATCCTCTTTAATTGGTACTCTACAATAGTCAGAGCTACATACAAAAAATACTGAGGATTACTGAATAATTGATGTCCTGTGTGAGATTTAATTAGACGAACTGCAGTGTCTCACCTCGTGTGTGTGTGTGTGTGTGATGTTCAGGGCAGGAGGTAGGATCATGCACTGGTTAATATGAGTGTGAGAGTATTAACATATAAAGCAGGGGCAGGAATAACAACAACAGTCTCTGAATACAGCTCGCTTTTACCAGCTCAAAAAAAAGAAAAAAGAAAACTGCTGATGCACCACTGAATGGAGACACAGAGCAGGAAGCGGGGATGCATTATTCAGCGATGTTGCAGCAAACTCTAAAGCACAGGTCACCTAATGAACTGCTCAGACTGGCAGCGTGAAAGTGAATGAGTGATGTGGCTGTTCTCCTTTAACCTCGAGCCTGAAGAAAGGCACTTAACCCCAACCGCTGCAGGTGGATTACTCAGTGGCTCACAGTGGAGGAATACAGTCCAGTCTGCTTGTTATATTAAAGGAAATCGGGTGTTCATGTGTGACGAAAGCCTCCCCTGCGGTATTGAAACATACAGTAAATGTAAAGGACCATACCAGGGGTTTTGCATGTTTTATAGAGCTACAATGATAAATCACCTGGACCAATATATCGGGTGATGTTTCTTCATTGCAGAAATATCTGTAGTGGTGTACCGATAAGTAACAAGAAATGTCAGTACAGAAATGCCAAAGAATGTCTTTTAGGTAATTTAGAAACAGTGTGTCCAGAGAGCAGAGACAAATTTAAATGATCCTTGAGATTGTTTTTAAACTCTTAAATATCGATGTCAGTATTGGCCACATAAATTCAGTATCAGTCTGTCTCTAATGTTTTAGACCATTAACAAACAAAAACAAAACCTTTTTAGATTAGCTGACTTCTTTAAGTGAAAAACAATTTGTATTTAATGGGCTAAAACTTGCAAAACTCTGGTCTGGTTCTTTAAAGAAAATAAACAAACTTATTCTGTAATTCCCCAGAAATAATGCAGGCACTCGGGATTTAAAGGATAAGTTTGCCGTTTTTAGAAATACAGTTCTTGTTGATAGGTAGGTAAGATGATCAATACCACTCTTTCACTTGATATGAAGCTACAGCCAGCAGCTGATTAGCCTAGCTTAGCACAAAGACTGGCAGCAGCCAGCCTGGCTAGCTGTTTCCCCCTGTTTTGCCCATCTTTATGCTAAGCTAAGCTATTTGGCAGGTTTATATTTAGCGTACAAACATGAGAGTGGTATCAATCCTGTCATCTAACACTAGAAGATGAAAGAAAGCGAATAAGCCAGTAAGAATAATGTAAAATATCACACAAAGAAACAACCTAAAGTGGCATCTTAAAGACCGCCTAAGAGCAGTCCAAAACCCATCAAATAATAAATATATATGACCAGCACATACAGTTTTTCAACTATATATAATATTCCTAACATGGGAAGTCAGAAGAATAAGCATAAAACATCAGCAGCAATTATTTAAAGAAGATACATATATTTCTCCAATTTAAAACCTAAAGGGTTCAGGCAGAAGGAGCATTGGACATAAAATATATTTTAATTCAGATGCATCCTTTCTCCAAATTTAATTAAAATTGGACTGATATGTTCAGTAGTTACAGTTTTGCTATGTTTGCAATTTTGGCCTCTAATTATAACACACTTACACACCATCAGACTGATCACCTCATACTTGTATGTCGTTCTTTGTGCAGATGCAGAGAGAGCTGAACACCCGGCGAGGCGAGGGCATAGACATCAAAGATGGCGGCTCGGGCCACAGAGGTGTGTTCTTCCCTCAGGACAGTCCGTGCAACGCCCCCCGGTCACCTCGCTCCCCACGCTCCCCCTGTACGTCCACGCTTGTCTCTGCACCCCCCATGCGCTCCCACTCGGACTCTGAGGCCATGCTGGAAGAGCAGGGGGCTGCGATGAGGCTGAAAGGCCCAACGGAGAACCTGTTCCTGGACGCGCTGTCTTTGGACCCCCTCAGTGGCCTGGAGGTCCCACCGCCCTCCAGGCTGGAGAGTGAGAAGAGGTTCCCCTGCCTGAAGGAGGTAATACATACATTAGTTCATCATTGCTTTGAACAGCAACACGAAAATTTGAGTGAGATGGAAATAAGAGCGCGGTTAAAACTAGAGCTGAAATGATAAATCAGCAGATGGCATCGCCGATCGGTCCATCACTTTGGTCCGGACTGAAATATCTCAACAACTACTAGATGGACTCAGAATGTTTGTACAGACATTCTTGTCCCCCAGAGGATGAATCTTTATGACCAAATACCTGCAAAACTAATGACATTCCCATCAGCCTCAGCTTTACGTTGTGTTTAGTGCTAATTAGCGAATGTTAGCATGTTAACACTCTAATCTAAGATGGTAAACATTACCTGCTGAACATCAGCATGTTAGCATTATCACTGTGAGAATGTTAGCATGTTACTAGTTCAAACCACCCAATAAAATGATAGAACAAAAAAATGACACAGTCAAAGGTTAATTAATAAAAACATATTGTGTTTTGTTATAGATGATTTCCCTGTTCTTGAATGACAAATATTCACTCATTTTAGGATATACTACTACCTTTTTTTTCTAGAAGCTACTGTCTATAAATCATCTTACCTTTTACTACATGATTTCATTGTTGTGTTTCAGGCTCTGAATGAGATTTCGGAGAGAGAAGGTGATCCTGAATACCCAGAGGAGGAGACGGGCGGTGGGAGTCTGCTCAGGTAACTTCGTGTCAAACTGAGTTCAAGAGCTCAACTGAGTGTTTTATCGGGCAAACTGTTCTTTAAAATGCTTTTTCTTTTCTTTTTTTTAATTTATTTTATTTTTATTATTTTTGACAAAAACAAAAACAGAACAGATAGACCAAGGGACAACAGAGGTTAAGGTGAAATGGTTGACATCGTGTAAACAGGAAGTGAAAAGAGGATGGGTTACATCGCAGTATCAAGGTCTGAGGTTCCTTTATGTCCTTTGAAATCATAGAGGTCCTTATGATCCTTGACTGGGATTCATGCAAAGCCAGGATATTTTTAAGGAGGGAGGGGTCTTCTACTCATTAATAAATTAAAGCCCATTCTGTTGTCATAAGGAACTAAACCAAAGTTCTCCAAAAAAAATAAATATATGAAAGAAATGTTTGGGTAGGAGCGCTCTTTGGATAGGGATACATGGTAAATAAATACAATATATATATATATATATATTATATATATATATATATATATATATATATATATAATATAAATATATAATAAAGAAATCACCTGAGATTCAAATAAGATTTCCAGTTTTTCAAAAGCTGATGCATTTTCATAGATTATAGATTATTCAGCCTCCTGCTGCATTTTTGTTGCTCATACAAACCCACCGGCCCCTCTGGAGCTCGGCTGTTGATTCTATTAACTGTTACTTGAAGTGACAGTTTCCCCCTGGTGATTTTTCTGTGAAGGTTTCTCTTATGGCGAGGAAGTGATCCAGCTCACTACGCTGTTAAATAATTCAGACAGTTTTAAAACACCGAAAGGCATTAAGTTGCTTTTCAAAAAACATACACACATATTTTATTTCTGCAGCGGGAATATAAAGGAGATGAGATCATGACTGGGTTGTGCTGTTTGGTCTCAGTGTTCCAGCTGAAGTTAATGTTAATGAACTGTGTGTGTGTGTTTGTGTGTGTGTGTGTGTGTCCTGTCCAGAGCCAAGTCTGTGTGCTCCATGAGCGACTTCCAGCGGTTAATGGACAGCTCGCCGTTCCTGCCCGACAAAACTCGCCACGGTGATCAGGGCCTAGACGAGGTCACCCCGCCTCTGTCCCCGGACGACCTCAAGTACATTGAGGAGTTCAACAATAAGGGCTGGGACTTCCCATCATCCACATCTGGCCCGGGTCCTGCCCGGGAAGTGTGGACAGACAAACCCCCCGAGGCCCGGGTAGGGGAGCCCGTTCTTGATCCATTCCAGCCAGCCTCCTGGTTCCTCACCACCAGCGCCACCCTGACCACCAGCACCCTGAGCAGCCCTGAGCACTGCCACAAGTCCCCGCTGAGGGGCAACGGAGCAGGGGCGGCAGGGGTGGGAGCGGAGCACTGTGGGGTCCACATCCTCCACAGCCCCACCAGACTTGGGGCAGCTGAGCGCCTTACTGCCCAAGACCCGGACTTCCTGTACGCCAAAGGGACCAAAGCCGGGAGTGTAGGAGAGGCTGGGGTGGGAGCCAGCGGGCCAGATGAGGTCTTCAGTGGTGGGAGGTGGCCATGTGGGCTTCTGGAGGGTGGGGGGTTGAGGACTTCTCCTAACCAGTCTCCTATCTGCCCCACAGTGGGCTATACCTCCTCTCTGGAGCTTCAGCTCTCCAGAAACATGAGTGATGACATGAAGGAGGTGGCCATCTCTGTGAGGAACGCCATCCGCTCTCCGCCGGGACCCGTCGTCCGGGACACCGCCTGCCAGACCAACGGATTTACCACGCGAGGCACTCAGACCACCCAGACTATCAGTGTGGGTCTACAAACAGACCTGCTGAGGAACCTGACCAGCAGCCCCCACCGCTGCCTCACCCCGAAGGGTGGCGGCACGCCCATATCTTCCCCGTCCCGCAGCCTGAGGAAGGTGCAGTACTCTCCTGTCGTCCAGAGCAAGTTTGAGCGACCCTGCTGCTCGCCAAAGTACGGCTCACCCAAGCTCCAGCGCAAACTGTCCACATCCAACAAGGCTGAGCTACCCAATACCAGCCGTGCTCCCACCCCCACCACCCCGCAGAAGGGCAACAACGAGTCGGCGTGGGCCCGCTCCACCACCACCCGCGACAGCCCCGTCCATACCACCATCAACGACGGCCTCTCCAGCCTCTTCAACATCATCGACCACACCCCCGTGGTCTACGACTCCATACAGAAGTTCAACAAGTCCCCTAGTCGCTCTCACCCCACCCCTCCCTCCACCACCGAGCCCAGCCCTGCTCAAGGGGCTCTTGCCTCGGACCCCAGGAACGCGCAGGAGTGCTTGCGGACTGCTCACGGGCGCTCGCCCAGCCCCGTGCAGCTGATAGTGGAGACGCAGGGGGACAAAAACCCAGAGGTGGTGAGCATACGGCAGGACCTGTCGGCCCCGCCGGGCTACACGCTGGCTGAAAACGCAGCCCGCATCCTTAATAAGAAGCTGCAGGAGCAGAGCTTCAGAGAGGAGAGGAGGCTGCAGGCTGGAGGACAGAGCAGCCACAGCAGAGACAGCAGCAGGCAGGCCGACTCAGACAGAGGACAGTCTGGATGTATGGAGGTAAATATACAGACGCACTGGATTCCTCGCTTCTTCACTCATTTGATCTGGGGCCCATGTTTTAAGATGCAAAGATATGTATGACTTTGCCTTGGATTTTCCTTGTAATGGTTGAAGACAAACTTTAAGGCATGTGTGGTTATTCAGAGAAAAAGCTAATCAACTACGTTATAATATCACTAAAAATGTTAATGCTTTTTTCTCAGATCGAAAGCACTGACTGATGCAATGGTAATGTCAAAATATTTGACCCTCTTCAGTAATACAATGATGTATGTAGACACTCTTTAAGGTTTCTTCTTCTTCTTCTTCTTCTGTACCTTCTTCTTCACTGTAGTGACTTTCTTGTAGTGTGGCTTTTATTTCTTTGCTTTACCTATCACTGAGGCCCGACCGAAACCTGATTAATGTGTCTGATAACTGGAGAAGTGAAATTAATGATCTCACAGTAATGATCTAAGTGGGATCATAGCTACAAAGTTACATAATTAATCATTATCAGCACTCTCCAATTAAATGTTCAACCTGAATTTTAAGCGGTTCCAGTTTTTGGAGATTTGATCTTCCCTAAACCAAAATAAACCAAGAAAAGCGCTGATTTTACTCAATGAAATCAGCGCTCTGACACATCGGTCGGGCCCTTTTCACCACCCATTCAGCTGACCTGTGGAAAAAAAAAATAAACGGCAGACAGAAAACCATCTTTCTGGTCATGTTTAAATGATGAAACAGAAAGACAAATGCATTCAGTTTACTGTATGTACTGGCACGCCTCTCATTTGGCTCCCCATAGACAGATTAAAACTCCAGAAAAGTAGGTCGTGCTGTGTCAAAGCTGTACATTAAAACAATGTACCAAAGACAAGACTGCATATTTGAAACCACAACATGAACAGTGGGCAACATAATCCCACATATGGTGATTAATATGTCCACCAACATCAAGGTTTCACCAGCTGCTGTTCACTGATCTGCAGAACAGACAGAGTAAGATTAGAGTCTGATATGTGATTTTATGGATGATAGTGGAGTGTGTGTTTCCCTGCAGTCATTCACTAAGTGATGCCGTGACTCCTGTGGATGAAGGTCACAGCTTGAACAGAGCAGAATAATGGATTGCGACGGTACTTAAAGCACGCAATATATCAATATTGTAATATAGACCAGGATATGAATCATATTGCTGTTTTTTTGTGTGCTTCAAATGGAAAGATACACAAAGACAAGTGGAGGAAAAGGGAAATATTTACATTTAAAATATCCACCAGTAAACCAAATTGAAACGTCAGTGAGGGGGTGGGCGATGCGGGTTAAATTCACAGTTCATGGTACATGTAATTTAATATTGCAATAGCTATATGTGTTGTGAAACAGTGAATTCACTGGAAAAGTAAGTTTACTATTTTAACATGTCTGTTTTTAGCTAATCCAGTGAGTTAGGACTGCAGGTAATGATTATTTCTAATTAATTGTTCAATAGTTTAGCCTATTAAATGTCATAAAATAGTAATATGCCATTCACGTCTTCAGGGTAGCTTGTTTTGTCTAATCAACATAATTAACAAAAACTGATAAAACAGAGACAGTAACCAGCAAATATTTGTCATTGTTGCTTGATGAATTACTTGAACAGTTGATCAAGTTGTCAAAATTGGTGTTGACCAATTTTCTGCCAATCGACTAATCAATTAATTGACTAATCGTTTTAGCTCTAAAGGAAATGTAGACAAAGGTTCAAACCATTTCACATTTCTCCTGGATATGATTTGTGAAACTTTTGTAGGAATTCAACTGAGAAACCGTTATTAGATTATTTTAAATTATTCAATTAATCGTCTAAGAAATATTGATAACGTCCCTTCAATATATCCTGGAGCCCAAAGTGACATCTTCACATTGTTTGCTGCTTTCGACCAACTGAACAATATACAGTGATGCAGTATAAAACAGAGAAAAACAGCAAATTCTTACAATTTGAGGAGCTGAAATCAGCAAATGTTTGATATATTTACTTAAATAAATGACAAATGATTATCAAAATGATTGCTGTTTTTCTGTCAATCGACTGATTGATAAATTGACTGAACATTTCAGCAATACAGTGAATGAAATACCTGTCAAATCAAGGTACTTCATCACAAAAATCGTTAAATCCAATATTGCCATGAAGCGTATTAAAGAGTTAGCGACGTCAGTAGACACAGTGTTGGAAAATCTCTCCCAGTAGACAAAACTTTATTGCCTTGCGGTGTATTTTATCACATCACCCAACTCTAGTTTGGTTTATTTGCAGCCATTCATATTGGATGTTTGGTTACCTCCAACACTATCCGACCGGCCTGTGTGTATCTGCATCAAGTCCCAGATCCCCTTGTGTTTTTTCCAGGTCTAACGTGAATGGGTGTGTGTTCACTGCTGTCTGTGTGGTCTGCAGGCTGAAATCAGCCACCTTATTTCTCCTGGTCAACCTCTCTGCCTTTGATATGCCAAACTTATCGTGTATCTCCTTTTCCTCTTTGCCCGATTTTACCGATTAACATTTCCCGCTCTATCTTCCCTCCTCCCTCCCTCTCTCCCTCCTCCTTCCTGTCCGCTGTGCTCTGATCCAGAACCACCCTGTCATACTAACAACTCCTTGGGGACTCTAACTCTGCTTGTCTCCGTGATGTAAGTTCCTCTTCCTCCTCCTCTTCCTCTACGGCCTTTGGCGGTGGGTTCACCGGCCACACGGACCTCTCACCTCACGCCCTCTGCAGACCTCCCCCCTCCTCACCCTCTTCATCAATGCATGCTTCACAGGACAGCAGAGTGACAGTGTGTGAAGCCATCGGAGTGGTGTCGAAAGTTGTGCGACGGCCATCCATCTGTTTCTTCGTGTTTATGCACGCATGCTCAGTTTCTTTGGTATAGATCATCTGTTTTCTTTTAAAGGACCATAATGGTGTTTTTTGCATGTTTGCATTCCAATACCATACCATACATTTTTAGATTATTAGATTTAAATTAACTTTTCTGCCAGAGTGGTATGAAAATCAACTTTAGGAGACTTGCATGAGATAGGAAATCAATTACAACGAACATTTATTAAGCTGTGTTTGTATCGATGAGGTCCATCGCAGCTGAGAGTAGCAACTGATCTGATAAATCTCGTTGTTGCTGACAAAACAGCTTCATAAGCTATGTTGACAGGTAGTTAAGAATATCAGCTATGTCTAAAATAATTAAATCATTCACTTTTCACTACTCGTGCTACAGGTAATTCTAGCGTGGTGTTAAAACAACAGAGCTAACTGTGACATTAGCTAGCATGTGTTAGCTGTGCTGACTACTAGCTTACGCAGGCTGCTAACATTAGCCAAGGCTAGTTCTTAAAGACAAACCTGGAAAACAATAATTAGTAACAAAACATTTATGGACACTAACATGTTTTTTTGCTTTTGTCTTCACAATACACGTAAGCTAAATCCTGGTTAGTGACTTTTCGTTCGCACCTCTTTTTACGCTGCATTTTGGGATAATTTCAGTCCACCATAGGGATTAATAATTCTCACTAAACAACACTACAGAATGACAAACACGCTACAGTTGACTTCAGACACGGCTATCATCTGTTTGTAAAAAAGAAATTCCAAGTAAACATGTTCTAGTGAGCTAATGTTAAGCTAGCCCAGAAACTGAAAGTCGCACACAATTTTAAAATGAATATTTGGACAAATGTGAGGTAACATTAATGTTAGCTCCAGTTATTGTCGAATGATGGCTTAGGCTGCTTGCTAGTTGATCAAAAAATCATAGCTAACATCGACTTTAGCCAGCTAGTGTTAGCTAAGCAGACGTGTAAATGTTTATTACTAGCTAACGTAGGCTGCTAACATTAGCCAAGGCTAGTTCTTAAAGACAAACCTGGAAAACAATAATTAGCAAACATCAATTTTGTGACAACAAAACATTTATGGACACTAACATGTTTTTTTGTTTTTATCTTCACAATACATGTAAGCTAAATCCTGGTTAGTGACTTTTCGTTGTGCACCTCTTTTTACGCTACATTTTACAGGATTAATAATCCTCACTAAACAACACTACAGAATGACAAACACGCTAAAGTTGACTATACTTCAGACATAGCTATCGTCTGTTGGTAAAAATAATTCCAAGTAAACATGTTCTAGTGAGCTAATGTTAAGCTAGCCCAGAAACTGAAACTCGCACACAATTTTAAAATGAATATTTGGACAAATGTGATGTAACATTAGCTCTAGTTATTGTCGAATACTGGCTATGATTAAGTAAAAAAATAAACAGGGTAATAAATTACTGTGAGTTAACAGTTAACATCGACTTTAGCCAGCTAGTACCTAAATGGACATGCAAATGTTTATTACTAGCTAACATAGGCTGCTAACATTGTAATCAATACAGATTTTTCAGTATAATTACTGCTCTCTGCACTAGACTAGCATGTGATGGCAACATTACTTTGACCAAAAACTGAAACATCTATAGCAGTTTTCAAGTTTCAGCAAGTTGATTGTCATACCATGCCGAAAAGAAATGAAACCAGTTTGCTGGTAATGTAAAATATGTATGATTTGCCATGAATGGGATAAATCCTGTAAAACCGCCGGTATGGTCCTTTAAAGCAAACTCACTTCATGTGACTCAAAGAGTCATCAGATTGTGTCCTGATTACTGATCATATAAAGTTTTGGTAAATTTTTGCACCAAAATATGAATCAGTAAACATGATACACACACATACACACACACACACACACACAAAGACGACTCTTTTGGACGTTTCACACATTTCCTCAGCGCAGGTTGTTTAATGTCTTTTGGGCCCTGTACGGTACGGTATCTGGATTATTCTAACATTGTGTTTCTACCAGGTCCTCCTCTTTGTGTCACCATGTGTGCGACTGGATGGACTGTGATGTTTTCTTGTAATGTTTTACTTTTTTTCACCCTTTTGTCCATACAGTGTTTTCTTACAGTTCCCCCAGCCATTTCCTGTCACACTAACAAGTCCTCCAAAGACTAACTGAAGACGACAGCTGCTAACACTCATCACTTTCTGTACTCTCTCACCTGTCGGGGTTTGTGCCTTGATGCCCGGTGGATATTAACTGGTTACTCCAACTGGTCCATTCTGCATGCTTAAAGGAACAATCCACCATCAGATACTCTTACACTGTTATGCAATATATTATCAGCCTGTCAGTGCATTTTTATGATGAGCGCTGGAATTTAGTTTTTCCTTAACCTCCCTCGCCCACTTGTTATTCAGTTAGTGATTTCCTACATTACACAAAATAGTTTTTGAAAAGCAAAATATGCAGAAGAAATGTGGTGTGTGGCTGGAGCAAAGAGTTTTTCTGGACTGTTGACTCTCCATGTTAATGAGTTTAAGTGCTTGGAAGAAGCTCTGAGATTTGTTTAAAAAAAGCATTGTATTAATTTGTTAAAGCTGTCAGGAGGTCAAACTTGGAAGACAACCAATATGAAAAAACATGGATGTTGTGACAAGGATAATGTAAGTTTGGTCATTTTTTTGTGTTCAAAAAGCTTCAGACTCTTTCTGAACAAAACAAAAGATGACATTTGGTTCTGTTGCCACTGAAGCCTTGTGCAGGGTTTGTACAAATGCTTGAAAGTTTGTAAAATGCTTAATTTTAATTGTTATGTTTTCCAGGTTAGGAATATGCTTGAATTCCAATATACTCCTTTAAAAATGCTTGATTTTTTAATATAATCTGGTGTTTCATCTTCACAATCTTTCACGTAAACCATATATTTGAAATGAAAGATGCCATCGGCATATTTGTTTGTTGTCTCCTGGCAGAAAAGTGCTTGAATTTTACTTTTTTTAAAAAGCTGTACGAACGCTGCTTGTGATGTACTCGCTTGCTTGCAATGGTCCGTACACGCGATGCAGGCGGCTTTGTTCACATACTTCCCTACGTAATTTATACCGTACCTGGAGAGTCAGAAAGTAAATCCATTACCCTGCAAATGGATGGAATAGAATCAGAGTTTATTTTATTGTTGATGTGATCGCAGCTGAAAAAAGCGACTTTTAGTTTCTCTTTAAACTTTCTGTCATTGTTGTGAGAGTCTGGTGCTGCCTTCACTTCACATCCTGATATTCTGCCTCCGACCGTTTATGCGCTAAATAGACGAGGTAGCCGTGATGTGTAGTTAAAAGCAAGTATATAAGTGCTGTTGGTAAAGAAATGGCCAGTTCTGTGATGAATTTCTTCCCGTATTTTTGGTAACAGTTGATGCAAAGCGGGCAGTCCAGAAGGAAACTCTTTGTTTCAGACTCACCAAACCTGTCTGAGACCAAAACCTAACATTCAACAGTGACTTTTATTTATTTTATTTTATTGTATTTGTTTATTTGTCAGGTATAATGCTCCTTGATCAACAGAAAAAAAACTGTACATTTACATCTGTCGTCTGTGGTCAAAAATAGACATGAAATAATTCCGATGTTTTAGAAAGCCGGAATATTTTCCACTTTAGCTGCACTGAAATCTTGCTCTCTACATTTGATACAAAAAAACAAACAAACTGTCAGTCACATTATCTGTTTCAACAGTGTCAAAGTGTTTTAAGGTGGATTTCTCCTTTAAGGTTGAAGCGTCTACTGAGAAGTCAGGGCTGATGTGAAGTTGTTCACGTTGCTGTTTTCAGTAGCCTCTCCTGCACACTGACTTCCATCACTGGTGCATGATCTGTGTGATCTGATGTAATAGCATCACGTCGTAGGAAATCTTGTATTAACCCACAAGCCGCACACTAAACAACGACTTGTCTTGTGTTTCCCGTGTGTGCACAATCCATCAGTTGTATTCGTAAACAAATGATTTATTGATGGAGACGTCTATTTGGTGCAGACGCCGCTCGTTCGTCTCTGTAACTTGTTTTCCCGCCTGTTCATCAGGACTCCCTGCAGGCTGTGTAACACGTCACTCTCTGGTGGATCTATCTTTTCATCCATCCGACTTTATTTTTCCCCTTCAGTTCATCCTCTCACGCCACCGCAGCCTCCTCACTGCCGCGTATTTTTAGCAGAACTAGATGTAGATGTTGCTTTTGCGGGCTCTGTGTCCCACCATCCTTTTTTTAACGCCTGGAGATGAGCTATTTATAAATCAGGCCAGTGGTGTGATGTCCCGGTGTTGTTCACCCAATCACACTCTGACATCATTCTGAGGGGGATAAAAACTCACCCACAGTCACTTTTTTCTCTTCTTATCGCCCTCTTTTCCTCACTTTTTCTTTTTCATCCAGGCGACACACACATTAGTCTCTGTAATTTCAACACCATTAATCTGTGTATATACCACACCAGAAATATGCACACACAGTCTTGAACCAGATTTATAAAGCCCCGTGTTTGCATTATTCTCTGTTATACATCTCAGCCATTGTGACATTATGCCTACGTGCATTATGATGTCTGAAAAACCTTTAACTTAACAACCAAAAACACTGAAACCTAGTTCATCTAGACAGTTCCTTCATTCCTTCTTTGACCTTGGAAACAGCCATTGACAAAACAATCTCAAGGTCCACTTACTAGTTTGTTATGGAGCTTTTGGCCATATGACACAATAAAGTGGTACTCCACTAATTTAAAATGATGCTTGTAGAAAGCACGGTAACACACGATAGAAATATCATAAAGAGACTCCGATTGCCTGAAAACATAAGACGTTCTCTCTTTGACATTATTCTTCTTTTTAACATTTTTCAGTCCTTCTCAGTCATTTATACATCTTCCCCCTGCTCATTCTTCTCTCACTTTCTTTCATTTATGTTTCTCAGTTTAAATCTGTTCACTTCCTGTTTCTTTCGGCGCCAACGAGCCACAGACGCCTCGTTGCTCTGCCCCCTCCCCCCCTTCTCTGACAGCTCCTTGTCATTGGCAGGACCTGCCGCGCTCTCCGGTGGCTCCACCCCTGGACTCCTGCTTCCTGAGACCGGCCCGCCCGGCCAACCGCCGACCCCCCTCGCGCTGGGCCGCCCGCTCCCCCTCCTCCTCCCCCAAGTTGAGCGAGGGCTCGAAGAGGAGGTTCACCTTCCCGCCGCCGGGACACCGGAAGACCATCCTGGAGGGCGAGGAGCCAGCGTGAGGCCGTCCTCTACGTCCTCTCACCCTCCTCCACCTCAGCCTAAAAGACCCAGTACCTCAGAAACCCCTCCCCAAATCTAGAGACTCCCAAGAGACAGAGCCTGAGGGGGGGGGGGGGGGGGTTGCGATCCACCCAGTAGCACCAGCTGACCATCGAGGAACCAGAACTTCTTTTTAGAGGAACCTGGAATGTACTGTAATATCATAACAAAAAAGACCTAAAAATGACATTTCCATAAGAGGTGCCTGCACACACTTGAGTTACTCATCACCCCACATGTGTGTATATATGTATTTAATACATATATGTATATTTTAGTCACAATTCTGAACCTTTTTTCAGCTGAAAAGTGTAGGTCAGCTGTTGCATTTGTATGAAGTTTACACCATTTTTCTCATCAGTTTACACTTTTCATTTCTTCTTTTTTTTTTTTTTACATAAAATGTCTTTTTCGTTGTATCGTTTTTCGTTCATGCTCAAACAATTTTTTTTCTCATCATATTTTTCCATTGCCAGCCTTTGAAGCTTGACTTTTCTGTTTAGTTTTAAAGAGAGGAAAGACGACACAAGCAAACAAACAAACAAACAAAAAAAAAAACAACTTCTGCTTCATCGGGTCTGAAGCAGACACATGATGTCATTTCTGATGCTAACGTACTTTATTATTTTTACGTTGGGATGAATGTTTGGCTCCGTAAACATGTAGAAGGTGGGTGACAACAAACTGAATAACCTTATGCACATTTGGAAGGCAGTTGTACAAATATCAGTCAAATATTTGCATGCCTTTTGAACACTAGCACTTTAGTGCATGTACATACGAGCTCTAGTCATTTGTGATCACTCGGCTCCGCTGTGGGGAAAAAGAAAAAAAACATGTCGTGATGGGAACTTCTTGAGCTGTTGTTTTTTTGTTTTTGTCGTCACATGATTTGCATTGACTAAAATAAGAAGAAGAATTTTTAAGTGAATTATTGTACCTACCAGGCTGTCTTTGTACAGTTGTTACTATTGGATATGAATTACTTTTTCTTTTGACAGGGAAAAGGGATTGTGGGGGGGGAATATGAATGTTTTAAATGAAAAGTCTATGTCAAAAAGTCTAACGATCTATAGTCTTATGTAAATAGTAAATGGTAATAAACATGAATGTGTATTTACAAGACCTCCTCCTCTGTGTTTGCATCTGTTGGTCATGTTTTATATTTATCTCTCCATGATAAAGATAGATAGATAGATACAGCTCATGATAGATTATACGCTCTTTCATTAGACCTGGGTTGAACCGTGTGTGTGTGGATTACAGTTGCAGACCACAGGATTACAGTGGGTCAGGGGACAGACACACACACACACACACACACACACACACACACACACACACACAGAATGTGAATAAGAAGATTGTGTCCTCCCAGAAGTCAAATCCTCTTGCATCACCGTCATACATGTGCCACCTTACTCGTGTTACTCAGCTTGTCACGCAAGATAAAGACCAATATGAACCAAGACTAGTTTGTTTAAAAAAGACACTTATTTTTGCAATTTCTTGTTCTCCGTGGCTATATATAAAGCTATTTTATGTAATATTTTTGGTTTTATATGCCGACATTTTGAGGTAGCTGCCTCTGAAACATTTTGACTTGACTTAAGACATTTTGACTTGTCACAGGTGTTACTAATAACATTAACGATGGCTTTGTTGTATTCAAGTGTCCCAGGAAGTCATGACAGTGTGACAGTGAGCCAGCGTGCACAGTACCAGGACCCTGAAACTGAAGCAGCTAAATGGAATCCAGCCATCATTCATTTTATTATTCACACCTGTGCTTTTCTCACGCTGACATGTCAAAATGTCTGATGTTGAAAAAGCCCTACACAAATAATGCTAAATAAAATTTTTTGTGCTCAAGCCTTAAAAAAAAGTCTCTAAAAACTCTTGACAGCTAAAAGACAAAAGAGTTCATGTGTTATTTCCTTCCTGTGAGTGTTTTTTGGTACCCTAACCCCCTAACCCTAACCCCCTTTACATCAAGAGTTATGTTTAGGCAGGTAAAACTACTTGGTTAAGGTTGGGAAAAGATCATGGTCATGGTTAAAAGAAATTTGACTGTTGGTAGCAGACACTTTGTACGTCTAACCATCCACCACAACCTCTTCCATAAGAGGATTTTTTGGAGTCATAACGTCACCCTACTTCTTCCTTTCCTCCTCAGAAACACACAACCACAAGAGGTCGCTTGTTAGAAAAACATATTAAGGTCATTTTAAGTGTTCAACAAACGACCAGCGCTGTCGTTTTTCTGCTGATGGTGAGGACAGACTTGAAAACTTGACATCCAAAAAGCTCAACAGCAACATGTCTTTCTAGAAACCAACAGTGTCCTAATCATTCAGGATAATCACAGACTTCACGGACCGGAAATAAAAGTTGCTGTTGATTGTTTCAGATGCAATGAGTCAATACTTTGAGCCTCACAAACACAGCTGTGTTTACCTCCATCACATTGGTCCAGATGTGTTAAAAACTGGGCAAATAACACCAAAATGGTCTGCATGGCTAGGTATTACTAAAGGTAAGTGAAAAAATATGTTTTTTGTAAACTGGATGCAAATGACCCTTTAATTTCAGCATTGTCCATGAACTGATCATTTTGAAATTTATTTTCTTCTACTTTACAACTACATGAGAGAAGCACAACTATAGATAATTTAAATTTATCTCTTTTACCAGTATATGTCATTACTGGGCATGTAATCGGTGATAAAATGACATGTTTTGGGCAGTTTTAGATTTGTTTTAACAGCGTCTGTTGGTTCTGCATAGAGACCTGAGAACAAGAAACATTCACAAGAACACAATCTGCAAACAGAAACAACACAATTACACAATACATAATGAATTAATCAAAACAGTTACAAGAATCATAAAACACATCAGATAATAGAGCTTTAAAATTACCAAGGGGGACGTAAGACTGCAGTTTGAGGGCAGTTTGCAGATCATTCAATTTAAAAGGTGCGTAGTACCTGAAACCAGTTCTGCCAACATTAGTGCGTACAGGAGGGATGGAAGTTGGTGCAGTCAAGCACCCGGACCAGATTTTAGTTTGAATCAACTTGTAAGAAGTGATTAGAAAATAAGATCCAGGTCAAAAATGTTCAGAAGTATGCTTTAGACTCAAAAAAAAAACTATCTACATGGCTAGATACAACTAGAGGTAAATAAATGGTCTTTCTATAATTTAGGTGAACTAAACCTTTAATAAAAAAAGGCAGCAGCCTCTTGAGCTCGCAGTCTTGATTCATTCTGCTTGTTTTCATCTCTTCACATCTGAGAATGAAAATAGGCCACGAGAATTAAATCTGTAGATTTCAAACGGTTGGCTTTTACTGGAGAACTCCAAGCTTTTATTGGCTCTGAGGGAGAGAAGCTGATTGTAGCAGAGAGGCAAAGAGGGAGCGATAAAGAGGGAGAGGCAGAGAGCCGAAGGCCTCCGTATACCTTTCACAGAGCGATAACGATGAATAATTAATGCGGCCCAGCTGCACTCTGGGAGCTGCTGATGGCACTGAGCGGGTCAGCGGAGGGAAGAAGAAGAAGAAGAAGACGCTCTGCTTTTACTTCCATCCATCCTGAGAGAAACCCACCACTGCTGAATAATTTACACCAGCCCTGAAGTCCCTGCGCACACACACACACACACACACACACACTGCTCTCTAAACACTGTACTCTGCCTTAATGTCTGACGTCAGCTGCAGCAAGACGGGTGTGACCTCTGTGAAACAGAAGTCACACCCGTCTTGCTGCAGCCAAAGCAGTAGATATCCCGAAGCAAATATGGAGCAGGGCAAGTCTTAAACTACTTTAAATTTAAAGTGTGACATTTTCAGAAAGTAAAGTTCATCCGAGATACCCAGCTCATTACAAACAAACAAACTGAAAGTGTTTATAAAGATCTCTTTATGATTATCTTCTAAATCTGATGTTCACATGCCCCCAACTTCAATTATTTTATAAAAGTCAAATTGTTATTTTATATCTAACAATAAGTGCTGGTTGAATAAAGGATAAATGTAAAATAAAGTGCTGACACCGCATGAACATCTTGAACATGTCGAACTGATAAAAGGATTTTCGGTTTAATGCCATCACCGCCTCTTCATTATATATCGTGTTTCTGAATTGAACTATTGCAAAGTGGCTTAAAAAAAGGATTGTGTTTGTGATTTTACGTCTGACATCACCTCACAGTTTATTACATCTCTGAAATGACACACTGCTTTACAAAGTCACTTGAAACTGATCCGATTAAATGATAAGAAAATTAAATGACGCATCAGAAAGGCTACTGGATGTTTGTCACAAATATCCGCTGATCCAAAGTGATTATTGTGTCTTTGACGGGACACACCGGTTATCTAAATAACAGAAGTCACTTTGTCTTTTAAAGCAGTTTCAGACCTGTAAAAACTTTCTGATGGGTCACTGCGTTGTCTTTACTGCTTTGATCATGTGGAGCCAACTGTTCGAAATCCCAAAAATGCTGATCCATGAATAAATCAAAACTGCAGGACAAAATCTAATTTCACTGGTAGGAAAAACTCTTAACAGAATAATCTATATCAATTTGTTTTTTCCGGCCAAAACAGAGATGACAAATAGTTCAGGTGGGCTTTTGAAGTATACTGAGTTAAACTGTGAGTGTCTGACTTCCCCTTAGTATTAAATCACGTCTCTAAATGAAGCTGCTTTTGAGTATTTGCTCTGACATTTGACTGTGATTGAAAAAGATAAAAAGAGCGATGTTTTTCCTCTCCGGCTGTGATGAATAATGCAGCGGCGGCTGTCTGGGCGTCTCTGTCAGATTGTTTAGAGCACTTTCCCCTCGTGTTCCCAAATCTTTGTGCGTTTTGACTAAACAGATGAGACGAGCCTCTCGTTTCCTCTTTTGCCTTTGTTTTGTGGCATTTGCAGCTGCTGTGTGAGGACTCAGCTGACAGTTAAATCTGAACACTGGGGATCAATGTGCAAGGTTGAAGTCCAGTGGAAATCACACAGATGTGCGGCCACTGTAAAGGTAGACAGATGTGTTTCTTTTGCAGATAGATTTGTTTGTTTAAAAGCAGCAGAAAGCACGTTTTTTTAAAATTTTATTTAGAAATGCACCCTCTTATCAAACTAATGACAAAGTGAGACGGCAGCTGAGAAGAGTGTCCCATCAGGTCTTATTAGGACTCTGCGTTCCTGAAAATATCTGGTAGGAAATTTGACTTCAGAGCAAAATACCAAAAGTCTTAAACAGCAGAAGACGCACACCATTCTTTACAATCACCACCTCCACACCATCCACGAAGAAGAGGACATTCACCTTAGAAAAACAGAGGTTTATTAACCTTTAACCTTTTAAAACTTGTAGTTTTTCCCCACAGATTTTCCCGCCCTTGCCAGTCACCTGACCCTGTTCCTCCCTGCACACCTGCTCCTCATTACCCCATTAGCCCCATATTATATATACAGGTACCTGCCTGGTTGCTCTGCTCAGTGGCCCAGTTGTTGATATTGCTTTACTGCCACTGTGGCCCAGCAGCTCCTGCCTGCTCCAGTGGTTTTTGACCTGCTGTTAGTCTGAGACCTACTTCCTGTCTTGGCCCTTTTTTGGATTTGTTTGCGTCTTTGGACTGCCCTCATGTTGCCGAACTGTAAAGGTACGGTCATGTTAGCCTTCCTTTCAATGAATGAATGAATGAATGAATTGAATTGAATTTGCCCCACACTCCACCCTGAAAAAGGATGTAATATCATAGTTCACATTGAGAACACAACACCTTTTAAGTTGATGTGGCAAACAGTTGCTCATTTACACATCCAGCAGTTACGGAGCAGCATTATCATTCATTTGGCGTCATGTTTATGGCCGGCTGATGAATGTAAGTCCAATATTCACTCTCCTTTTATCTCTGTTTTTGGTCTCTACCAACTCCTGAGGGAAATATCTGGCTCTTTATCTGCTAACCTCTCCACTGTGTTCACCAGTTAGTCGCTAACTGTGTGTGTCTGCCACTCGGTGCTGAGCAGGTAGTGTACTGTGGGTTTTTAGAGCTTTATTTTTTATTTTTTGCTAAAAATGACACTATGAGAGCAGTGAGAGTGAACCAAAACATTAAAGTTGTGGGGCGTACAGCTAAACAATGAGCTGAAACTCGCTATAACGCTCCATAAAGCCAAGTGGAGTCGCAGATTCCAGGTTGCCAGGTTGGGAAAACTTTCTCTTTTTATCTAGCTCTTTAATTCATCAGGAGGAGACACCAGTCAAATGGATTTTCACAACTTAGCAACCCAAGAGTAATCCTTATAAACATTAATACATATTTATTAACCATTTATAAACTATTGGTAACAACCTTTATGAAGTATACCTTACCAGAATCCATTAATCCTCTCTGAATAGGGAATGAATCAGTGCCTTTGTTCACTGTTTAAATGTATTAAAAAATAATACAGTTAAATAACAGCATGTACAATCTGAAATTGGATAAAGACGCATTTTAATCAATTTTACTAAACTGCCTTCGTTCCCCGTGTGTCCCGCTGACAGAATTAACCTTTCTGAGACTCCACGCTGCCTCGTTCAGCATGCAATCTGTCCAAATTGGACCCCAAATTGCACATGCCTGCAGCTGTGTGCGAAGGCCTCAAACAGACAATGAGCGACACAATGGGCCCGGCTGTGCCATTAGCCGGGAGGTTGCCATGCCAACGATACAAAAAAGCCCCACGCTCGATGCACGCAAAAGCTTTGGCCCTGAGGAGAATTCATATTGAGCGAGAGCTTTGCCTGGAGGCCCTTCACTTCTCCTCACTTTCTGTTACATCGTTATTCATGTGAGGGGGAAAAAAAAGTCCCGTCCTGTTCCTAAAGCTCCTGTCGAGGCCCGCAGACCAGAGCGGTGGCAGCTACCAGTGTGTTCAAGCTGGGGAAACAGCGTGGCGGAGGCTCGGTGTCAAGTTTGTTTTTGGTGGGGGGGGATTTGAGCTCCGCAAGAAATGCACTATTGTACGAGTAAACAGACAGTCCCATTGTGCTGAAGAGTGTGGCGGCCGCTTGAACCCTGAACTAAACCAGCAGGACCGTCGCTCAGGCTGGCGTGGAATCAGAAACAATACGTCCAGCAAGGAAAACATTTTCAGAAAACACGAAACCAGACGAACGAGAGATGAGAAATGTGGCAGAAGACATTTATGACTGATTATGTGAGCTGTGGAAATCAACGGTGGAGTACTCTGATCCTCTACTTATGTAAAAGTTCCAGTGAAACAATCTAAAAGTACTGCATTTAGAATTCTACAGAAGTAAAAGTACAGTATTATCAGTAAAATGTACTTAAAGGGGAACTCTTGGGGAGTACTGCTGCATGTGTGAAAAGAGTTGTATAAAGTCTACATCATTGTGTGTAATGTAGGCACCAGGTTTTGACAAAGCATGGAATAAAATCAATAATATCTCTACTTCTGCTGCATCGAGTTTGATCCTTTTTTTTTAAAAAACTGTCCATCATGAGCAATGTTATAGGATTGCAGTGTTAAATCGGTGGAGCACTCTTTTAAAGTATCAAAAGTAAAACTACTTGTTCTGCAGAATAATGTCTCCTGTGACTAATATATTATTATATATGACATTATTAGATTATTAATGCTGATGGATGAATGTGTTTTTAAAGATGTAGCTGGTCGAGGTGGAGCTAGTTTTACAGGTTTTTTTTATACAGTTTGGTACAGTTCTGCCAGAGATTCAGGTGTGTTATGCTAGTAGCGGCTAACGTAGCCTCGAGCCGCTAACCTTAAACAGACATGAGGAGCGGGCTACAGAGGTCTGGTTAACACTTCTTTTTGACTCCACACCTCCCAGATTTTTTTAATTTTCAAACTTGTAGTCTTCAGCCCCACCCGACGCTGACTCAAGTGACATCACTTGAGGTAATTGATCAAACTTGGCACAGCTCCCTCTGGTGCTGCAAAAGGCTTTATACATTTGTTTTAGCATACGCAGTAGCAGTCTCCAAGACCTGTTCACACACTTTGATGTGTGAAATTGGTGGAGTTCCCCTTTAAAGGGAAAATGTCTCTTTGGTGGAACTGCTAACAACTAATGGACACCTGAAATGGGACAAGGGGCCCCAACCCTTTTTTGTAAGGGGTTGTGAGCCAAAATGGTTGGCAAACACTGGTTTAATCTTTACAATGCATTGTATTTTATAAACCTATACATTCATATTTTTTATTTAAATGTGAATCTGTAAAGTATCTTGAAACTATAGCTACCAAATAAATGTTTTGAAATGTATTGGAGAAGAAGTATAAACATAAACTGGGGTATTCCCAAATATACAAGATATATACCACATTTGTTGCACTCTTGTTCAGTATTAAAACTTTAACCAGTACGAGATTTGGCAGATCTTTGACCCGTGATTGACCTCCACCAGGTTATCTCAAAGCCTCCTCTTCAACATACAGTTCAGTTTCAAAATAACAAATGTCCAGCAGGCTCCAAGTTCAGTTGGACCATCTGTCTGTCTTTTGAAGAGCAAAAACAAAAAGACGCCATTCATTTGGTGCCTCCTTGATTCTTCTTTTGTCTGCGTAATTTGCTTTGGACGTGCCCAGTCTCACACAAACACACAAACACACACACACACACACACACAGCTCACAGCTCACATCTTTGTGCCGCTCACAGTGGGGCTCTGCCTCCACACAGGCCGGGATGTATAGTGGTGAAACCTCCGGGTCCCACAACATCTGAGGCCGAGTCTCTCTCTCTGCGCTGGTGTGATACCACATCAAAAACAATGACGAGGGGGTTTTGGGCCATAATCCTCTGTCAGCTCGGGGTTGAGGAAGGTTGGAGAGGAGTTACAATGCGTCACACACAATAATGCTCTGCCTTTTCCTTCCAGATTAGGATAGAAACATTTACAAATGTATTGGCTATATTCTCCATTTTCCATATGTGCTCCTCCATCCTCAAAACACACGTGTGTGCAGACTGAAAACTGTTGATGTACAGTATTCTCCCACAATGCAATGAAAAAATTCAAACTAATTGCGGATGGTGGTGAAACAGATCCGGGAACAAATCAGAAAACAAAAAATAGCACTGAAGTCAAAGTTTGATTGATGTCTGACAGCAGAAACCAGTTAAGTATGTTATTTTCTTATATACAAACTGCAAAAACAGTATACATTTAAGATTAGTATACTGTACATACTGTATAGATTTAGTATGTAGTATAGAATTGGGACACAGCATGTTTTAATCCTAAAAATGTAATGGGTAACCTCGTGAGGACCAGCTTTTTGCGTCCCCATAAGGTGTAACCAAATTATTGTCCCCACAATGTTTGTAATACAAACACACTGTGATTAGAGTGATATGAGTTTTTGAAGACTGATAATATCAAATATTCAGTACCTTTTTACATTTGACCATTTCCATGTCAATGCACATATTTTGTCTTATTTTTTCTTTGCTGAAGGGAGAGCAGTCAAAATGTTCTGCGAGAGTGGGGGAGGGTCTTTAGTGATTGAACTGCATTTGTCACTATCCTATAATAGCTTCAACCTTCGCTTTATTCTGAATCTTAACTGTAAGTAGAACTACAGAAAAGTAAAATGTGTCAAAACACGTAAATGTGTCGTATAAAGCAACAGTTCAAAAAATAAAGAACGGCTGGAATATTTTGGCAATTTCTGATTCCACTTCTATTGTGCAATCTGGTAGCAAAATTATTATTCCATAAACACATTAAGGTTTAAATTGGAGCACACCATCTTAAATTATTTGTGCACTTTTGGATATTCGTGGAAAAAAGAATAGTGAAGCATTATGTTCAGCCCCCCTAATAATTTCCGTACATTCCCTTAGTCTTGACAGGTTAGAAAATTATCAGAATCAGTGCAGTGAGCTGTAAAAATCAGGATATTGTTACTGCCACAATGAGTTAGACTACTAACAAACATAACTGAACAGACTAAAAATCTAAATAATCATGATGACCTTTACATCCTTTAAAATGAAGGGCCAGTATTGCCAAATATTATTTAATTTCCACGATAACAATCTAATCAACACAACTGTAATATCCACATCACATCTATCATATTAAAGGTGGACATCCATTGTTTTATATTTTACAGTTAAATATAAAATATCGGCCTCAGGTGTCTAACACACACAGCGGTTTTGTGTTTGTGAATAAAGGAGATTGAATTTCACAAACTCTGACTTTAAAGCATCGACGGTCTCTGCTGACAGAGCAGTCCTGACAAAGTGACAGTCAGCCAGATATCGACAAGCAGCAGACTCCAAACAACAGAGGATGATGACATTATGGCACACAATGAATTATTAATAAACTGCTCCTGCATCATAAAGATCGACCGATCTATCTATAATGACATAAATAGGGTGGGCAAAATATTAGAAACACCTCTCAGTATATCTTCTATATCTGATTACTTACTTTGTAAAACATGTATTTTGTTACTGTTGAAGTAAAAAGTTCCCCGGACATTTCAGTTATTCCCTGATCAGTTTACAGTTCTGAATTTAACTTTGGAGAAGCAGAACTGTGGGTAATGTTTGAATGTTTTTGGGCACCTTTTCTTGCTTATTTGGGAAGTTTTTAGTTGTGAGGACTTCCAGTTCTGGAGGGAACGCTGAACTGTGAAGCCGATTTTGTTCTTTTGTGCTCGATGTATGTAGACTTATTAGTGTCTCAGAAAGCTGTGGCGTGTGTGTGTGGTTATTTTCCGATATGTTTCCTTAATCTGTTTTATTGTTGTTACTTATATTGTATTTTATGGAGAGTATGGAATCAGATGGACGTATTGATTTGAGTGTGGCTGCCACAATATGTTTTGATCTGTTGATATATGGAGGATCAAATATTACCTATCAATAAATGAGTGAGAACGTACACCTCTCAGCATAATGTACTACAACTCAACAGCTTCCTAAAATACACCGTACTAAATCACCATAAAGGTGAATCAACGCCTTTTCTAAAACAATTTTCGATAGACTCCTTTTTTCCTTTTTCCTTCCTTTTTTTTTTCCATCAAGAAGGTCAAAAGATGTAGAAAATGTTGTAACCTTCCTGAGAGAGAGAGAGAGAGAGAGAGAGAGAGAGAGAGAGAGAGAGAGAGAGAGAGAGAGAGAGA
>VMKM01000787.1:0-237893 GCA_008360985.2 Macquaria ambigua
TCAACTCAGCATGGAGCGTAATGAAGAAGAAGAGGGCAAAAAAAACCTGATATTTAACTTTTGTCTTCTTATTTATTCACCTGTGTGTGTGCTCTTGTACTTCTATCTTTGTGAGAACCGGTCAGTAATGGTCCTCAGAAGTATAGAAGTACAAACAGGTGTAAAGGAACTCCTTCTATGTCATGTTTAGTCTCTCTTCTCCACTCTCCTTGTCTCCTCATCCCCTCCTCTTTGTTTCCTCCTCATTTCCTCTCTCTTCCCCTCTCCCTGCTTTTTCTCATCTCCTCCTGTTCTCACCTGCTCCTCTCCTTGTTTCCTCTCTCCTTTCCTCCCCTCTCCTCTTCCTTCCTTGTTTCCTCTCTCCTCTCCTTGTTTCTTCTCTCTCTTTCACGTTTTCTATTCTCTCTTCTTCTCAACATATTTTCCCTGTCTTCTGTTTTTTTCTCCTTCTCTTCTCTCACTGTTTTCTCTCAAAAGCAAAGGCATAAGCGACACTGACAATCTGGCAGTGACTGGGGGGAAAGGGGCTGGTATAAGTACTGACAGGGTGATTGGGGAAATGAGAAACAGGTGAGCAGGTGGATGCGGGAGTCAGGTGACTGGGACAGGTGGAGAAGTCTGAGGGCATCAGGTGGAGAATGGCAATGATTGCAAGGCGTCATAGAAATGCAGGAGCCTGGGGAAGTGGGAATGGCTGAACGGAAGGACAGAGAGGTGAAGGTTGTGACATCCTTTTTCCTTTCCCCTCTCCTCTCTTTGCCCCCCCCCATCCTCAGCCTTGTAACCTATTTTCTCTCCTTTCTTTCCTCCTATCCTCTACTTTTTTTCTGAATTTCTTTTCGTCTTCACTCCTCTTTTTGCTTCTTCTTTCTTTTTCCCTTTTCTCATATTTCCTCTACGTGTTTCCTCTCTCTTCTCCACTTCTTTCCTTCCTTCTATCCTTTCCTTAACTCGTTTCCCCTCATTACTTCCTCCCCTTTCCTCTCTTCTTGTTGTTTTCTCTTCTGTGTTCTCCTTAGCCTTGTTTTTGATTTCCCCTCTTTTTTTTCTCCTTTTCTCCTCTCTTTTCTTTGTTTCCTCTCTCCTCTCATCTCCTCTCCTCTTCTCTCCTCTCCTCTCCTCTCCTCTTCTCTCCTCTCCTCTCAGCAGGATTATTGATGGCCTCTTATTCCCTGTGGCCGGGCAGACAGGACAGGAAACAGAGACCCCTGTAAAGAGTGAAGCAGCATCACAACCCCTCAGGCAGGTGACCAGGTGAGTGACTCTGTATGTGTGTGTGTGTGTGTGTGTGTGTGTACGTGATGGGATTTGTGCCAGGTTGGAGTTATGGTGGTTGCGCTGACAGAGGCAGAAAAGGTAAAGGGGGAAAAAAAGAGGAAAAGGAGGAAAAGAATTCATTTTATCCAGTAGGATGAGAGGTTTCTGTGTGTGTATGTGTGTGTGTGTGTGTGTGTGTGTGTGTGTGTGTGTGTGTGTGTGTAGAGTAACAGTGGACTCCTGCTACCTCCAGCCCCACAGGCCTCTCAGAATAAATGGATTTTCTTTTTCTATTCTAGGACGCACTGGACCTTATTTCCTTCTCATTCTCCTCTCTCTTTCAATCTCTGTCTCCATCTCTGTTCCCCCCGAGCTACAAGAACATGCTCACAGATGTTTTAACCCTCGCTCTCAGCTCTATTATCTCGTAGAGTACCATTAATAGACCCTAATTTAATTTGCTTTATTACAGTAGACTATAAAAAGGAGCCGGACCAATCAAATCGAGGCAAATATCCCACTCATACGACTTAAAATAAGTAAGGTTAGAACACACCAAAGGGATAAGAGGGAAATAGAAAATAATCATAGGCATCAGTATTGTTGCTATGGTTACCAGCCAACAGTGGTTGACTGTTGACTATACTTAAGATTTTCCTGTCTATGTATATGAAAAACAACAGCATCAGTCAATTTAGCAAAGGCCCAACAGTGACATATGTTTATGTTCAAGTGACAAAGCCCTCTAGCAGCTGTATGAAGTGTTTGAGGCGGTCGGCGTGAGGAGGTCCAAGTAACAATATAGTTACAGAGTGCCTTGATAGCCGCATGTTTCATTTCCTGTCTGCTTCAAAAAAACTTTGGTTGTTCTTGTAGGAATGATGTCTCCACACTTGATAAGCACAAGTCACTGCCTGCCACTAGCATTTAGTTTAATTACTTTAAAAAAGGTTGTATAGCGCAGCTTTACAGTAAGTAGTGCTCGTTCTTGTCTATCAAAAGTCTTACTGGTAACACAAAGCTGCTGAGCTAATGTTTATGTAAGCTTTGTCATTTAGCATTCACACTATTTCTTATGAGACATACTGTTGAAAATCCTGCCCTTGAATTTGACTTTTCAAATTCTCGCGTAGGCGTAGACTAGGAGTCGTCCATCTGCTTTGGCTCTCAGCAGCTCTCAAGCCTGGAATCAAATCTACAGAGAGAGAGAGAGAGAAAGAAAGAGACTGAGGCTCTTGACATTGTCCAGAGACGCCCCATCTCCAAGTGATCTCCATGGTGATAACTGCATTATGTCACATCTTACAGTGGCATGGGAAGCTGTGAATGGAGGAGGGAGGCAGAGGGAGAGATTCATCACAAGTAAAGTGGGCAAAGTAAAGTAAAAAGGCACATACCTGAATGTTATGAGTACAACAAGAACGGTGATTTCAACATACCAGCTCTAACAAAAAACAGTAGAACCATTTGAATCTCAGTCTAGGTGAGACATCTGATTAATTCCACCCTCTCTGGTTGAAGCTCTGCTGTTCTCTGAATTCATCCGCTGGTTTCACAAATAAAATCATGTACAGTTTGAATGTTTGCTTTAAACCTGCCAGGAGCAGCAGATGGGCAGGGATAACTGATGATTTCAAGATAGACTGCTTGAACTTTTTATGTTGCCTTGGGAAAATTCAGTCAATCCCAGAAAAGTAACGGAGAAAATGTTTTCTACACGCTGTGCAGGTGGATAAAGTGAGTGTCTCAGTGGTGTAAGTCCCTCCAGACTGTGGAATATAATCCATGGTGAAAGGTTGCGTTCTCTTATCCTTGTAGAAGGAAGGAAAAACAAGAGAACAAGAGCAAATTATCTCTTTGTTTAACAAAAGTGGGAGCTGAATTTTACTTTTAAACTCAAGACACCTTCGACAAAAAAACATGTAATGTAAAATACATGCAGTCTTTCTCATGTCGCTGTCTGTCGTACGCTTCAGCAGCTTGTCTTTGCCTGCCACGGGTTTGCACAATGATGCTGGCTGTCTTCTCTCTCACTCACAAATGTTTCAAAAAGTTTCAATAACTTCAATAACTTTTTATAATAGATACACATACATAGAAAGTTTTTAGCAAATAGAGTGCATTAAAATGTAATATCATCACAACATGCAGGCCCATGAAGGTGGAGGAGTCAGGACAGGATCCTCCTCAGGGTCTGGGCATTGACAGACAAAGTGTGCAATGACATTTAAATATGCACTAATGAAAATGTTTATATAAACAATGAATCAAAGCACTAAAGGGGTCGCTTGTAGTGACAAACCAACAGAGAATAATCACGCAGTTCCCCTCGGCTCTACGGAGAATTTTGGATTTAGTTTTACGGCACTGTATGGTTCAGTCTCAGCACTCTCATCAACCTCATTTCCAGCAGCAGGAAGCTATTTTCTGCAAACAATTCTGATAAACCCATTGCTGGTGAACATAGTGGAACAAGAGACAGATCTCAGGAGTTGCAGGAGTTATATACAGTCTATGGTTAACAGCTTGTGCTACTGTCCCCAAGTGGTAAAAAGAAACATGCTGCTTTAAAGATCAGTATCCACTCAGTGGTTGATTCAGGTGATTTAAATGTGGTAAAACATGTTGATACAATTGTGGATGACTGCCTGGGAAATCATAAATGGCAGACACAGGAAATTCATGAATGGAAATTGTCCAACAGGAAGAGGAGTAAAGAGAGAGGAAACATGGAGGTTTTGCAAATGATCCTGAAAGCCTCATTAGGGCTCATCATTAGTTCCCTGCTAGGCTGGTATATAAAGGTATTTCATGAATGTTAATGAGATTGGTTTCAATAGTTTAACCAAGATGTCTTCAGTGTATTTCAACAGTGTATAGAGTGTGGTTGAGTAGCAAAAATGACATTTTGAGTAGTGTTTATGGAGTGTTTGTAAGTTTCAGACAATGGCATGTAGTCTACATATTAGTCTTTAGCTCATAGACCTATTAGAGGTGTAAGGTGACCTTTTATTGTGGCATGAAAATGGTCAAATTGGAAAACACACAATATCTGCAAAAATACAGTAAATATGGTCACAGACATCAGACATTTCTCAACTCTGTCAAAAAGAAAAGAACCTGTTCATCATCAGAGAATCAGGCTTATTTGATGTCACACTCACATAAAACTGTATCTCACAGGCTGGTGAAACAAATCATTCATGTTGATGTAAGCAATTCTTCCACAGGAGAGCTTATTGAGTAAAGGAAAGAGGAAATAAAGAGAACAGGTCAGGTAGTTCCTTGATTTTCTGCCTAATTAATCATGTTTCTACAACAAATTAATTGGATGGAAAGTTTTGTAATTGCTGCTGTGCAGACAAAAGAAAGGCAGGTCACTGGACTGTGGTCTCACTGTGTGTGTGAACACTGTTTTTGGTCAGTGTATTTATGTATTTGTGTGTGTGTGTGTGTGTTCTAGTATTAGAAGAAGACTGGACAGCCCCTTGCATAAATGTGGTGCAGGGTGTTTTTGTAAAACAGCTTTGTCAATATTCCCTGGAGAAATAAAAAGGTTAAAAAAAAATGTACTCTCTTGTACACTCTTTTCTTCCTCAGGGAGTGGACAGGTGATCATCGCCTGCTGCCATTTTTCACCAACCTACAAACCAGATGCAGCTCGGGCCTCACGACAGACGTTTTTTTTTTTTTTCTCTGTAGAGTCAATTTTCTTTCTCTGAGGAGAAATTAATCACTTCTTGGTGTGTACGCCTGCTCTATGCTTGTGTGTGTGTGTGTGTGTGTGTGTGTGTGTGTGTGAACTCATAATAGCCTGCATGCACATTTTCATGACAAGGGTGTGTGTGTGTGTGTGTATGCATGTAAATGTGTGTGCATGCATGCATGTGTGTGTGTGTGTGTGTGTGTGTGTGTGTGTGTGTGTGTGCGCGCGCATATTCAGGTTGTGGAACGAATGCTAATTTAATCAATATGCTGTAAATCCGACTGGTTGCTTTCATGCTGGTCTGAGAGTCCCAGTGGGGAAAAACACTGAAGCAGTGTGTCCAACAGCACACACACACACACACACACACACACACGTAAGTTCAACCAATACCAGATCTATATACAGGTCTTCCCGTCCTCTATATCTGTTGTCTCTGTGGTTCAGGTTGTTGGTGTGTGTGTTTGTGTGTGTGTGTGTGTGTGTGTGTGTGTGTGTGTGTGTGTGTGTGTGTGTGTGTGTGTGAAGATCTGAAAAGGTTTCCTGGCAGCACCCCCCCCCCTCCATCACCTCAGACTCAGACAGACTAAAGCTTCATTCAGACAGGATTTATTTCTCCAGGGGAGGTTGTGATTTAATACTGCATGTGCTGATCAGTGATTTTAATCCTGTCCGGAGCACATGTGTGTGCGATTTCTCTCGCCTTGTTAGTAGTGATTAGAGTCCAAAATATGTAAAACATATACTGTTTTGCTGGGTCCCCCAATATTTTAAGTACTAACAGTGATTTTACATGTTTGAACCAATTTACTAAAAAGCACATTATGCTATACATTACAGCTAATCACCATTTTGTAATCCATGCTGTTGTGTTTTAGCTTTTTGTACGGCAGCCATTGCTTTCCATTCATTTCCATACAAAAGTGGCGAGGAGGAAGTCCACACAAAAAACAAGACTCATTTATTAAAACCGAGGTTAACTCAAATGAACAATGAAGTGTGTGTAAATCAGCAATAAAAAGCAGTGCATGGATGTGTGGTTCATGTGCTAGGGAGGCGTTGAAGGTGCAAACCAAAAGAAAGTGATGCAGGGTGGGTGTCAGGATGTAGGAAGAGAGAGACTGAAGAGAGTGAACACATGGGACAGCTTATAAAGCCCAAGGGCCCAGGTGAGCTTAATCAGCTGAGGACCCTCCATCGTCTATCACTTCTAGTCTACTAAGGTTGGAAGTGACAGTGGGAGCGGCCTCACAGTATAAAAAGTCACACTGCATACTCACGAAACCTGAGTGAGTTGTGTAATCCATCTCATCTTTCCTGCATTTTCATTGTTATAACTGATTAGTCTGTAACTGTAACTAGACTTGATGATCACTGTGAGTCTGCTAGTTGACTTTAATGGCTGCTGGGAACAGTGGGAAGAAAATCATCCACAAATTTAAAACTGTTCAGCATGCATTTGAAAACTGTCACCAAAAATGTTAAGTACACATGATTTGTAAGGCCTTAAAACTGGCACAAACAGTGATTACATTTCCATGTACAAAATATTCCGGTACATGCCCTTATTCCGAAAAAGACAATATTCCTACTAAGCTGTTTACATGGCTAATGAAAATGAATATTCCACTTATATTCCTGTTTACATGCAGCCTTGTTCGACCGTGCGAACTCAGCCTCCCTCTTTAATTCATTCAACCACCTTCTTGAAAAGGTCGGTATTTGTGCATATCCAAAACCCTGTTGATGTCTTTCATAATGTTTAAAAGTAGGTGTGTTTCTCCTTCCGACCAGAAATGTGGGCTTTTCTTTTGTGCATGCATCTCTACCCCAGCCTTGCAAACTCAACAGAGCCGAGAGTAAACAGGCAAGAGGCCGTGTGTCACAAACTGCAGTAAAAACCCCAACTGAGACGCATATTCCGAATGCGCTGCATACATGTCCAAAGAATGCTACTAAAACCCGAATAATATCGGCACATGTTCTCTACATGATTTTCCATCGTTAGAGGTTTGACTGGAGCTCTTTTGATTACGTCATCTCGTTGCATCCCCTTCCTTCTGCAATGGTTCAATGGCACCCGAATTAGCCCCACCAGCTGTTTTATCTAATACCTACATAATTGCACATTCTCGTTTGAATTCTTCAAGTTAAGAAAAGCCAAAATAACCTCAAGTCGTTTCCTTTACTGATTCGCAAAATTAGTTCATAGCAACAGGAGATCAACTGAGCCGATTCATCCTCCGGCAATTATATAAATGGAGGTCAAGACAGACTTTAAACTTCCTGTCATGGAGCTGTCTCACTGAACAAAAAACCGGTCTTCATAAACATGGCAAAAGTACGCATTAACCTGAAGAGGGTCAGTGACCTTCAGAGTGTGTATGTGTGTCTGACTATCTGACGCTGTTGTTAGATGCTCATTAAAATCATATTTGTGTAAGAATTAATGTGAATGCGCTGGAACTGCATCAGCGTGAAGCAGGAGCTCAGCCATATAGTTTGTAATTAAATACTCCAACTGCCACGGCCCCTCCCACTGCAAACACACACGCATACATTCACACTTGGACACACACACACAGACAGACACACACACACGCACAGATGCAGGCTGAAGGGTCAGGGGTAATGGTGTCACCTCTGTCTGCCGTGTGTCTGTGTTTGTGTCTGTGTGAGGTGTTAAAGTGTGTGTTGGTGGAACCTGCTGTCACCTCATTACAGGACACCGCCGGCCACAACTCACGCTGACATCCAGGGGCCGCATTCATACAGCCTTTTTTTCACCACCAGGAGTTCTTCTAAATGGCACCAAAAAGTTCTGAGCTAAGAGTTTTTCCTCTTAAGACCCATTCACAAAGCTGCTGGAAGCAACTTTTACTGAGGAATGGAGAAAACTGTTAAATACGGTGCAATAAAAAAGAACTTTTCTATGTTCCTCTACCCTCAAATGTATCAAAAAAAGCATATTTAAGTATTTAGATGTCAAAGTCCCTCTCATCTCACTTCCTGTAAAAAGTTCAAATGTGACTCGTCCTGCACTCAGTGGCATATTCAGCACAGTACATAAATTCATTGTCTAATAAAATCGTGGACAAGCTAACCCATCCCATGGTTAAAACCACACTTGATCTTGTTTAGAGGTCTTCACGGGTTCGTTTAGTTCCCAGAAACCAAGACCCGACCCAGACCTGATTCAGGCCTGATCCAATTTATATTCAGTCTAAATGGGTCGGCTAAATCCAGTTCTGTTGCTGCAGGTCTCTGATGTGATCCGAGACCCTCTATCGGCTCTGTTCCAGAGAGCGTTAATTGTGACGTGCAGGTTAAAATGACATGTATCGCTGCTCTGTTCGACTGCAGCCGCTCATTTATTGATCATCATGCTGCTGCCAGGTCCCTTTCGGATCAAGTGTCTTTTTTTAAAAACATTAATTTATGCATGTCAGGTTTGGGTAGGTTTTCCACGGGCCCCATTCAGATCAGGTCTAAAAATTTTGCACCCAAGAAGACCTCTAGTTTTCGTGTCAGTTGGCAAAAACCCTGTGTGTATTTCCTAAAGTGTTGTGGATGCACAGCAGATTGCCCAGTCACAGCAGAAAGCGGCAAAGTGAAATTCATTCATGCGTCCTCACAAAGTAAGTGGTGCAGGAAGCTAATATGATAGCTCTCTCTCCATTTTGAACTCTCCGGTTCTCTCAGTTCCCCCAAAGGTCGGCACTGTCAAGACAGTTTGACTTGTCAAATTTGCCACTTTTTGCACCGCAGCTAGTAGTTGAAAACAACTGCCTGATGCTGCAGGAAAAAAGGTTATTGAGACTGAACCAGACCAAAACTTTTCATCAACACGAGTCACACCTTTTACATTACTCATAGTCATTTGATTAATTGTATATAAATTAAATGTAATATTGAATTTTGGAGCTTTAAACGTGACAAATTCTCAATCAGCCCTTTTGGGATTTAGGTGGCACAGTGACAGCATGACCTACTGTGTAACATCTGGTTTAGTGTGCTGCCGATTGTACGTACATGTGCAGACATGCAGACATTGTGTATGCATGTGACCAAAAGTGTAGGTTAGCGTGTTAATGACACAGAGGCTCGTGTTACTAGGCAGGATACACAGTGATTCCATTATCATTGATTAGGTGACAGACTGTGTGTGCCAAATGTATATGAGTGTGACAGAGACTCTAAAAGGATTAGAAATATGGGAGCCAAGAAGTGTGTGTGTGTGTGTGTGTGTGTGTGTGTGTGGTGACAGAACATTAGTCAGAGTGCATGTCGTATCAGCTATGTATTACTGTACTCAATGGAGGTCAATGGAACGATGATTGACGATAAGTGCCTCACTGTCGTTTTTGTCACTCACATGATCATCTACTCATATTAAAGGCCGTAAAATGTGTCTCTACAGTAGCATCTAGTGGCAGCTGCAAGCTAGCTACAACTACACTTTTGGCCACTTGAAGGCAGCAGAAACAAAGCTGTGTACACAACACTGTTCATTTTTAAAGTTGATATGTCACGGAGCAACATTTGCATTCATTTGGAGTCATGTTTAAGGTCACCACGTGAAAGTAAGTTTGATATTCACTGTCCTTTTAGCCTGTTTTTGGTCTCCACCAACTCCTGAGAGAAATATCTGGCTCTTTAGCTGCTAAATGCTCCACTATGTACAACTAGACTGTCTGTCTGCCGTTCAGTGCTGGGCAGAGAGTGTACAGTGGGTTTTTACAGCTTTTTCGTTGAAAACAGCTGCCTGCTGCATCCGAAAACGACGCTATGAGAGCGGAGAGAGTGAACTCAACAGTAAGGTTGCGGACAGAAAACCAGAACAATTAGCAGAAGGATGCTATACAGCTCTGTAGAGCAGAGGAGAGCTGCAGAGTCAGGTGATAATTCTCTGTGGGTTCATCACTACGAGCGACACCTTTCAGAAAGTAGTCATGAGATCCATTGTTAATATAAACATTATTGATTATAGCAGCTTAAAGTCTCTTTAAATGTGCTGTAACAAAAATACACTCATAATGTGTAGAAATAGTTTCAAAGCAAAATATCTGCCATAAAATATTTAATTCAGTTATCTTTTTCACATGTTCATGTGTGATTACATTGAAATGTTAAGAGACCATGTTTGTAATGCAATGAATGTTTTATTAAAGGTCCAATCTGTATTTGTATATATTTCCACAAACATTTCAAGCAAAATTGACATAAATGAAGAGTTTAATTATAATATTAATAATTTGAAAATATGTGTTTACATACCTGGTATAAATAGATATTTGTACAGCACCAGCAAAGTGTAAATCTGTGTATTTGATGACCTGTCAATCAATTTGGAAATGATGCGGGTTTGTGTGTTCTGGATGTTTTATTGACACACTTACTCCTAAAAGTTAATTATGAAATGATAAAAACTCACCATTGAGCCCTGCACAAACACACACACAAACACATGCGTGCACACACACACACATACACTCAATCCTCACTAAGATTCACTACTGATGGGCTCTGCAGTGGTCAGCTCAGCTCCTACCCACTGCTAACCAGCTACCTCATGCTGAGAGTATTCACACACACACACACACACACACACACACACACGTCAAACCAGTGGATACAAAGACAGCTACAGCAGCCAGTCAGCTCTGGACTTTGAGCTGAAGCCACATTGCCCCCTGCTGGTCGATAAAAGAACATTTCCTCTCAGTGTCAGAAGTATTTAGATCCTTTACTAAGATAAAAGTAGAAACTCCACTAAGTCCTCCACTCAAGTAAAAGTAGACAAGCATTTGCAGTGAAATGTATTGGTTCCTTTCAGAGTGTTAAATTCTTTAGTAACCCGGATGCAGTATAATGTTGCAGATGATCCAAGTGGAGCTAAATCTGACTGCTTCTTTTTTATGTATTTCAAAATCAATTCATTATATGTCTAAGCTCATTCAGCACTTTTGTTACTTACTAATTTTTATCTGTGAAGTAAAAGGATAGCTCTTTGGATAATGTAGCTGAATAAAAAGGGCAATATTCTCCTCTGAAATGAAGTGAAGTTGAAGTAAAAAGTAGCATAAAATGGAAATATTAACAGTAAAGTGCATGCATCTCAAAATTGGATTTAAGTACAGTGTTTGAGTGAATGTGTTTACCTTCCACCACAGAGTTTTGCTTACAGTCTCTTGGAAAATAAAGGAAATAATCTTATATATTTATGTATTGTCTTGCTTGTTGTATGGTACTGACCTGAACAAAATAAATAAACCTTTGTGGACAATAAAGAACATCTATCTATCTAATGCCTGTTTCCTGGGAGTCAGTGCAGCAGCAGGTCCAACAATGTGTCTTCACATCCTGCAGCAGCACTCACTAGTTGCAAAGCTGTTCCATGTTCTCAAGATGCATCTCCATTTTTTGATGGCAACCAGACGCACCAGAAGCTACATTGCATTGCCAAAAGTCTGCAGACAGGTGAACATTAAACTCATATTATGACAGAACATGTTATTCCCAAACCATGGGCATTACTCTGCTGCTATAACAGCATCCACTCTTCTGGTTTCAGTCTTTTCCACCAGATGTTGGAACCTGGCTGCAGAGATTTGCTCCCATTTAGCCACAAGAGCTTTAGTGAGGTCCAACACTGATGTTGGGTGATAAGGTCTGGCTCACAGTCGATGTTCCAGTTCATCCCAAAGGTGTTGGATGAGATTGAGGTCAGGGCTCTGTGCAAGCCAGTCAAGACCAGGCCGTCCCCAAACTGCTGCCACAAAGATGGAGGCAAACTGTTGTCTGAAATATCATTGTGTGCTGTAGCATTAAGATTTCCCTTTAGTTTTCTTTTCTTGCAAGAGAAGACAGAAGTGGATAGAGGGACTGGAGACTGAAATACAGACGAACGGAAGAGGCCACATCCAGTCAGGATGGCTGAGTCATGTTGGCTCCACAGGCTCCATCTCGACTGGTATTGATTATTCATTTCTCATTGACTGTGCACATGTGGGAGAGTGAAACTGCAGAAGAAGGAAGAGAGAAAGAATGCCAAGCTATTATCCATCGTGTCTGATAACATCTGAACTCCGGTCATGGCACCAGTCGATGAAAGCACAGATTAACAAGTGTGTGTGTGTGTGTGTGTGTGTGTGTGTGTGTATCCATTTTACCAAGCTGTTGGCATTGTTAGCTAAGTCAGTAGCCTGCTTGTTGATTTTGAAAGGTAAATATGTAGCTAATATAACTAACGATCAAGTTAAAATAGGTGTCCTGCAGTAATGAACTCTGCACACCTGAACACCTTTTGTTTTCTGTTCCTGGGAGCTTGGCTTTATATCAATGATCTGATAGACTCCACTTTGATCATATAATCACTGGAATCATTTCCAGTTAGAGCCACTACTTGAAGACTTTTCATGTGATAATACCGGCTTTTAATTTACTCTGATGGCATTTTTTTTTTTTTTTTTGGTTTTTCTTTGTAGAAAAGTGAGACAATCCAGGTGAAAATTGGTGTAGTCTGTGTGTTGCTTTCAGCCAGGGGTGTAACTACAGACAGTGCAGGCAGTGCGGAATGGGCCCTTGTGAGTCGAAAATACGCCTGCGTTCATTAAATTAAACATGGTGCCATTTGCTATATATGCCCTTGAAAAGGCAAACATGGTCATGGTTTTCATTTTTTGGTGAGGGTAAAATAGTCAGTAGCAATCTATAACAAAATGATATGCTTATTTTAATTCCAATACATTAGCCACACATTGTTGGTCAAATATATACGCAGGCTGGTGTGTGTGCTTCTTAACTAGTGACTAGCATGCACTAGGGCCCATCATAATAGCATGCACTGAGGCCCGTCGTAACTACCTTACGCCACTGCTTTCAGCCCGTTTATCCCAGGGTCAGCAGGTCAAGGTTAGCATGCTAACATTTGCTAATTAGCACTTAACACAAAGTACAGCTGAGGCTGATGGGAATATCATTCAGTTTGCAGGTATTTGGTCATAAATGAAAGAGGACATGAATGTCAGAACCAAATTTCAAGGCAATCCATTCAATAGTAGTCACTCAAAACCACAAATGTCAACCTCATGGTGGCGCTAGAGGAAAAGTCAGGGGATCACCAAAGTCATAAGGATTCATCCCCTGGGGACCACGGTGTTCTGTCCCAAATCTCATGGCAACCCATCCAACAGTTGTTGAGACCTTTCAAGTCAGGACCAAAGTGGTGGACCGACCAACCGACCAGCATTGCCCTCCATACATGCTGAGACGCTGCTAGCTTGGTTAAAAACAGACTTGTACCCTTTGTCCAAGACTCAGTGAAAAAAAGGTTCAACTCCGTATCTTGTTTTCTGAGAGTGTAGAAGAAGTTCACAGTGTCCCCCAGGCTTCACCACCGACTTAAAGCTTAAATATAATTTAAGTTATCTTAAAGTTATCTGAGTGAAGATTCATTTGGGAGGAGGCGAGAGAGCGAGAGTTTTAGTTTTAGAGACAGGAAGAAAAACACTTCAGTGAGTCTGACTGTTAGAGATAGAGAGTGTATTGTGGGCCCCCAGAGGGTAAAGTGGAAATGACTTTGTCTTTGACGGCAAAGTACTGTTGAACAGCCTGAGGCTTCTTCCTTTTCCTGTCGATCTCTTTACTGCTCCACACTCTCTCTTTCATTCATCTTCTGTTTCTGTACACTGATGTTACACATCAGAGGAGAATAAGAAAACAATATGATTAAGAAAACTGGCAGAACAATAAACAGGAAGGGATAAAGGAAGGGATGCAAAGAAGGAAATGCTTCACTGCTTTCAGATGAAGTGTCTTTTAATAATTAGAGATGTCTGGATTGATTTTAGTCTGTGGCCAGTGCAAGACAACTGGTTGTACTGGGCAGCTCCCAGTTTGAAAAACGCCCCACATTATTTTCCTGGTTAAATTAACAGTTAAAATGACAGTCATATGTTTTCAATAACACTAATACTAGAGTGAAAACTAAAAAAGTGAGCCATCTAAATTACTATATTTTAATGAGAGATGGGTCCTAACTATGTGTTGAAATATTACAATTTAAATGCTATTGAAACAACAATTATATTTAATCTACCTAGACATGGAAAAAGAAATATAAACAAATTTATCCTACTTGCTCACCATGCTTAAAGGGGCACTCTCACTAACCGATTTTACACATGAAGGTCAGTTTACTGGTCATGGTTAGTCTGTGGGATCCAGTGTTTTTGGAGCGTTACCATTACTAGAGACTAAAAGTTAGCATATCTCTGCCTCTGCAGCGCAGATTTTGACTATTCTTCTTTAAATCTGTCAATTGTGAGCCCGCCAACTTTTTGGAAGTGTAATATAAGAACACTGGAGTTCCCCTTTATTGGGTTGTGTGGATGTGTAGTGCCCTCTAGTGGCTCTAATTTCCTGCCGTAATGTTAATTTCAAAAACTCTACCAAGGAAAGTATTTGACCGCACACCATCAGCTCCAAGTTTATTGAAAATGCAATGTTTTCGGTCATATTCACCGCAAACAGTGCATTTCCAGACCTTTCTTTTGCAGGATTTCTTATGCACCTGTCTACAAGGTGTGCATCAGACAACACTTAATTCAACCTCCTGAACTCTGAGGTACCTGTGGGTGGATTCTTTTTTCCAACACGGCAGAACTTTAATTTTAACTTCCAGTCGAGAGCCCAAAGATACAAAACAAAATGCCTGAAATAAGTTGTATTTTAGGTAAAATGTGTATGAAATGATGCTCACATCGTCTACAATATTTCAATTTGACAGTGTTGTAGCAATAAAAACTTTTCCTCTTGTCTTTTAATATTCGTCAGCATATTTTAGTATATTATATGTCAGTATTTGAGTCAGTCAGTAAGTGTTGAAACAAGCAAAATAATGTGATACAGTACTGACAGTTTTTTTAAATTTTAAATTTAAGGGGAAATCGAAAGTGAATGGGTTAAAAGTGTGTGTTTTAGAATGTTTCAATAACAGGAATGGTCAATAATGTTTCTCATAACCTGGGAACAAAAGAAAGGCAATCTGGGAACCTTTAAAAAACTTTCTACCAAACATGTTTTTTAAAGTAACATTACGATAACCTGTTGGGAATGTTGGGGAAACATTCTGGGAGCCAAAAACTGCTCATTGGGTCTCTTCTTCTCTCCTCCTTCGCACCCCAAACTCTCTCCGCCTCTCTCTCTCTCACTAATTACTACAACCTGTCAGCCTCTCCCGGTTGCTGTGGCGACCGGCCGTCGTCATGGCAACCCCAGTGGTCCGTCTGGCTCAGTGAGAGGGGGTGGCGGGGGTGTTATCAGGCAGGAAGGTGAGATAAGGGAGTTAATTTCTCCTTTGGTAGATAAAAGAGTAGCTGGTCTCTGTCAGTGAAGCATTTAAACCACAGGAGAACAGTGGTGGCACGCAAAGGCAGAGACTTACTCTGCACGTGTGTATGTATGGTTATCTGAAGTTTAGCTGATGTGAATATTTCTATCAATAAGCTGTTGATTTTTACATGCCAAAAGTATTAAGGATTCTGATATTCTGCTTTCTGTTGTAAAGCAAACACATAATAATTCAAAATGTTAACCCTAACCCATTTGTTTTCCAAGAAGATGCAAGTTTTATCTTCAGGCTACAATTTGAATAGTTGATCAACAGAAATCATTTAAGTCCTTTAAAAGGCAAAAATGCCAAACATTCTCAAAATTCTCAAACGTGAGATTTGCTGTTTTTCTCCGTTTTGTATCTTTGTAACTCGACTATCTTGATGTTTTGGACTAATCTGCACCTCTTTGAGCTCTGTGAACTTGTGATGGCCACCATTTTCTGACATTTTATAAACTAGAAAATCCACTGAATCACCAAAACCGTTAGTTGCAGCCCTAATTCTGAAATTCTTGCAGTGAAACGATCAGATTTGATCAATGAATGAGGGTCACAGTCCAGCATATATGTGCCTTAATTTAATTAAGTAATATGATTATTATGATTATAAATAATTGTGTATTATTACAATATATAGTATGTAATGTTTTAACATTACACCCTGCAGCAAATCATAAGGACTGTCTTCTGCATGACTGTAAAACCTAAAAAAAAACAAGGCTGCAATTATTGGTTCATTTTTTAGAAAATCCCATTTTATAGCAGAGCAGATCCTAATTGGCTCTGTGCTCAGAGCAAAGCATTGCTTCAATATAGCTTGACATGACTGTATGTAGTTGAAATGTATTGTTGAAAGAAAACACTGGATTATTTTCCACCAAGACTTTGAGGAGCCCCATAATAGAGTACAACCTGGCTAGTGGCCCCCAGGTCATTTGACTTTCAGAGTGTGGATCAGAAAAGAAAGCTCCTCCAAAATGAGTGACTGAAGAAAACTTTCAGTCCTCCAGTGTGGCTTTATTGCATTTTTTATTAACCTCAGCCTTCATATTAAAAAGATATGTCTAAATTTCCATGAGAACAAACAAATACATATTTTAAATTCTTTAAAATCACTGACTGCAAAGAACATTGTGAACATTGAAAACCTAATCTGACAAATCATCAAACAACCACATTAAGAAGTTGAGACTCTTAACTTTTGGACAAAGAAGCTTAAAAAAAAAAGAACTGGTGGATATTTGACAGTCAAGGGCCAATCAGAAATGTCCACCAACCTCATCGACACCCGCACTCATCCACCACCATGTCCTGGTAATGTCGAAGCACCACGTTGTCGTTGTTGTCGTAGTAGAGCATGGAGATTGGGGAGAGGCGGATGGGGACGCAGCAGGGTTGAGGTGTGCCGTGCGGGTCCAGGGAGTGCACCAGGGTCTGCAGGATGGCATGGTTGGTGCCGTTCAGACTCTCGCTGAGCGGGAACGGGCACTCGCCGTGGCAGTAGTTGGCCATGTAGCCCTGCGGAGCGATGATCCAGTCCTGCCAGCCCACGTCTTTGAAGTCGATGTAGAGGCGGCGGGCCTTGCACACGTTGCTGGGTGTCACGGGGAGGTGCACGGTGCTTCTTCTCTGTCTGGAGCGACACTGGTGGGGGTTGAGGGACACGGCCACCAGCGAGGCCTGGATCAGCGGCAGGGTGAAGGCTGGTTCCACTGGGAGGGAGTTCCCGGGGTGAAAAGGAAGAAGCTCCCCTGGGTCTGCGCTGAGAGGCAGCAGCTCTAAAACCAAACCGTAGTTGCGTCCCGGTTTGCGCCAGCTCTCCGCCAGCGAGGTGAGGTCCATGGTGATGGAGGTGGGCTCAGGCTGCAGCTGGACCGACTGGGACAGCAGGAGTCTGCGGTTGGCCTGGGGATTGGCTCCCCTCAGCGTGGCTCGGATCACTTTATACAGAGACACGCTGAGGGCCCGGGGCCCCTGCAGGAGCTCTGCAGACCTGATGGGCTTCCAGTGGAACTTGACTTCCAGCTGAGCCAGAGACAGCAGCTCCACAGGCTGCAGGACCGACATGTTGAAGAAAAGCTGCTTCTCCAGACAGGCCTGACAGCTGCTGCTCCAGCCAGACACCAGCCTGCCTGCAACACACCAGCAGGGAGAGCTGCATTTTAACAAGGACATCACAGTTTATCAGATTTTTTTATTAAAGTGGAGATGGGCTGTGTGATAATCTAAATCACGGAGAAGAATAATTTGTCATGACCAATTACTTCTCTCTCATACACACACTGTGGTTGTACTCACTCTACATTTTTAGCAGTACGACTGAGTTTCACTGAAGCACATTTACAGTGTTATTTAGTGCAAACACCTTAAGAACAACAAGCCCCTCACTGAGTTGTCAAAAGCTTTTTTTATCCGTTTTAAAATCAGTTTTGACAAAATATTAAGCCGACATGCTGTGCTGTTAGTTTGCTCTGCCATGTTACTGAATAACATTTTGATCAATAAATAATAGTGTATGTTCTCTCTCACCTGTGTGCAAATCTTAGCTGAACCTGCTTTTTTTATTGAACAAAGATGTGCCAAGCTTTGCAGACAAGTACAGTACAGAACCACAACACACATGGAACATTGGTCACTATAAGCCCAAAACTTTTTACAGTTAAAACGTTTATGATTATTTGTAGCATCCAAAATGACTGCACACTATGAGCAACACCATGTCCATCCACAACCAAAGTACACAGTACACTCACATGAGAAGAGGAGAGCTGGAGATACACACACCAAACTCAACAGAAGTAGAACAGTATGTCTTATTTTAATTCTACATGATTATAGAAACAAAATTGATAAAAAAAAAACAAGTGTGCTACAGGCCTGAAACCTTTGAATGTTACTGGCCAAATGGAAAGGAATATTAGTGCTGTAGACTACATACATAAGAATTATGAAGTCTATCCAAAACTTCACTCATAATTTACTATTTTCTATCTAATTTACTTCAACACTGTATCTTCACACTGTATGTAAAATAGATCTACAGTTCTTAAAGCTGTGCATGTTGGTGCTGCAGATACAAAAGTGATAATGCAGCTTCACACATACTATTTCTTCAACTTTAACCAAAACTGAATAATATGTTTGATGTACTGTAACATAATATGAAGAATGGGTCCAGGAGGATGTTGAGCAACTTCAGGTGTCGCCAAACAAATAACCTTATTGTGTTACGTTTCTAAAAATTGACTTCTAAAGAAAAGTTTAGATGTGGTTGCCATGTAAGCTCTACAATAGAACAGGAAACCACTGTTTTTGGTGTTTCTCTGATGTTATTATTTAAAGATGAAGTGTTTAAATTCTAAGAACTGTATCTCAAAAAGCCTAATTAATAAAAAAAAAATACTGCCTTTGTCTTCAAGTCTTTATCAGGGAGAGTTGAGGGTTAAGAGATACTCTGTAAGGGGGGGAAATACACTATGGATTGAACAACCAGATTTGATTGATTGACAACCAATCAACATTATCTGTCTACCTTGGTCTTGCACGTATCGGATGATGTTGCCGCGGACTCCGTACTCAGACACCGTGCAGGGGTCGCTCTCCTGGGCCTGGATGTTGTCTGACCTCCGGAACATCCTCCACAGCGCGGAGGGGACGTGGCGCCGGGCCTGGTGGCTCCCTGCGGGTCGGGGCCGCTCGGAGAGCCCCAGGGAGCTGAGGAAGAGCCGCTCCTGGCTCTTCAACTCCTCCACATGTGAGAGAGCGCACACACCGAGGAAGCACACCGCTAACAGCACCAGAGGACTCATGTTTGGCCTCATGCTTGGTTGAACTGAGCTCTGTTGGCTCTTCACCTGTAACGTTGCTCCCAAAGAGCGCAGGACGTTTGTTTTAACCTGTGAAACCTCCCGGTGTGCAGCAGCTGCATAATTGCAGTATGTTAATGAGAAGAAGGCAGACACCAGAGATAAGGTGAGGGGGGCGGGAACATACAGACTGATCTCAGGTCAGGCCCTTGGAAATTAACAAACAGTGAGATTTCTCCATTGAGTTAACCTTTTCTAACACTTTTGAATGGTTTTGTAAATAATTATTCAGATGTCAGCAATTTACCCCTTAAAGGCCCAATCAGTATTTTTTCACCATATAAATGTGAGGTTCACCAAACCCAAAAGTTTGGGTTTTAGATGAAAGACTTTAAATAGACAGCTGTTTAACTGATTAAAGGGTCACTTCGCCCAAATTATAAATAAATAAATTACATTAAAAATATTGCTTTGTCTGCTGACGCATATCTCCCACAAAGTCTTCTGTCCCTATACCACAATAGAGTGGCCATGAATTCAGTTTCATTTTTGGTGCTCAAAACAGCAAATATTACATTTAAAAGTGTCAAAAGCAGCATCAATACAGATAGGCCGATATGGTCGTGGTTACTCAGGATAATCTAAAGATGAATACATACATGAAAAGTCAGGAGATACGATTCATTCTCTGTAGACCACAAATGTGTGTCCCAAATTCTGTGGGACCGACATTTCCCCTCTTTTTCACCTGCATTTTACATCTAAATTCATTTGTTTTCAACTTTAAATCACCCTCACAAACACTGCTTAAAGATTACAAACCACTTTGTGTAGAATACAAACATAAATAGAAAAAAAATACTTTGGCTCCGCCTAGTGGTAGCATCCAAAATGACTGCACACTATGAGCAACACCACGTCCATCCACAACCAAAGTACACAGTACACTCACATGAGAAGAGGAGAGCTGGAGATACACACACCAAACTCAACAGAAGTAGAACAGTATGTCTTATTTTAATTCTACAAACCTTGGGATCTTGCAACCCCACAGATTTATCTCGGGACCCCTCAGAGGGTCCTGGCCCCCATGTTGGGAGCAACAGACTTTAGTATCCAGCTCAGTCTTTGCAAGTTCAGTGTTGTCACTGTTCTCCTTAACCATAAAAAAGAAGTTGGTGACTAATTCTTTTAGCCTGATTCCTACTTATACCACACAAAATTGCATATAAAATTGCAGATAAACCTTTTTTATTTAAGTTGTAAAGTTTTTCTGGACTTAAGGGACTGATTTTTACTGAACTTCCAGAGATAACTGATCTCTCTCTGCTTAGTTGTGCTCAGACTTATTCAAAGGTTATATTTCTGTTATTACTGGTAACCTATCCATTAAAAATTAAAAATGTAAAAAGTACTTGATTTAGTAATTGTATATGTTTTGTTATATGTTACACTATATGGCCAAAAGTTTGAAACCACTGTCCACATACTTAAAGTGACTGTAGACAAGTTTTTTTTTTTGCTTTAACTTATCATTATGAAGTAAATGTTAACTGCACAATGTAATGGCTATAGAATAATGGCACCATCTGCGTTTAGATTAGTTCCCTATAAGCCTCACTTTCACTGTGCAATTCTGTCTGCCAACGGGTACGATATCCCGGGAAAATGAAGGCTCGATTTATGGCATAAAGGAAGTGTGCCAACCATTGCGCAACAAAAACAGAAAGAGGATAGCCATGGATGTATAAAGAGAACGAGGATAGCCCTTTTACACGTTGTAAAATTGTTTCAATAAAGTTCTTTTAAAAAAAGAGGCTAGCGCTTGTAGCTATCGGTAGCTATCCTAGCGGAAATGGCGGACAGTGGAACAACCGGAGTAACTGTGGAAACTCTACCCAGCAAAAGAAAACGAGCCACATTGACGGAGGAGGCAAAGAAAGCGAAGAGGAAAACAGAAAGCAGTCCAGTAGTCTTTGCGACAGCAGCACCAACAATAACACCACTTGGAAACGCTTTAATACTACAGCATACAATAATATTTCAGACAATAGTGTTCTTCCAACTTTGTGTCACCAGTTTGTGTCTCGTTCTTAAGCATGACAATTCCCCATACACAAAGCCAGACCCATAAAGAAATGGTTTTCTGAGTTTGGTGTGGAAGAACTTGACTGGCCTGCACAGAGCCCTGACCTCAACCCCATCCAACACCTTTGGGATAAACTGGATTGCGGACTATGAGCCAGGCCTTATCACCCAACATCAGTGTTGGACCACTAATGCTCTTGTGGCTGAATGGGAGCAAATCCCTGTTTTAAAATCTGGTGCAAAGCCTGAAACCAGAAGAGTGGAGGCTGTTACAGCAGCAGATTAATGCTCATGTTCCAGCTAACATGCTGTTACAAACACCATACATCGAGTCAGTTCCAATGATTTTTTAATATAGTTGGCAATCAAAGATGATTTTGATTTGAATCATTATTTACAGATCAGTATGTACAGTGGTCAAAGAAGAGCAGAAGGCTGTAGTTACACTGTGAGTGAGTGTGTGTGTGTGTGCGCCAGAGGGAGCAAATGAGGGAGGCAGGGGGCGGGGGGGCAGAAGTAGCTGACATTCATCCTTTCAAATAAATGAATGAATAAATCCTATAAATTACTTATTTCATTCATCTATTCGACACCTAATGGTATGTGTGCATAGCTCGGACACGGATTTGGCGACGCGCACACACACACAGAATAAATATACACACACTGTATATGAACAATCCACTGATAGGTAAGACAATAGATAGACAATAATGTGCACTGGCTGATCCCTAATTAAAAGTCTCACCTTATCACACACACACACACACACACACACTTGTACACGTAGACCCTCACACATACACAGAACTACAGCTGAACAGATACACACACGCAGCTAGACTCAGCCTCTCAGGTCATCAATGATTTCATATTTGAGAATTATGTGCTGATGTTTGCATTCGAGTCAGAGAGAATAAGTCACTGTTTTTGTTAGAAATAAATAGAAATAAAGTCATTTAAAGAATCTTACTGCATTTATGAAGATATTTCCATAATCACCAAAAACTATTCTATAAATCTGATATTTAGAATACAGTATAGTATAGTAATGTACATTTTCATCATGTTACCTCAGGTGACTCCACTGTGGAGGGGGAGCAACATTTATTTTAAACAATCCGATGCTTTATGTAAATGAAACCCCATTACAGGAAACAGTTTATCAGGCTGATATTATGTAGTCTGATCCCAGAATAAATATTCTTCCACATAAACCAGAGGGACTATTTCTTTTTGTATCAGCAGGACAGAAGAGTCTGCGAGGATTATAGACATGTCTCCAAAGATGCATTACAGTTTGTTAAACTGCCTGCATAAAAACAGCAGCTTAGTTTGACAACTCAAATGTAAACATCAAGGCAAAAGTCTCAAATGTAAAAATGACGACTACTTCAGAGGCACAGGAACAGCACTTACAGCCGGACACACTCAGTCAAAGTTACAGTACTTGAGTAGCTGATCGAGGCGTACACACATCTAGGGCTTTGGTGCATCATGGGACAATCAAGACTGCGATTCTTCAGTTCGAAGAAGCACAACAGGCGCTGATCTGATTGATCAGTCCATATATATATTTATATATTTATAACTATAAATCCATTCAATGAGCTATGTACAAAGTATGGCAAAGAAAAATCTTTATTTAAATTGTGTCAGCAGATGTCATTGGCTCTTCACCGTCTCTAGTCTGTAATGTCTCCAGTGATGTGAACGTTTCATGCTTAGGGGTGAGTCCATACCGGCATGGACTCATGGACCCGTTCTGCCCCAGAGCAAAAGCTCAGCAGAGTCCATCCAGGGCCTGGGATCAGTTCTATAAGAAGGGGGCGGGTGGTCTCGCCACCAGGGTCATGTAGCGTTGACCTCTACGATGTGGTCGTCGGTGGCGGGCAGCACCAGGACCTGCCGTGTGTGGCTGTGGTTGAACACCTGTCCAGGGCTGAAAGGCTCCAGGCGCGGCATGGCCACGCCCTTCTGCTGCTGGTCGCCGCTGCCCACAGAGTGCACGCTGCCCCGGCTGCGGATGCTCGCCGTGTCCCCCTGGTCGTCCAGCGTCTTGTCCAGCAGGGACAGACTGTCGTTCTCCACGCAGCTGTCTGAGGACGGCAAGAAACAAACAAATGACTTGAGTGTCCACGGGATGAGAAAGAAGATCAACAAGTCAACTGGAGTCCATTTGCTATAATGAAAGAAAAAAATCTGTTTTTTCTTGTGGTTGTTTTTACGTCCTGGGTCTTAAGTTTCTAGATTTGGCCAACGGTCCTTACTGTTACAATTTGACAACAGGTCAAAGAACACAAGCTATCAGACAGGTTGTAAACAAACCCCCAATTCTACCAAATCTCATATGTCTGTTGTAGCAGAAGGTTTGTGTGGAAATGGCTCTGCTAAATCACAATCGTCTCTTTTTCCGTGTTAGTAAAAACATGGTGCTGCTTTGTGACGGACCAGTGTGATTTCCACTCCATTTAAACTCAGTCTACTTATTGTTGTCCAAAGAGAAATTTAAAGTTAGTCCTGATTGATAACTGAATGTTGACTAGTGGACAGTGGTTTAACAAGCTTAATGTGTTGTTTACCTGATATTTAGCTGCCTTTTAGGACATCTCAGTACAACTCCTGCTCAATGAGCAGCCTTCTCACAGCTTCTGAAAAAACTGCCTGCTGACTACCTGGAGATTCAATATCGTACCTGCTGCTTGAATGACATTGACATGGTTTTCCCTTCTTTTTCTGCTACATAACATGTGGGTACAGCAGCAAATTCAGAGTGCATCTACTGTTTTCCAGGAAGTTAAAAGTCTCCAGGTCTTACCAGGGTCCGGCTGAATGGCCACCGCTGCAGTGTGAGGCAGGTACTTCAGCACTTTGATCTTGGGGAAGGGCAGGTGTCCCGCAAACAGAGGCATCACCTCGATCTGCACCTTGTGGGTGGCGTCGGCCATCATGGGCATCGACACCATCCCCGAGCTCTTCCCACACACCGCCCAGTTACTGCTGCTGTCAGCCACTGCAGACACACACACACACACACACATATACCTTCATACATATGCATACATTGCATACATGCATGCAAAACAAGTTGATCTACAAAGTGATCAATCTACTCCTAGAAATATTTGGGTGTGAAAATTGATTAAAAACTCGCAGTGATGAGCCTTAGCTGTGCTTACGGCAAACAGCTGACATAAACACTGAGATTTTTTACTTTCAATTTTGTCTGCAACTAATGATTATTTTCTTTAATAGCCTATCAATTATTTTTTTCATTTAACTGATTAATATTTAGTCTATTCAATGTCAGATATAATGAAAGACTGAAATGGGAACAAACAGTATAAACAGGTTTAAACAGGTAGTCCATTATTATGTCGACTATGTGACTAATTAATTAATCAACAAACTAATTCAGCACTAATTTCATTTTCTTTTTGTCTCATATAGGTAAAGTATGTGGTTCTTGGCACATTTTGGAATAGTTATTTGAATATTTTACTTTTATGTTAAGAGTTGCACATAGAAATGATGGTCATTATGTTTTTATTTAATCATATAATCATTAAGTCTGTATCAGAAATAATCAGAGCTTAAAAGGATGGTTTGCGACACAAAAACAAATGTTTTTATTCACATTTGAAACGCTGTAAATATTCATCTTACTGGATAAAAGATTTAATCAAGCGATTATTTGTTTTTCAGCACTAGTATGCCCATTGCCTCCACTTTTAATAATCTTGTTTATCCATCCTTTTAGAGAACCCAGATGAGAAGCCGTTCTCCGGACATACCTTCATACATCAGTTTGGTGGTTCTGAGGCCATCGGTGTCAGTCTTGCTGTCCTCTCCCATCTCTCCCTCTGCGGGTTCAGTCAGTCGTGTTATACACACCTCCAGCCCACAGAGGAAACCAGAGCGACAGTGCTGCTCGCCGGCAGGAGGCGAGATCTCTGCTCTCACGCTGTACAACGTCTGACAAGCATCAAACAGTGGTTGTTTATGGTGAGAAGGTTTCTCATTGTTGTAGGAGTAAAATAGTACAGTGTATGCATGTTTTCATACAACATTAGCTTTATCGCAACATTTGAAACATTAACCCATTTTTATACTCCGCCTTCTCCTGCACAACATACTAGACAACTGTCCCTTACTAAAGTCACGTTTTATTTGCCTGTCCAGATGTTTCAAATGTTGAAGTGGACTTACAGTGACTCTCTCGAGCTGGAACTGGTAGTGGAAGGGTTTGAAGGCAGAGGTGTCTTGCTTGAGTGGAGAGAAGTTGGCAGAGAAAACACACTGGAGGCAGGAGGGCAGGTCGTCCTTCCACCTCACCTCCCACAAGCAGAACACACTGTGCTTAGTGCACAAAAGCTAAACACACACACACACACACACACACACACACGAGAAAAACATACCAGACATAAATATGAATTAATGATTGATGTAGTTTTGAGATATGATATATATATTGTCAGCCAGTGTCCACACTCATGTGGATGAATTTGAAAAATGCTGTTTATGTGACAAACAGGGCTCTGTCCACATTAACGGTTTCAGATTGTTTTCAAAAAACGCCCAAACTTTAACTTAAGCAACAGATCATCATCGCATGGTAAAGAGTATTGTTGACTGGATAGATCATTTTACTCTGCTTGGTATTTGTCAATTCTGATTTTCCTCCACAGGGAGGCATCCTGATCAGATGCCTGAACCACTTCAGTTGGCCACTTTAAATCCAACTTCACAATCCCTCCGGATATCTGAGCTCCTCGCCTTCTCCCTACGGCTCAGCCCTTGCTAAGGAAACTCATTTTTAATCATTATTTCTGTCACTACCCAGAGTTCATGACCATAAATGAGGCTTGCAACATAGATCAACTGGTAAATCGAGAGCTTCATCTTCAGGCTCAGCTCCCTCTAGATGGAAGGCTAAAACTAAGGAGTAAAAAAAAAAAGATGTATTTTCATATTTACCCTCATTTGTGTGAAAATGGCCTCAGAACCCATCTTTCTCATTTCTAATATTTCCCCATAATTATTCATAAATATTATAAAATGTATATATTTTTACAAATGCTAAACCATTTCTTTAAATACTGGAAGCTATCTACTGATCCATCCTGTGTTCACTGACGTCGTCTTTGTTTTTTTCGGCTCACCTGTTGTGTTTTAGTGTTGAGGGACTGCAGCTCCAGCGATGCATGCTGCTTCTCTGTCAGCTTCACTTCTGCCAGCGTGAAGTTCACATCCGACACATTTTGCACACACACCTGGATGTACTTCCTGTGGGGTCAGGTCAAAGGTCGCAGGTCAGACATGTGTAGGAGTGACTTGGGGGGGTTGGGGAATGTACATGGTAAAGAACGCTATGTTAAAGAGATTTGTTAATATATAGTTCTATACTTAGGTTTTTACATTCTGAGGATTTTATGTGAAAGAGGAAATTTCCCAAGGATTTCCATGGATAAATGATAAGTGTTTTATTTTTTTAATTATGATGAGATTACAAAGTTTTAATTTTTTTATTTGTGACACATACAGGCATTTCTACGAGAATGGAGGCTCACCTGTTACCAGCAGAAAGCAGTGAGTGTTTGGTCTTGAAGGGGATGTAGAAGGTGAGGGCAAGCAGCGTGGAGTAGATCGACCACGGGCAGTCGATAGACATCTGTGGACGGAAACCAGCAAGACTTTACTATCAAATGTCTTTAAGTATCGTGACAAAACATGCCTGTTGTAATATCCTAAAGCCCTTCAATCAAATGTCTTGATTGTCAGTTCGAAACTCAAAAATATTCAATTAATTATAATATAAGCAGCAAATCCTCACATTTGAGAAACTGGAAATATCACATTTTTGCTTGACTTAAACAATTAATTGATTATCAAAATAGTTAGCGATTCCTTTTCTGTCGACCACTACTAATCGTTGCAGAAGATTAACAATTCCATTCATTGATAATATATACTGTATAGATACCACCTTAGCCTTTAAATCATGATGAGCTGCACCAACAGAAATGCCTCCATCACTATTTCCTCCACATAAATTGTCACTCCTCTCGCACTCTGAAAGTGTGTGTTTGTTTGAGGGCCTCACCCTCTGGTCAATGGCGGTCATGGGTGTGTCTGGGTGACTGTAGCTGCGTGGTCGGTGGCGGACCTCCCCGTTGGTCAGCCTCTCGTTGGCGGGCCGGTCGGACCCAGATGGGATGACACACAGAACCTCCAGCTGGAACTCCAGAGTGTGGTAAGGAGGGGTGGGGGGCAGGCTGATGCTGGTCACCTTCTCAGACGACTGGATGGACAGGAAGCTTTCACCCACCAGCTCTGAACACAGGAAGGGGACAGAAAAGGTGTGTTTATGGGCACGCAAATACCTGGTTGAAGTTAGCTTTCTGATTTTATAAACATTATGTACACAAGAAACATGGCTTCATTCGGGTGATTAAGAGAAAACATGTTCACAAGGGTAGATTTATGCTGGAGAAACCAGATTTCTTGGCCATGTAGATGCGTAACCAGATTTCAAACATGGTTTTTACACGTTGTCATGTGAACAACAAAGACAGCAGAGAGATGGATTGTCAGGAAAGATCACTACTCCAAATCAATTGAAAATAATTAAAATTCAATGTTCATCTAAGCCCAAAACTGCAATAATGAATTCTACTTGTAAGTGTCAAAGATAATCCCTTCAAATATTTGAATCCTCTGCACTTACAGTTAACTGGTGGATTCAAATAAGGCCTTAAAAATGTGTACCGACCGGCAGCAGGGTTGGTGATGCGGGCGGTGCAGCTGGTGGAGGGCAGGATGGGCATGGTGTCTGTGTTGCTGAGCTGCAGAGCGTCTCCTTTCTTCACAGTGTAGTGACCCGTCAACAGGGTGAACTTCACTATCTGAGGCAGCCCGGCCAACAGTGGCTCTGAAAAACACAAACACGACTACAGTGAGCAACGCCCCCACACACACACACACACACACACACACACACACACACACACACACACACTGCAGTGCGTTTATGTGATATGGAGGTAATCAGAGCAGTAGAAACACCTGTCTGATGCCAGCTGCGTCTATATGTATGTACATACAGAATAAAAGCTACCCAGGCTTGTACAGAAACAGCTACATGAGCATAAGTGACTTATTCTAGAAAGTCACATAAACAGTCATTACATGGTAAGCCTAAGAAGCCTCCGAGCTTGTGTGTCATGTTTTGATCTGCCAGTTGCATTTTGGGTACGTTCAGTAAGAGTGCAGCTTCTAATGTAAGCACTGCAAGTGATTTATGAGAACACATTTTCAGAATGTCTAATTGTCAAGAGGAATCAATGTGTCTGAGTAAAAACAATAGTGTTTCATGAAATGAACTTCATGACGTACAAGCAAACAAATTTGAAAATTGGGACCAATACCACAACCTCAGATTTTAAGCATTCATGTCACTCATGATATAAAAAATTTCAGACCTGAGAGAGGTTCCACGGTGAGTTGCGGCTCCTGAGAATAGACTTCATACTGGACCGATGGGTAGATATGAGGCAGCACAAACTGCACCTGACCCACCGTGGCATACAGCTGACGCAATGTGTAAGTGCCTGGTTGCCCACTCTACAGAGACAAACAGAGAAAGGACAAAAACACAAGATGGAAAGTAAGAAAATAAGAGGCAAGTTTTATGAAACAGATCAGCAAAGGTTGAGAGAGAGGGAGAGTGAAAAACACACATTAAAAAACAGATAACTTTCCAATCTCCTCCTGAATGTCAAACACCAATTAACTAGTTAACCATTTCAAAAGGTCACATATTCGTTTTTTTCATTTAAGGCAGAAGTGTCTCAGAAGTGTCTCTTACTGGTGCTGTGAATATGATGCTGTTGTTCCCGGGCTCTAACGTTACATCCTGCACTTTCAGCATCTGTGCTCCTTCCTTCATGGCAACAGCAGGAGGGCTGAAGCAGTTGGGCGTGTCCGGCGGCGAGTTGCTGTCATGACGACGCATGACCAGATGAGTGTTTTTACACACCACTCCTGTAGAGTTGAGAGAATTGTCCGAAGGACTCCTGTCCTGAATCTCATCTAGCTCTAAAGAGGGACCAGCAGCTAAGGAGGAGGGGTGACCCGCTGATGAGTTACCGTGGTCAAACTCTACTGTCCCTGGGTTTGTTTGTCTCTGAGCTCCCTTAGACCTTCCATTAGTGCCCCCACGCTCCAGGTCAAAGTGAATGCTAGCAGCTAGTTGCTGTATGCGCACTGACACGGGCATAAAACACCGCAGAGTGAGCTCCACCTGCAGGACGGCTCCAGAGTGCACCGAGGCTGTGGCTGGACGGAACTGCAGCCGTGTGAGTTGAGAAAAAACACCCATGCTGAGAGTCACTTTCTGAGCTGTGGAGAAAGAAAAGAAAATTTGGTGTTTTATGACTACATACTTTAGTTTATGACTACAAGAAAAACACTGTAGATGTGAACAGCTAAGGAAGAGAGACACCTTGAAGATGTGGCCACCTACCAAAGGAAAAAAGGCCAGCTGTTTACATTAATATCCATTTTTAACACGTGTTTGCAGAGAGTTTAAATATTTGTCAAGTTAGATTCACCTGTGCTATTTAACTGGTAATTCAACATGAAGTATATGTTAGTATTGTTGTGGCCTGCATTTTACACACTGATTAAGAGTTGTTTAACTGTGATCACAGACACAAAAAAAACAGCCAACTATTGACCAATTATTTGGCTAGGTAGCTTCATTTGACTGTTGAATTAAACCAACAAGTTTAGAGCCTTTCTACTGAGGTTGTCTAAAAGATTTGTGGGAAATCTCTGACAGAAAATAGAAATAGAGGTGGTAGGTTGACGCAAAGGGGGCACAAGAAAAGCACTGAACATCACAGAGTGATACAGAACAGAGAGTATAAGATGTTTTTTTTTCCCTTTAAGTGGCGTGTTGTAAACTTGTACCAGTAAAGAACATGACCACTTACACTGATCTCCAGAGTTGCTGGCAAAAGTCAGAATTTCTTGACAAAAGTGCTTCCTCTCCTCCGTGGTCAGATTCACATCACCAGCCAACAAGGCACTGGTTTGCAGGTAGCTGCAGTGGGTTGTAAAGGAAACCAAACACCACAGTGCACTGGTGCAAGAACACCACAAGATTCTGTCTCACCAATGAGCCAGCGCACTTTAACCCTGACTGAAAAGATAGCACAATATGACTGGACCAACTCAAAGGTGATTACTGTATTTCTTCTCTAATGTACAGCACTACAAGCCTGAAAAAAAACTATTTTAAAACGTAATTATTTTAATAATTACCTTAGAATGATGCAATGGTTTCTGTTACACTTAGGTAATAAAACAACTTTATTTTCATGAAGTTAATAAAATTGAAAAATAAATATATATATATATAGTATTGAAGCCTATAGGGGACTATATTAAAATGATAATGTAAACTTGAATATGAAAATGTAATTCCACAATAGCATTATAATTTTTCATTATAAGTTGTGCTTATTGCATTTGAATATTGTCAAATTCCGTTTTCATTTTCAAATTTAAGAAAATTGGATTTTAATTTTCTATTGTGAATATAAATTATAGAATATAATATAAAGATGAATATAAATATAAAGTGAATATAAAGCAATATAAATATTGCTTGCATAAATGGAAAATCAGGTTACATATAAATTCAGGTTTATATTGCATTTGAATTTTCATTTCCATTTCATTTTTACCTGAATAACACATACATATGTGGACAAATATAATGCTATTGTGGAATTACATTTTCATGTTTACATTATCATTTTAATATAGTCCCCTATAGGCTTCCATAATATAGGGTGTACAATGGATTAATATCTGAATCTTTCAGTACCACCAGAGCTACTTGTATTGCAAAGTGTGCAATCCTTTATCAAACAGCACCTTAACCACCCCATATCTTGGTATTAACAAGAAAAGGCACCCTGAGGGTTATTTCCTCTTACAATTTTATCTTGGCACTACTAGTTGGTGATTTGAAGGATACTCTTCAGTTCTGCCCAGCAGCTTCTGACACTCAGCAATCTGTTTCCTGGTGTGAGTGACAGGGAGGCTCCATCCCTCTGACACGTATGACTTCAGAGCTTCCTGTAAGAAGGTTTCTGCCCGCTCAGGGTCCCCCTTCCTCCTATTAAACACACACAAACACACACACACACACACATTTATCACCTTGTTTTTCACATCTACAGAAACAGAGACTACTGACAGAGTGTGTGCTTGTCTACAAATCTTTTAAATTCTACTTAGAAACCCAAATTTAAAGACCACAGATAGAGATTACAGATAATGATAAGTGAGTCTTTTGTGTAAATCAATCATAAATATATACTGTAATGTCACTAAGCATAAACAAATCTTTAACTCTTGTATGGGTAGGTTATTGCAAATCAAAATATATTTAAAGGCTCACATCTACTGTGAATGCAGAATAATGAACTATCCATCTGCTGTTGGCTGGTGTTTGGCATCAGGTAATGTTATGATCAGTATTTAAAAAGAGTGACATCACGCAACATCAAATTTCAGCCAATAGCAGAAGCCCAGTTGTTTGTATTTGCTTTATAAGCTGTCAGACCTCACACATATTTGGGTTCCTTCAATCTACAGTTTGTCTAAACACAACAAAAAGAAACCTGTCACTGCAGGATGAGTTCGACCTCTAATGAATGTGTTTGAAATGTTACTTTCAACTGCACTTTTATGGCTTCACACTTATTTTAAAACCCTGTCACATCCATCGTACCACATTAGTATTTTCATTTCTTCTGCCTGATTAGGGAGGGCGTGGGTGTTTACAAGCAGTGACTGATTGACAGCTCTGGAGAAGAGGCCTAATCAGCCAGAATAACTGAAAATACCAGTGTGGATGTGCACTGTGTTTAAGGAAATAATGAGACCCATGTGCACCCCAAAGGAACTAGCAGCTTTCCTTACATGTAGAACTCAGCCAGGCTTTTTCCCACCAGTCTGGCAGACCTCAGCCGGCCGATGGCCCTGTACATCTCCATAGCAGCATGAGAGAGTTCCTGATGCAAGAAGTGGCCAACAAGGCAGAGGTGGAGGAAGAGGGTGAGAGGGAAGGGAGGAACAGAGGAAAAAGACGATCAAGAGAACAGTTTCCACTGCGGTTTCCAGGAGATTACGTCAGAAAAAAAAACAGATTTAAAAATGGAAATGTAAAAAAAATTTAAGCTGTGGCAAGAAACTGACTTACAAGATAGTGCCTTTCAAAAGCTTCCACAGACGACAAGGCTTCTTTCAGCTTTTTGTAAGGGCTCTGCAAACTGTTGACTGCGGAGGAAGACAGAGGGAAATCAAAACAAGGCACAGACAGTTATTGTCTTTCAAATAAGAGTCAAGCTTCTTCATTACACCTTAATCAACATGACTGGTTGAACAAGCTCGCTCATCTTTTGGTGAAAATAAATATCAACACTAAGGGTCCTGACACACCAAGTTGACTAAAAATAACTTGTGCCAACATAGACCAACAGAGGCATTGCTTTATGTCTGCTGTTACACGCTGCACTTGAACACACTGCAGACTACAGTTGAGGGCAGACAGGCACTCGCATCTGTGCGTATTTATAATCTAAAAAACACTGCAGAAAAACAAACAAAACAGACAGACTACAAAAATGACACTTTTAATCTTACAAAAAAATTTTGGGAATTGGACAACAAATTGAGAATATACAGTATATGTCTGATAAAAAATTGGAACTAATGCTGTACAGTTTTGCTTTGCTGGTGTTTTCAGCTAATGGTCCTTTGCTTATGGAAGAAAAAAAAGAAGAGGCAAAGGCAAGAAGTAAGAAGAAACTGCACTAAATGGGTGAAATCGCAGATCAATCAGGCTGAACATCCAGTCAGTTCTGAATCAGCTGAACTGCTGCTGATCAGGGCCGATCAGAGCCGAATAGGGTCAGCGGGGCAGGACACATTGCAAAAGCTACAGTCAACAGACGACCACACACATCTCAAACATGCCTTTAGGTTCTCATTACCACCCAGCAGTACTTGAAAATGTTTCCGAAAATTACACTAGTTTCATTTAACAGCAGAGTCGGAAAACTCACCGGTCTCAGGCCTCTCATCCCCCAGTCCAGCCAGCAGATCCACAGTCCTGTTCAGGTCCTCAGATGTGGGTCCTTTCTCTGACACCAGGCCACAGAGTTCCCCCAGGGACTTTAGCTGGAGAAGGCAGGCAGAAAAAAAAGAATAAAGAACTGAATTTGAATACACTTTTCTTATTTGGAGAAAACATTTTTTTAACTGCCCGCTATTTAAATGAACGAGTAAAAGAATAAGCAAATAATTTCATCCTCTTAAAAGTCAGAAATGTACTACCTGCCATGAACCAGTACAAACGCTTTTGGTGGAAAAAATACTGTAAGTAACATCAATCGTTTTCTAGTGCTCTAACTTGAACAAACCAACCAAACATGGACAGACTCATGATTTTAGCGCAACACTGTACAGTAGAAAATGACGTATGAATTATACGTATTAAAAGTCTTAACAGCTTTATGGAGACAGATAATGGGTGAAGACGACAACCCTCAAAAATGTCAAAATTTGTAGTGAGAGCTCAAAATTCAAATTAACCAGATATCATGACATCGTGGAAGTTACACAAGTGATCAAAGCCAGAGCTACATGTTTCTGGTTTTTTTTGTTACCTTGTCAGTCGCGTATGCCCAGAGCCCGACAGTATGGGAGCAGTTTGCAGCTAACTGGGCCTGATCGCAACAGCCCTCGATCCTGTGCAGAACCTCCAGGCAGCTGAGAAACACCCAGCAGTCAAGCGCCCCCTCCAGCACCGACACCTGAATAACAAGAGCAACAACATACAGTATTATGATGAGTGACACATTCAGTTCAGAACGTTTAGGTTTTCAACGTAGGTTTGTTATCCATCCATTACAGTATGGATAATGATGATTCCTAATTATTTGGGTAAACCCCTGACCTCTCATCTAGCAAGGTCTAAACATTCCCTAGATTAGAACTTTATTCACGTTTGACATAGGATGTAGAGCAGTCCATATTTCAATCCAACAATTACCCATTTTCATTTGCTTTTTCTATAATTGGCTACACAAAAAACACAGGAAAATGTACTGTTTTCTGATAGTAAGGTTTTGTTTGTTAGCTAGAGTTTGAAGAGCTTATATTTTGGTATTCAACCTGTATAAATACATGTTGATTAAAGTATAAAGTACATGAAAAAACTGCACAGTAGGAGTCGGTTTACCTCCAGCAGGCGTAGCTCCTGCACACAGTTGTGCAGCAGCTCCAGGGCTCTCTGGGTGACCTCCCAGGGCCTCAGGAGGAAGATAAGTAAGGTGCACTGGCGGGAGAACAGGTAGCTCCTCAGATCTAACAGGCTGGCCTCCCCACGCTGGATCCCATCCCTCTTCTCCATGTCAATGGGCCGCCGCAGCAGCAAGCCGCTCCAGCTACGCACTGGGGCGCAGAATGAGCCGAGCCAGTTAGCTGTATCTGTGGATAGAAGACAGACAAGTCAAAAAAAACTAAAACTTGAATAGACCTTTGATCATGGAAATGGAAAAAGCTTGTGTTTATTTTACTTGAGAGGACAGCCATATTGAAACCAACCATAGTATTGGGTGGTGGTTACTAACCTCCAGCTCCAAAGTTTAGGACGTATTGGGTAAAAAGAGCATCTAGTTCATCATACTGGACCAAGGCATCTTCAAACTGCTGCAACATCTCAAAAACAAAGGCCAGCTCCTCCTGCACAATCACACACACACTCACATATAAGGCACAACTCAACTGAACTGTGACACTTAAACACCGAAATCCACAACTGCAAACAAGGTGTAATATAATTATCTGTATTTACAGTGAAGGGGCATGCATATTTTTATGCCCTTTCAGTCCACTCAGTTTCAGTCATGACACATCCTCTGCTTCTCTTTCTTTGCAGACAATCCAATCACACAATCTAAAGCCCACATGCCTGTTCTTTTTCTAGGTACCTGGACCATGAAGTATTCACAGAAGCTCCAGCCAGGCTGGGTGCGTTTCTCTCGGAGCGTACGCATGTCGTCTTCGAAGCGGCCCAGGTTCTTGGTGAAGGACATGAGGAGGAGAGTTCGCAGCTTGAGCAGCAAGGAATTCCAGGATTCCTGAGACCGAGACGAGTCCTTCAGAGGATCTGACAGCACCACACACCTGCGTCAAAGGGTAAGAACCTTTGTATAGTCAGGGTAGGTTGAATCAACATGGTGTCTTATATTCAGCGACGGGTATTGAGTCAGTCAACTAACTTATTAATCAACTAATCGTCAGCACTACATATGATCCTATTTCACATCTTCTACTGTTATTGTAGCAACAGGAGGAACTGGGTATTGACAACGTCTTGTGAAGGAAGTCAGCCTGTTACCGTTCTCATTGTCTTTTGCCAATTTCCCCTGAACCAACTTGTTCATAGGGGAGGTGTGTCCTCACCTGTCATTCTGCTTGTTGCAAAAATCGCTGCGGATCTTGTCCACGATGGATGACCGAGGCAGGATGTTGGTCTTGTTCTTCTTCTTAGTATCATTGGTCTCCACGACGATGATGACCCAGTCTGCTGAGCCATGAGTCCGCAAGCTGTTCTGCCAGCGCATCATGTCCTCCTTCACCGTGCTCTTATACACCTCTGTATCCTACAATAAAGTAAAATACATGTATTATTCAGTTGAAATAATCAGTTTTTACAGCGAGAGATAAAAATGATGACTGAATGATGAAGGAAAATGGAAAGATGCTTCTCCTTTAAGTGACCTGCATGTTGTGCTGAATGAGGATGTATCACATCAGAAGATATCAGAGGACGGAAACTACAAAAAGAATGCTGGCCAGCCAGTTTACATTTTATGATGACTAACCTTATTAACTTTTAGGCTCCTGAATGTTGTGACTGAGTGAATGAATGCTACTTGAGGGTACTGTGAACTGAGTAGACGTGGGATATAATAAGACCAGTCAGTTATTACATAACAGTGTCCACTGGCAGGAAGAGGAACTGAAGCCCTGCTGTTGCACAGTGTTTTGGAAGTGTACTTTTAGTTACAATTTGTAGGATCATTTTTAGGTTGTGAATCATGGTGATCAGTTGAATGACACTGCACACGCAATCACATCTTCATAGAAATTAGTTCATTTAACCCTTAACACCTTTGGTTAACTGTGCCACTGAAGGTTTGGGTTGATTTTTGTATAACTTATAGTTTGTTGAAGGCTGTACACACCCATGGAAAACACACACAGGTGTTTTCAGAGGTACTGACTGATCAGCTCTGTCTGACTGTCCTCTCAATGGACTGCCTGACAGAACTTGACAAGGGTGCCACTGCCTCCTACAGTCGGCTGATTGTGGATGGATCTGTTGTCTTTACTGCTCACTTCCTTGGTTGCTGAGTTTTATTTTAGCAGTAAAATACAGATGTGACTAGTTGCTGCACCGTGGTGGTTTTATAGCCTGTCCAGGTCACAGTTCGACGTTTTGAACTTTGTCTACTGCGCAGCCCACCTGTCCTCACCACCTGCGATTGTGTCATGCAGTGTGCATAGGATTTGTTGCTCCTTGCAGAAAAAGAAGAGGAACCTACAGCCCGAACTTGGTGTGCACAGACTGTGTTTGACTGACATCTCCCTGAATCTCCATTTAGCTTTGTTGCACATCTTCCAGCAGGACAGCCTGTACCTTTTTACATCCCACAGAGTTCCTCTTTATTTACACCCTCCCCCTTTTAAAAAGGAGTACACTTTACTGCTGCCACCGTGACATTATGGTTTGTGAAACTGTGTAGTGAAGTGCTAGTGAAAACAGGACAATATAATACAACCTGCAGGGGAAGTATGCATCTGTGTTTTGAGGTTTGGGATTTAATAAACCTGTCAAAACTATTGCAAAACAAGAGTTTTGTGAACTGGAGCATATTTAATATATACGCTATGACAAATCTGCTGTCAGCGAAGGTTAGAAATGTTCAACAAGCACAAAACGTAAAAAAAGTACTGTCTAAATAAATAGGTTTCAGTCACTACACAATATCTAACGTACAATTAATAAATGTGACTATTAAACATAAGAAAATCTAACAGAAACAAATGAACAAATTAATGTGTTGCCATTCCTTCCCTTTCAGACAGCTGTTTATCATACTGTACAGGTGTTACAGTTTCTCTGTCCATATTGCATGCACATACAGGCTCACTACTCCCACACTGGAGGCATAGTCCTTAGGAAATGTCAAGAGTCACGAGCTGATGACAGCACTTCCTTAAACTAACCAGCTGCTCAGTCGGCAGCAGCAGGTTCCTGCTTCCCTTCTTGTTTTTCTCCCGTCTGCTATCCCCAAGCAGCCTTGCAAAGTATATGTCAAGTTCAGTTTAGGCCGGTGACGGCAGGCTCCTAAAAGTGCATCAAGTAAGGCCATGTGCACCATAAAGCAGATACTACACGTATTATTTTCTCCTTCTATCCACACAAAGATGATGTTTTTCACTCCACAAAACTGAGCGCTTAAAAAAATGCTCTACAACTTACAGTGTTGTGTGGATGGCAAAATATAGCTCACATGTGCCTGTCAACCTTCACAGACATGGAGAATCTTACCTCAGTGAACTTGCATATCTTATATATCTCAGAATATTGAGTTTGCATATCTTGCATACAGAGCTGTCTGTGACCTACTTCTACCCAGAAAGGATGCCCATGAGCACTCATCTATTCTTAGAGGGTAGAGAAACAGACAGTGCCTATCCTCCAGAACACATGGAATAAACAAACTATCAAGATTCTGCTCTTGTGACTGGACAGAAAAAGTCGACTACTGACTTTGTGCCACCACCGCTCTCTGTAAATAATCAATTTGTATGTAAACATATCTGATCACACAATAAACGAGTTCTCATTGGTGTGTCTATATATTTATGGTGTCAGACAGCTTCATGAAAACATTGATTTAATCCTCACACACAATGCAGATGATGTTATTGTGGTAATTGTCTGTGTTTGTTGTCAGACAGTTGCACCAAGAATGATTTGAGGTCATAAAAGCTTCCTGTTAACGACTGCAGTCTGATAATGCACAATGCAATTAATGGTGTGTGTGTGTTTTTTTTTTAGCTACTCACACAGCAGTCAGTCCAGTAGATGTGGAGGAAGGGGAAGGTGAGGAGAGCCTTGTTGCCCTCCTTGGGGAGCAGCTCCTCTTTAAACTGGACAAAATTAGCTTCAAGGTGGATCATTTTTGGTGCACGGCCGTACGTCCTGCACAGAAAAGAAAGCAGGATCAATTATACAGCGTTTACGATGAATATTATTTTTATTGCTCCATGACAAAATCTGGCTATATTATATCTATGGAAACCCATGCTGGAATATTTTTCATAGACTTAATTAAGCTCCACATTCAACCCCATAAACACAGTCAAGTTCTAATCAGCAGCTTTCTTTAAAAGTGTTTAAAGGAAAACTCCTTAAACTTAAACTTAATTGTCATAGTTTTGATTAATAATATTAACTTACTTTATTACTTTATTTAAGACAGGCTATTACTAGAGAAAGGCTTTGCAGTATTTCTAATTTCATCCGTTTTATAAGTGTATTCCATGTTTGATGAGCTTTTTAACAAGCTGCTTTGTTAACTTTCTCTTACTGCAAAACGGTGACAATAAGACCCAGGATGTAAAAATATCCATATTTCTCTATAACATTACATTCTTCCCTTTAACCTTTACTACAATAACCCCATGGGGCTGTGTTCATTCACCACTGTTAATCTCACTCCAAGAAGCAGGTGACAAACAGTGTACAGATATATTTGGCTTTCTCATGGTCAATCATTTCCTTCTAGACGCATCAAAATGCAAGTATGTCACATATTAAAACTCTGATATCCTTTATTGACTCAAATTTCTTGGCACTAATAGGTAATAACATTAAATGGAATATAAATAAAGACATCATATAAATAAAAGAAAAGCCCAACGAACACTTTATTTCCCGTGTCAGCTCATAAAATTCAAGGTGAGACAACGTCTCCTGCTCCATTTCCACTTAGCCATCATAGAAAGCATTCTTACATCGTACACAGACATGTATTACAGCAGGCTGGATTGCCAGACCTGCATTAAACTCCAGCAAATTATCAAGAAGTCATCCAAAATCACCAGAGCCCCATCCCATCGTTATTTAGAAAGCGAAGAGGATAGCAAAGAGAACGAGGCACATAGTCTCTGACGCTGCACACCCAGAAAGTACATCATGATTTCATGCCCAGCACCACGACTATACAGTTTTATATTTATGTACATCCTGCACTCACTGCTTCCCACGTGCTTCTTGTCTTTTACTTGAATATTTCATGCACATGATGTTTTGTGGTTATTATTGTGGCTATGTAAAAAATAAAATATGCATGGTGATGATGTTAAATGTTGGACCACCTGTACTGAAAGCATACCCACTGATATCAATGGGAGTGGACAAAAATCAATACATCCTCCAAAATGACCATAGACCTCTCTGACACAGTAGCAGCAAAAACTGAAAACACATTAAACTAAATTACTATGTTTTTCCATCAAGCATTCACCAGGGCAGTACTCACCTCCTCCACTCCATTGGCTCCCTGGGAAGTTGTTGGGCCAATGAGGTATACAGAGACGTGAACAAGCTCTGGTCTCCCGCACCTGTGATGAAAGGGGAAGGACAAAGAGCATTTAGAAATTAGGTCAGAAATGGAAGAATTCAAATAGCTCACGGGGAAGTTGAAACCCTATCCATTCTCATGTCCTCATAAAAACAACTTCGGGCAAGAGATACGTTCTCTGGTGTTGTTCAAGTGCCCCAAATTCTTCACATCTGACTACTGAAGTGTTCAGCGTAAAGGGACATGGAGGTTACACATGTTACACATAACGGTACAAAGTGAAAAGGGTACAAATGCTACAAAAAATACTTAAAATGGAAAATCTGACTGACAATTTAAGAACACAATGCAGAGCAAATTTTATGCAAACAACTGAAGTCTCTTTTTTAATTTCCTCATACTTAACCATTGACGCTTTCAGACTCAACAGAGTTAAGTTACAAAGCACCAGTGAACCTGGAAGAAATGATGGGATTGTGTGGCATTACTGGGGTAAAACTGTGTCAGGTAGTGTATCTTCTAAGTGAAGTGAACGATTACTCCACAAACAGCTATAGTCCATATGCTTTTAAACCAGAGTCAAGACAACCTCTGACACTCTTTCAGGGTTTGTACAGATTTTTAAGGGTAAAATTCAAGCACTTTTCAAACACTTTCAAGGCATCTAAACAAAAAATTTCCAGACTCTCAAAGCCTTTTTCATCACATCTAAAGTGTTACTATAAATGCCAGGAGACAACAAACAAATATGACGAATGGGATTGTTTCATTTTAAATATTAAGATTTTTGGTTTACATGAGTGATTGTGTAGATGATGAAACACCAGATTATGTTGAAAATCAAGCATTTTTCAAGAAGTATATTAAAATTCAAGCATATTCCTAACCTTGAAAACCTAACGGTTAAAATTAAGAATTTCAAGACTTTGTAAGAACCCTGCTCTTTGTCACAAACATAAAAACACAGATAAACACATCCAGCAAACATGGTGAGGCTGAGATGTGATTTTCATTTTTGAGAATGTAGTAAAGGATGTTGAGGTTTTGCCAGGACAGTGTGATTTGCTGCACTCTCTTCTCAAAACCCAGAGTCCATCAGACCTTGAAGGAGTCAGCGTCCTGTAGTTCTCTCTGCCTCTTTATCTGCTCTCGGTTGTTTAACAGCCCTGTGGATCTACATGATGTGCTTCCTTGAACAACTTGTTTTGTTTGGAGCATAAATTCTCATCTCTTTCCAAAACAGAAAGATACTTTTCCTCTCAAACTTTGTGGAAATTTTCTCTTTTGTGTGTCATGTTAACAGCATCCCTTGACTGTTTCTGATTTACTTGTTTTGTCATTTACAACAGCATAAAGGCTCCACACTAATTCACTAATGCTGGAAGCACCAGCCCATATTTATGGGAACTACTTCATTAAAACTGAAATCATGGAACAACAAGATTATAATATTTTTCATCTTAACTGTGTTACTGATTATTTACTCATTTAAAAAGGATAATTTCTGTCTTTTCTGCTGACCGACCGGTAAAAGCCTGCTTCCAAAAAGCTTTGGAAATTAGCTCTGAATTGCAATCGATTCATATGTCCGTGCACGTCATGCTTTCCTGTTATTGTGCTTTAGGGAGCTTCATGTTGAAAATGTGTGTCTGAAATTACTAACTGCAAAGAAAAAAACCACCAAGAAAATAGCCACACATGTGTGAAGTGATATATTTTGACATCTGTGATGTATCATATCGATCGATCTTTTTTAAGAAGCAGGACTCAAACCTATGCCGTATGATGTATTCACTGCATTATGAAGAGCTTTCAGTTTCAGAGCTGTGAAGATAGCTCAAGTCAAGTCATGACATTTACATTCCAGAATCACATGCTTGTCCCAGGGGGCTTTACAATCTGCACAGCATGCAACACCCTCTATCCTTAGACCCTGTTTTATCACTATGTAATCTCTAGGCCTACATATAGCATGTGCCTAAGTGAACAGAGTCTGTGCCATTTTAACACACATACACAGCAACAGCTATAAAACGCTTAACTGCCAGAAAGCGGAAAAGATCAGGGACACAACAAAACGTTTGTCACCCCTAATGGCCAGGACTTTCATTTAAATATAGTACATTCTCATTTGGTTAACACCACAAAGTAATTACTATAACAAAATATGTTGATATCCTTGTCAATGCAATTACAAAAACACAACAACAGTGCAAAGAACTGCAAACAAAATCTGTATACCAGCTCCTGCTATCACAGTATGTTGTCCTATCCTACATAGAAGCTTTGCAACCACATAAACTGTATCAGCCATTCCTATTGTAAAGACAAACATTTGGTCTTTTTCACCATAATGTGCTGCTCACACCTCACCAGTGCTAGTTAAAAAACACCCCTCAGATCATCTTATACTGCTCAATATGGAGGGCAGTCCTTAAGTATTGGAATAGTTTTGTTGTGGCACTGCACTCAAGCAGATTGCATTTTGAAATGAAAATATGACTATGAGATTAAGGTGCTGACGTTCAGCTTTAATTTGAGGGGTTTTACATCATAGTACCTCGGCCGGTGAATTTGTGTAAATGGGAGTCAAGTCAGTCTTCTCTCCCATATGCCTCCTATGCCGTGCGGATCCCCTTTTGAGTTTGGCCCATCTTCCAGATCATCACCAGTCCTGTAAACCACCAGGCCCACACATTGCCACCAATGACTGGTAGAATCCCCAGTTCAGTCCAGCTCAACAATAAAATGACTTCAATTTCACAGCCGGTGCCCCATTTGAGAAATGCTCACATTGTTATTCATGGTAACTGTGTGCTGCGTATTGATAAACAAGAACTTGTAAGACTGAGGCACTTGTTCAAGCTACACCGGAACTGGACCACGTCCAATAGACCGTGTAAAAAGCCCTTTTTATAAATACCCCCCAAGGGTAAACAGGAGTACTAGTCCTACTCTGTTCACCCAGTGTTAATGTAAACACCCTCAAACATCCTGCAAGACGAACGTCAGCACTTAAACCTCATAGTGAGCTCTATTTGAATCCAGTGTGCCGGAGTTGGGCCAACACATTTCACTGTGCTGACAGTTTGACTGCACTGTAAATCAATTAGCCTGGCTGCCAGTGCCCACCGTTTAACACCTGGACAGACACAAAGCATTACCGGATGTGAAGTTTTGCTGTGTGGCATACTGACATAACTATTGCATCATAAGTCAAAATATTTGAGTCATTTGAATGTGCAATCAACACAGTAACAAAATATGAACTGGTCACTCTTACAGTGCATGGCTGCCAGCAAACACTGTAATTTGGTGGTTAGATTTGGCATGAACCAGTGTGATTCAGTGTTCTGATCTGAAACTGGAAGCTGAATGCGTTGTTAAAATGCAGCAGTATAGGTCTACACATTTAGCTAATGCATCAGTGTGCGTCAGATGATATCATTAATCTTAAAGCTCCAGTATAAAACTGGACTTTGAATGTTCACAAAGGCTATCAAAAAACGGCTATTAAATACAGCTCTGCAAAGCAAACACCAGTATAAACCCTGTGTGATCATGTGAGTCAATCTTACACACAGGGCCAAATAAAAGCAAAACTACAACACTGCTCATCTTGCTGGGGATACCAGTGAAAGCAGAAGTTCCAACTCCAATGCAATCTTTTTATTCATAAACCTATAAATCAATGTTTAGGTGTATAGCCTGCAGGTGATTTAAATCAATGATCTCACAGCGCAAACACCATAAACTGACTGATTAAAGCACTGTTTAATTCTATATTCTGACTTGTAAATAACCCTTTTCTACCTCAGCCCTAGTTTGTGTCTCTCATATAATTATCAGTTTTGTTTTGCTAAGGTCAGAGAAATTCTGCATCATTGATTGTCCACCATGGTTACAGACTCTTTGGGGAACATGGGCGCTAATGTTTGTTGTACAACTTATAACTCGTAATTCATTTTCACTAGTTGCTTATTTCTCAATCTAATAATCAATGTAAAAGTCACAACTGTAACAAGGATGATTTCAGAGGCATACACCTGAGTTAGGACACCTGATAGCCTCTCAGGAAACGCAGGTGCTCCCTGGATCCCACTCGGTGCAACCTGTGACTTAGATTTTGAATCCACCAATAAACCCCACTGGTTAACTGTTCACACCTATGATTCCCTTTTATATTCCGAGTTCCCAGTGCCTCTGTCTACTCCTGTACTGGGGCACCTTAGGACCACTCTGTCCTAAAAATGGAGCTGCCTGCGGTGTGAGGTGAAGCAGGCACCAATACCAGAGTCGGCTCCTAAAATAACCCCTCAAAAAAGCTGCCATAAGACTCCAAGCGATTTATGAATGGCAAACTGACCCCGATGCCCAAACATCATGTGGCGACTGCTGTCAGAGCTGCTAACAGAGGAAATTGTGGCTGTCCAGCAGGGAACAAGGTGATATCCTTCCCAAAACTGCAGCAACTAGCCGTGACGTTATATCGTTAGCTAGGCCTATTAATCAATGTAGCTAGCTACTAGCTAGCTGAGGGAGATACCGTTTCCATCTGAACATTGAGTACAGACAGCGGTGTAGTGTATAAGTAAGAAAACATTACAGCATTGACAAGTAGAAATTAAACCACCAACACACACATAGCGTCTTCAAGCTGGTTAATATAGGTACTAGCCAGCCTAGCTAAAACAAGCTAATGAATATAGCTAGCTAGCTAGCTGGCTAACTGTCAAGACCAGAAAAAATAAGACTAAACGTCTCCTTTTAATAAACACTCACATGTGACAATCGGCTTGTTTTCCATAGTGTAGATGATCGGCTTTTCCTCTTGACACTCCATATGTGTTAGCGGTAGTACTCCATGAAAATGGCATACAAACACAGCTTTATTACTAGTAAATGCTTATGTATGCAGTTGTGTTGAATCGATGGGGCCTGTGTCCCCACTGCACTTCCGGGAAGTACGTAACCTGTGCGTCATTAAAGGGCCGACCTGTACTTTTTATGACACACATTACAGGTGTATTATTGAAGAGTTTGACTTGGAGGTGAAAAGTAAGCTAGTAAATTTGTGTTACTTACAATAATGGAAGAAGTATTCAGATCCTTTTTCTTAAGTAAAAGTAGCAATACCACATATCACAAATGTACCTTGAAACCGGATAGTGGTAAGTCCACCATTCAAAAATGTAAAGTTAAAAGATAAGTATTATCAGTAAAATGTACTATCAAAAGTTAAAGTACTCAACATAAAGAAGAATGGCTCGTGATATATTATTTGATATTATAATATTGGATTATTATGATTGTAGATTTCTTTTTTGATGGTGTAGTGGGGCTACTTATTTGTTTACATTTTGGACCACAGATTGTGCCTTTAATGAGTTAAATAGGTTTTCCAGCCTAGATGGATGAAACAACAGGGGAAACACTGATGCCCATATTACCATATGATCAAATTAAACATCATAAATATTAATACAAAACGTTGCTTATTGAGTGTTTCAATAAAACATATTGTCATCTGCTCTTAATAACCTATACATATTCTTTGATTTTTTTTTCAAGCCCAAAAGAGACAAATTAAAATATCAAAAGTGTCAAAATTAAATATGACAAAACCTCCCGTAACATTTGTTCATTAAATTAATTTGAAAAGCAATATTTGTTATCAAATTAAGATGAAAAAGTGTAAATAAATAATTAAATGGAACATTCAAATACCATCTGTCATTTAGTTTCAACACCTTGTTCTGTTTTGGATGATACACATTAATCTACAGTGGGCGATACAATGCTGCCATCTAGGGGTACAATATTGTATTGCAGCAAAGTGTGTCAATGAGATGTTAAGGTTTTCAATATTTTTATTGATATACAACAGACAAACGCCTACAGACAAAAATACACACTTAGATTGTTTTTACTTCACTCTTCTTTTCAGTTATTTTGCTTTTTCATTCATTTTTTCTGCTCTTTATCTTTCTGCCCCTTCTCTCTTTTTTCTGAGTCTTCTTCAGCCTTTTCTCTCCCCTCTTCAGATTCTCTCTCTCCACTTTTCTCGTCTTTGTCATCTTCAGGTTCAATCTCAGCTCCATCTCCTTTCCCAGGTCTGTCATCTCCTTTCTTTCTGCTTTTCTCTCCATCATCTTCTTTTTTCTTTTCCTGATTGTCCGGGTCTTTCAGCTTAGATTTATCTCTGTCCAAAATCCTTTCCACCTCCTCTTTTGTACTTTTGGTGCTCTCTCCATCTCCCTCTTTGGTCACATCATTACCATCTTCTCCCTGTCCCTGTTTTTTTACCTTAGCGTCTGAACCCTCCTCTTCCTCTCCCTCTGCCTCTTCTCGCTCCCAGTCAATCTCCCCTCCTACCCCCTCACCTCTTCCCTGTGCCCTTTCTCCTTCTTCCCCATCTTCTGGCAGCTGAGTCTCCAGTGCTGCCACCTCCCTCTCCAGCTGCTCCACCCTGGCCTGCATCTTGCGGTTGCTCGACTCTAATTCCACCATAAGTCGAGCTAGTTTTGTTTGCAGGATTTCCAAGTTGCTCTCCAGCCTTTGTATCTTGGTTTCCACTTTCTCTGCCTCCCCCTCCTCTCCCTCCCCGCTCTCCTCCAACATGCCCATCTTGGTGAGGATCTGTCTGCCTTTCTCCTCCAGGTGATGTTTGGCTGCAGGGAACTCGGATAGCGTGTGTGTCAGGTCTTCTTTAGACAAGCTGAACAGGTCAGAGTAGCCAATGCTTCGGATGTTGGCAGTGCGACGATTGCCTGACTTGTTACCTAAAAGGAAATATGTTGTGATTTCTTTAAAACTTTGCTGAGCTTTTTTAAAAAACAAATAAATATCAATACAAAGGATGTGATGTTACCAACCCATGTTCTATTATCCAAGGCAAGCCCATTTCAGAGTTTAAAGGAACATTAGGGAAATATTCTTGTTGCTGTCTTAAATGAGAAGGTCAAAAGTATGAATATTTAAGTATTAATATTTTACAGTTGTATCTCTCAACTCTGTGGTGTATGGTTTATGTGTTCAGAGTTTGATGCTATTATTTTACAATCTTTTAAACTATTTCGATTAACATTTTATCAAGTACTTTATCTACAGAATGTCTTATTGCTTAATGCAAAATGTGGTTATTAACAGCTTTGCTCATTTGTGCTGTACAATGTAATTGTGTGTACAATGTCCTAAATGAATAAATCTTAGCACAGTAGGTTCATTCCTGAGTGTTGGATCCTTCACTTCATAAGTACAGAGCTGAATGCATTAGCGAGTTCCAAAAGCGGCACAGAAAGATGTCTCTTCTCTTGTTACCAAACCATGCTTGTCTGCTTCAAGCATCTATACAGTAATAGTCTAGGATCCTACCTTTCTGCACTGTTGAGTAAGCTTAACTTTCTTCGCCGAGTGTATTTTTTTCAAGTAAAACAAAAAGCTATTCAGCAACACATTTTTGCAGTGTTGTGTCAAGAATTGGCCCATTTCCCCCCTAGGTTTACTCACCACTACATGAATTAATAAATGTCGTATGAACATGTGCAGAGTACTCGACGCTTGACTTACCTTTGATGTTGAGGATGCTAATTTCCCCAAAAAAATTCCCTGCACTCAGCACAGCAAACTCTGTGACCCCATCATCTGCTACAACTGCAAGTTTTCCTTCTCTGATGATGTACATTTCATGGCCCACGTCTCCTTTCCTGCAGACGTACTCTCCTGGACTGAACACCTGCAAGACAAAAGGCACGAGAAACCTCTTCATCCTGAAACAATTCTTTTCTGAAAGCATTTTTGATGCATTAGATGATGAACTAGACAAAGCAACAGGGTTAAATTCAAATCTACATGACAAGAATGCCATTGATCAACCTGGCTCAACTCAGCATTCCTGGCAGATTACTGTGTACATAACATGAACAATGTTATTACTTCCACTGTTTACATCACAACAATGATGGAGTAATCACCCTGAATTTCCAGAATTGTAAAAATCCTATCTTATAGTAATATAAACCGCTTTGTGGTATTTTGGAGTCTCATAACCCTTCAAACTCATGGATGTACAGTATTAATTAATCAAACTGGATGTCCTGGATTATATTTAATTTTCCCACTGGTATCTGTAGCTACATGGCTACACATCCCCAGCAACATAGCCCCTTTTTTTATACGCAGAGCTATTTTTGTTCTGAACGCACGCTAACAACATTGCTCAACCCCAATGCCTGCCTTAAACATGAGCCACCTGTACCCTTTGACTGTTGTCTTTTATCCCCCTGACCTGAGGTGTTAGTTTCAGCACCAGCTCCTCCAGAAGACTTTTCTCACAGCTCTGGAAGATGGTGACTTTGGAGAGTGTGGGAAGGTGAACGCTGACAGCGATCTCTGTCCTCAGGTGTATGGGCAGCTGCTGCAGGATTTCGTTCTCTCGCATGATCTTCTTGTTGATGTGAAGATGCTGGTACCAATTGTCAATACGCTGTCGAAGCTCCTTGCTTACATGATGGCTATGCAGGTATGCCTTCACCTGAAAGAGGAAAAGAAGAACCTTATTTTCTAGAAAACAAATTAAATGAGCACCTAGCCAAAGAATGTAATTAAACATGAAACCATCTCCCATTCCCTTCTTTCCCAACTTACCAACTCATGGTTAGGGAAGAAGACATTATCACGGTCACTAAGGTTTGTGATGACATTGCCAACATTGCCAACAATTGATGCAAACACCAACACGGCAATGAGCAGGTCTGCAATCATAAACAAGTACTCCTCTTCCCTTTCTGGCTGGGGGACGTCTCCTACTGTGGTGAAAATCTCGGTAGAGAACCAGAAGCAGTAAATGTACTGACGATGCATGGAGGCAAAATCTGGGTCGGTGATGTTGGGGTAGACCCAATCATCACTTCCAAAGCCGATGTAGCTGGACAGTGCAAAGTAGAGACAGGCATTCCAGTGGATCGACACAAAGATGTAGATCATGAGCTTGGCGATGCGGAAGGTGTTGGGGTAGGAGGTCCTCGTCTCCATGCGATCCAGGGCCTCGTTGAGTCGTGGCATACGCAGAAGGCGGTTGATCCTCACCAGCGGAGTTTCAATGCCAAAGACTAAGTAGAGGAGGTCGGTGGGCAGCAGGGAAGCTAGGTCCCTTAAAAAATGTTTAGAGTGCAGGTAGCGCTTCTTCAGCTGAGTTAGGTCGTTGATCAGGATGCCTTGATTCAAGTAACCTGGAGAAGGAAGAATAAGGTGTAACAAAGCCCAGAGTACACTTCATACACTGGTACAATTACCTTGTGAAAGCGTAGGTTGGCACCAACTATTAGGGAGTATCAAATCCATCTGAATTGCAAGAGTTAATAGTGCTTTCACATCATGAATGGAAGGCAGCAATGGGAAAGATTCCCATGTTTATGACTTGCAAGCTTCATCATCCTCTGACAACTCAAGATGATTTGTTTGCAGAGTTGCTCATGTGGGGGTTTAAATACTGTGCATGATCAAAATGGCACTATATCCATTGGTTGTTATTATATTACACTGAACAGTGTACTAGGGCTGATGTGAGGTTTCCTTTTTCAAGTACTTCTGTATCATTTAGTACCAAATCTGACATATGGGGGGATTTAGAAATGTTGTGTTTGCAAATAAAAATATATGCGCGTGAGACAAACTGTTAACTAAACATGCAACATTTTATTAGGTCAGTAGCTCTGCAGGAACACATTACCCAGCCTGATGCACACATCCCGTGATGCACCACATATCCCAACCTGGTTCCTATTGGTCCATAAGTTTCCCAGTCTCAGTTACAACTTGGATGTTAACGTGAACAGTATTTACAGGTTTTAACTCCTACATGAGGACTTAACACTTTATTTTTCTTCTAGCTGTTGTGTTCAGCCACAGAAGGCTCTGCACGGCCAAATTTCTTCCCATCACCAAAAGACAAACCCTATAATAACAGGCAGTTATCATGAGGTGTCATTCTAATTAAAAGTGTTTGTTGTTGTCTAGATGCAGGCGTATTGGCGCTCAAGCTGAGTGTGTGTTATTTTGACAAAATAATCATCATACCACGTTTTAGACCTCATGTAGAAATTCCTACAAATGTATGTAGGACAGAAAAAAAATTCTCCTTATGAAAAAAAAAAAGGTTACTTCAATGAAAATTGTTTTAAGGCTTAAATTGGGCTATTTGGAGAAACATTTGGTAGTTTGTAGCTCATACAGAAAGGTGTAAGTATATTACATAACTTGTCTATATTGATTGTTCTAATGCTTCTTAATTATTATTATTTGTGTTTTCTTTATATTTCACATTTCTATGACTGCATATGTGACAAATAAAATTTGAATTTGAAGAATTCTATTTTATTTTTAAAAAAAAATACAAAAATAAAATATTTACCTGTGTGAACAGTGATGATCATGTCAACCACATACATGAGGTCTGACAGATAGTCCAGTGTAAGCCACACAGGCAGGTAGCTCAGTGCAATTTCAGTGAAGCATGTCCTGAGAAAACAAAACCAATAAGACTGGGTTTCAAGGGATGCCAAAAATGATTAAAAAGCTGAATAAACTGGTTATATGCTTAGATATACTGTATGGTCATTACTACTATTTGATATTCATCACATTCACCTCAAAATGATGATCACGCAGTTGTAGACAATGGGGAAGATCATGACCTTTAGCCAGACAAAATAGAAATTTTCTGCTGGATCAACCAACCACTCTTTCCAACTGAAAGGGAATGATGGAGAGAAGAGAGAAGGAAATTAGATGTATTTACTTCACACACAAGTACCAATATATATAATGGTTTGGTTCTCATGTCTACATGAATAATAAGTTCAATTTTAGAGAAATTACAAATATTTGAAATATCTATATACATTTGAAATTCATAGGATTTTGTTCTGAAGGCTTTTATACATATCACAACAAATCCATATTGAGATAATACTGTGGTAGTTATCAAAATATTAATTTTGTCCAAATTGCCTACATGTTTGTAAAAACTTAAATACCTCTCTGTCATAGCAAGTCTTAGAAAAAGCATATGATTTGGCAGACCCCTCTTTTACATCCCCTAATGCATTAATATGCAAGAACAATTGAATAAATGTTCTTGTTATGGATAAAGAAAGCGTTCTATAGTAGATTAGAGCAGTAGATTATTGTAAAGTGCATTAGCTGAAATTCAAACGTTTGTTCTCTCATCCAAGAGGCTTTGTTTGTTCTTCACCAGGACAGAAATGATGCAGTGTATCGAATACATTTTATTAATTTTAAATAAAGTTATTACTATGATACATTTACTGCATGACTGAGACTCTTCATAGTGATAGAAAAATGTCTATCCCAAGCATTAATTACTCACTTAACTTTCAACTTCAGATCCAGATTGATGTTACGTTTCCCTTCATCCTTGACTCCATCTTCTGCTTCCTCATTCACTTTCTGCACCCGTTGCCACCTGAGCAGTCTCTGCCATTGGTTGCCTCTAATACTTACATCACCTGTTTTATCCATTCTCCAAAGTGTAGCCCTGGACTAACACATTTTTCTAAATGATGATGGCCTTTGCTCTCGATCTTGTTCCCTCCTGCATGAGCGTTGCACTTTCTTGGACAATAATTCAAACAACCTTGTTGACTATAGCATTAGGCTGAGCTGCGTAGTTCACCTAACAACAAACCAGGTCTACCTGAGCACTTCCTGGTGATGCAGGTCTCTGTGGAAAAAAAACACAACAGATGTCATGTCTCCTCTGGGAATTCTTCCTTCCTCTAGAAAACCAGAGAGGTCTTCCTCTGCACATCCCAGAGGCTGCTAGAGACGACAAACAGTGACTGCAGTATAGAGCCCAAACTACAGAGAATGTGTCACTATCAATAAACATACAGAGTGCACTGTATACAGTATGTACTTATAGATAATATAAGTATGCCACATTAAGAAAGAAAACTGAAAATTAAAAGAGACAATAGTATCTTTTTATTCTAATAAAAAAACTGGAAAAAATTAAGTTAACAAAAGATTTACATTTAAATGGCAAATTTCAAAGTAAAACTGTGAAGATTAAATTGAAAAACCTGAGACAGGAACATGCTCACAATGCACAAACTGATTAAGAACTGTTTTCTGCCCTCCAGCTCTTTTCTATTTGCTTTGGGTTTTTTTTTATTTGGGCTGATGTTTCATCATTATAGATACTATAATATATATTATATGTCTACCCAACAGCAATGCTAAATGTTAAAATTCACCCCACTTTGACTATAGAACTAATATTATACTCAACCAGCTACAACATTAAACAATTGTATATTTTTGCTGGTAATCCATCTGTACTTTTATTTAAGTGAAATTTTAAATGCAGAACGTTTACTTTTAATTTTATATTGCTGTATTGGTGCTTCTCCCATCACTGTTGAACAGCTGGATCAGTCTGACTGCCCAGATTAACTGCTGTGACCCGAGAAACTGAAGCTTCAATTTACAGACTGACAATTAATTAACTTTTTTTTCTCCAGAGCTTTCAACCATATTCTTCATCAGCGTGTATGGAGTTTGGCATATTTCCAAGGTCAAGAATGACCTTTGATGTTTTACTTTTACTTTTAAGGGGAACTTCACTGATTTTACACATGTAGTTCAGCTTACTCGTCACCAGGAGTCGGAGTACTATTCAACCTGATGATGATGATGATGATGATGATGATGATGTCTTCTGTGGCTCTGGAGGTAGCTTACTAAAGTTTGAAAGAAATAACCCAGATGATGTCATAGTGATGGCATCAGGGTTATCTCAGCTTGGGCTTGAGACTTTAATTTTTTAACAGAAAGCTTGTGTTACAAACTGAGTGTGTGGGGTTTGAATTTAAGAAGTGGGCATTTCAGGGAGGCTCTAATAAAAGACATTATTGAGTTTGGGGAAATATGGATGCAGCGTTTTTGGATCTTGACCCATAGTACATACATATGTGGCTCTTTTAAATCCCTCAACTTTGTGATACAACACTAAATTGGTGTGCCCCTTTAAGCCAACACAGGACGAGCAATAGGCCTATGGAAGAAATCTCAACAGCTACTGAGGCCACGTCAATATATCAGACTTTGAGTTGGAGCTGTTCTGCCAAACTACTATTTCCAAGGTCAAGAATGATGCTCAGTCATCAGTCAGAATTTAATTTTCATCAGTTTCTCGTGTACTAAAGGCCAAACTTGAACCCTAGCAACATTAGTACACAATGTACAGTTAACAGCGTTAGTATGGAATTGGGTCACAGTGTTTGCTCCTTAATTTTGGCACTTTAAACCCTTCATACAGCAGAGTGGGGCAGCGTCGCCGTGGGTGTGAGTCAGAGAAGTCGTGTGGGAGGAGTTAAAGTAAGATGGCTGCGGGAGAGAGAAGAGTGTTTGAGAAATCATCAAATGGGATGTTCATCTGTCGCTAACAGGATGCACAGCAGCCCGAATGAAGGAGTGGTTAATGTGTTAGCTTCCTCGGCTCAGTGTGGTCTAGCTCGCTGGTTGTCTCCAGGTTACTTGCGTGCTGGTCATCATCCGTTTACTGCTCTGACATTGTGGAATTCATTAGCAGCTAGTCGTTAGCAACCCACCAGCGCTAACTTACTAGCAACCAGCTACCAGGTATCTGTGGAAATCAGCACCTCGCAACAACTGTTGAGACTCCTACACATATCCATGGTGAGTATTTTCGGAATTGACTAATATTAAAGAGCACCAACATTTCAACTTGATAAATTATCTACATAAATGGTTGACATTTCTAAGCTGGCTAATTATATTTGCTGTATCAACTAGCTTGCTACATCATCTCGCCATTGACATGCATTGATTGTTGTTTTCCGGCGGACGCGAACGTAAGCCGCCTCGGTTCGCTAATATGAGACCTGGCGCAGGATGATGACTTCGAGATCAGGTGTAAAGCCCAGATGCTAATAAGATAACGTTAAGTAATCAATCAGTTTAAAGGCAAGGTCGTGCTATTTGATAGTTGCACTCAGGAGCTAGATGCGCCAACAGTCTGTCAGTCAGACTGAAGGGGACACATGACCCAAAACACTGATGTTGACACTGATGTTTGACTTTGCATGATACCATCTGTGAATGTTGGCGTCCAGAATTAAATTAGTGGATATTGTTTTCTCTGAAACTCGGTCACAAGGACTGCTTTGTGAGTCATCTTTACCCTTGTCAACTGTGGCAAAAGAACTTCATTCTTCAATAATCTGTAATATAAACACACCTAAAGATTGAGTAGATCAGTTCTCTTGATCAAAGGCAAATGAGCGAAATTACACTCTAATTAAATGCAGAGTACTTTAACACATTGTATTATGATAGAGATGAAAATTCACTCAAGTGTAGGGCTGGGTAATAATATCAATACTTTTGAGTATTAACTGAAATGTGCCTGTAGCACATAGTATTGAAAACTTTCAAGAAAGCAGCAAGTGCTTGATCAGACTCTTACTTTTTCTCGAGGACACATTTCCTGCTTTAAATCCTAGTTTTGCTATTTTGACAACTGACACTTGAGTTACTGGCTTTTCTGGAGCTTTAAAATGCATCTCATGGCTTTCATTAGCAAGGTCAACAATGTACTTTTATGCTCAAATAATTTTGCTAATTTTAGACTGCATTAGAGCTGAAACAATTAGTCATGTACAGGAAATTAATCAGCAACAAATTTGACAACCGATCAGTCTTTTTATAAGCATAGAAATCACTGGTTTCAGTGAATATTTGCTGGTTTTCAGGACGGTACATTAACACAGGTACAGTGGGACAAAACAAGCAACTTAGATATGTCACCTTGGGCTCTGGGAAATTGTGATGGACATTTTTCACTATTTAATCAATCTAGAAAATAAACTGCATATATTAATTGATAATGAAAGTAATCTTAAGTTGCAGCACTAGATTGTTCTTGACATTGCCAGAGAACTGATTGAAAGTGACCCGGCTAAGTAGAGCGTGACAATATTTTCTTTATTTTAAGTATCTCCGGTGTAGATGTCTGTTATATAGTGTTTTGCCTGATCAGTTCACTTTTAAGGCTGAAATCTACTCTCTCAGTATAAGTTTGGTTTATGCACTGTGTACCACCACAGAAACATCCTTTTGAAGGTGGGTTGAGAAGCTGGTTGTCATAGTGAGGGGTGGTGGTTACAGAACGGAAGTATTTGTTGGTGCAAGAGATCAGTAAAATATCAGGAAATAAATGATTGCATTTACAGGTAGCACACAGGTAGCCACATTTTCTGGTGTGTTTAAGATCAGCTTTGCCACTGAAATAAAAAATGGACATCAGCTCATATCTGCCGCAGCTGTTGTTCAGAGCCCACTGACTCTACCACTGCAAACACAGAAGTGGAGTTAAACAGTAAAATAGGGACAGAAGTAGAAATGTGAGGAATGTGAAGGACAGAATTTGCAGAGACCTTGGAGCTCTGCCCGTTCTCACACCTGTGTACACCTGGATATTTCCTGCAGAAAGCAGGTGTGGCTGTCAGTTTGTCCGTTGCAGGAAGTCACCGAAATTCTGGAAGCAATCTTTTCTCTACTTTCGCTCTGTCAGAACTTCTGAGAGAGTATATCTTGGCCTGTAGGCTTCATAGTGTGAGATCATAACAGTCAGGACGAGCTGTGGTATGGTGTGTGTTTAATCACTAACCTAAAACAAACTCCTTTGTCTTTATAAAGGCAGCCTCCCTTTAGTGGAATCTGTAGTTGAACTTTGAACTCATTTTATGGGTGTTTTTTATGATGCTGTGTGTGTGTGCGTGTGTGTGTGTGACCTGAAAGTAAAACGCATTTTGAATTTCCTCATGTGGTATACCTCATATTCGCCGAGTCCTGCGTGCTGCCACGGTCGGAAAGTTTTCTCTTAAATGCTGAGGAAGACTGGCTTGCATGCATTTAAGGTAACTGCATTTATGATGAATCATAGGCAGACTCTATTTTCAGGGATCTTATTTTCAGTCTGATATATGTTGACTCTTGGTGGGTTGAGTTTCTTTCCGCTTTGATCTTTGGATATGGATTCATTTGGTGCATTTAAAGAAAATATTGAATTTTCTCCTATCATAAGAGTATCATTAACTTTCACCAACCTGCTGAGGGCTGGTGAATCATTTTTAAAAAAGCGTGGGTGTTACATTTTACCCGCCTTTTTCAGTGCTGTTTGGGTATAGATACTCAAGCAGCTGCTGTTTGAGAAATTCAATAAAGAAAAGCATTATTGATTCAGGAAAGTCGAGCCAGAAGTAATCAAATCTGTTACTCGTGTCTGACCCAAGTCCATGTCATGTGACCTCAGTCCACATCATGTGGTGGCCATAGATACTAACAAATAACGTTTGTAATCTGCATTAAAGTGTATTCATCTCCACTCCCTTAACAACAGTGTGGCACTGAACTCATTAATCTATTGAACCAATCAGAGGGGCCTTGATCTTTTATTCAAACACATTGGAGATGAAAGAAAACAGCTTCACAGAAATAGGTTTCAAGCTCCGTTAACCAATGCTTGTGACATTAACTTTGAACTAAATGCATTACAGTGAAATCAGGTTTCTCCAGCCGACATCTAACTTTGATAACCGGGTTTCTCTCAAAGGAATAAGCCAAAGAAAGTCAATCTTTTAAGTATCGAATACTTAACCTGTTGGCTTGAAAGGTGTGGTCAAATGTTTGCAGTTTGCTCCTTCATCGATTCAAATGGCAACACTGAGTCACAGCCAAAAAAATAAAAAAGGGCATCAAAGATCAAAACCACTGCTGCAGCATAATCCACTTCTCCATCTGTTCAGTCGTTTCCAAGTAATCCTCAAAATAAATCACTAAATACACTACTTCCAGCAGATATTTTTGGAGCCATCAGGATTTGATAGCCTCACACGGAACAGAGGTAGTGTATTTAGCTTGTGGAGAAACTATGAATGTTTTTCAATCATAACAGGTGGAGAGTATTTGATACTGCAGAAAGTTGACAGTAACCCCATTACTTATCTATATGTAAACACATATAGAGAGGCTCCTTTCTAAAAGATGAATCATGAGAGCAGTAAAATAAGGGCTTAGGGATGTTGATAATAATCAGTGGATCAAGGATACAGTAACTGGCAATGCACAAAGGTGGAGCAAGAGGATGCATGCATCCCCTGGACATGAGTTCAGTCCATGCAGGTGGCTAAATTTCCATGTCTTCAATATGACGGCAAAGGTGTCACTGATAGAAATGACGTGTTGGAGGTTTGAGTATTCCCAAACTGAAGTAAGCGCCTGTTGCCTGCAACTCTTCATCAGTTCACTGGGACTTCTTCGTCTTTTATCTTTGCTCCCTTGCAATATTATACAAAACGGATCAACCACATCTTTTATCAACAAAGAGTTACAGAGAACACAGTTTACATACAGCGTAGCTCTGACCATGTAAATCCTCTCATATTCTCAAATAAAAACTACTTAGACTTAAATCTGTAGTCAGGAGATCCAGACAGCCCATTTAATGTTTTCACTTGATATCAGCATTTGTTAGCTAGAACCTTTTAGTTGATACAAGAAGGGATTATGCTTAATTTTAAGTGCCCTGCATGCAGAGTCTCATCTAATTGATGCCCTTCAGTAAAGCCTGTAAATTGTGCAGAGATGTTTTGTTTGACCTTCCTGATTTTTTTTTGGCTAGTTTGCTGAAAAAAGGTTGGAGCAGGAGCAGCAATTTTGAGTAGGTGGCAAATAAATATTTTGCTATGGTTGTGGGGCAAAAATCACCCATGTCAGTTGTTTCAGCTTTCATTGAAGAAAAGCATCTTTATAAGCTTTAATGATTAATCTTTCGTTAACTTGGCTGGTGATCGAAGCCAGAACATTGCTTGGAATTTGCATCCATAATACAGGAGAGGCTGTAGCTTTTCCACACAAGGACCGAGTGGTTTCCCTGGTAACAACATACTGTAGAGGCTGACTTATGTTTGTTTCAGAAAACACAGACTCTCTTCAGCACAAATGATATATTTCTGAATAGAAGGGGTGTTTCGTAGGGTTGGATGCTATGCTGCAAATGAATAAGTGGTATATGGAAATACTGGATTCAATATTTTTTGCATCTTGATTTTTCCGATATTTAAGTCCCATTCATTGGATTAGCAGAAACAGACATTCCCATCTGGTTATTTTCACAATGTATGTTTTGCTATCTTGATGCAAAATTAAATATACTGTGGTTGGATATTTTATCCATATTTCCCACCTGAACTGTTGGCATGAATAATACACTCTTAGAATTTTATTGATGTGGTGGGCTTCAAACTTGTAGCTATAATTGTAGGGTAAAACACAGATTCACATCAGTTTTTAGATTTGGTGTTAAGATGCCTAGTGTGACCCACTGTAGGCTTAACATACACAGTGATTACCAAAAATATAAAGGCTATTACATTACATTTTCAGATCAAACTAAGGGAATACAGGAAGATATTCAAGTAGTATACACAATTTTTGGGAGCTTTTAAAAGAAGGGTTTGGAAGGTTTTGTTGAAAATGTGTTATTTAGGTTTACATGTTGATGCGTATGTTTTTTTGTTTGTTTCCTCAGCGCAGAGTGCCCATCCTGACCGGCTATGGAGTGGTGTTGGCTTCAGACTGGATGACAGGGTCTACAGGGAGGACAGGGTCGCACAGATTCTAAAGCAGCAGTGGGCTTTTCCTAGACGTACACTGACTGGCAGTGACAGCGCATTTGCAGCTGACCTCCTTCCCCTCCTTTTCTCTTGTTTAGATACACTTTCCCTCCCCTTTCTCCCTCTCTCCTCCTCCTCCTCCTCCTTCCCCTCCTTTTCTTCCCTCTTAATTTCTTTTTGCCTTCACTCCGAGCTTTTTACCGGAACTCCTCTCGTCTTTGAGTTCTTGTGACCTGCCTCTCGCTGGGTCCAGTATGAGCTGGCTGAGCAGGTTGAACCCGCGGGGTCCCGGGAATCGGTCCGGCCGGAGCGCCGCCCCCTCCAGCCCCTGCACTGCTGACCCGGAGACCTGCCTCATGGTGTTTGAGAACCACTGGAGACAGGTGAGCTGGAGACACACCTCACTCTCTTCTTTTGATGAAATTACATATTTAGTTCTGATGATGACATATTGTACACTTTGTGGCCTTAACCTTTCACTTTTTACAACCTGGATATTGGTTTTGCTGAAACACATTTTACTCACCAACTTCATAGCTGAGATTTCTGGAGACACAGCATCTCTGCTTTACTCTGCTTTACCATAAAGTGTACAGGGCAACCACACAGGCCATCAGAAAGGTTTTTAAACAGGTACCCAGCTGAACAATACTATCCAAGCCACTTATTTGAAAGTACTTAAGTAGTGGTGGATTATTATGTTAGGATGGACATTTTTTTAGATAACTTAAATTGTAAATGCATTTTGCTTGCATTATTCAGCGTAACTCCCCAGGGAGAGTTGTCCACTTCTCACTTCTTCTTCTCTGAGTCATAACTTGGTCAAATCTGAACACACAGACATGATACATATATTTTTAGATTCAGTGTGACTTACACTTTTTGAGGATATCGTTATTGATGTTATGGCAAAGAAACGTCCATAAATCCACTTAGAAATCATAGAATAAATATACTTCTTAACTAATAACTCCAGAACCTGCCTGAGAATCATCACATCTTTAGGTTTTCTTTAGTATCACAATAATCCAGTGATAGTTGTCTGTACATCCATGGGTACACTGCAGACAGGAACTGCTAATAGCTAGTTCAGCAGACTTTTAATGGTGCCAATTTTCCAAAATGTAAACAAAATGTCAGCTAAGAAACTGGGCTCAAGTTGTCTCAGTCACAAAATGTCACCTGTTTAGGGCTGTAACTAACAATTATTTTATTGTTTTGAATAATAATTTAGTCTAGCCAATGTCAGAACAGAACAGTGAAAAATGTGATAATCCAAATTCCCCAGAGCTCAAGGTGAAAACAGGTGATTGCTTGTTTTGTCCAACCAATAACCCAAAGATATTCAGTTTAATTATATAAAACAGAGAAAATCAGAAAATCCTCAGATTTGAGAAGCTAGGACCAGCAAATGTTTTTGCTTGATAAATTACTCAATTAATTGATTGTCAATATATTTTCTCTATTAACAGAGAATTGATTTTCTGTTGATAAACTAATCAGTTAATCATTTCAGCACTAAATCTGGACTATCAAAGTAATTTACACTGGTTGAGAAAATATGTGCATGTTTTCTTTTCTTTGTTTTGTGTTGAGCAGCACACGGGTAAAAAGTAAATGTTCACTTTTGGTTAACAGTAAATGCCAACGAGATCAGTTAGAATTTTAAGGCTGTTTTTTTCTTTGTTTTAGTGAATGATTATCTGTCCAGACACCAAGCGTGAATGTTCACACATTCAGTTGGCTGTGCCAGTGCTGATGAGAGCAGTCAGTCAGTCAGTCCACTTTAACAGTGTGACTGGCTTATGTCCAATCACTGGCTGAAGGCTTTATAGGTTACAGAGCCGTGCCACTTCCTAACTGCTGAATTTCCTCAGAGGCAACATAAGTCATCTGGGCGATTGGTCTGGATCACGGTGTGTGTAAGCTTTGCAACTGTACTCTTTCTAGACCAGACAGTTTGCATGGAGGCTTACTAATTGTTGAAGGAGAAATCCATTATAAAAGAAGCAGACAGTAGTCTTAATGGGTGGATTATGTTGCAACTGAATTGCAACATATCCACAAGATGTTAAGTAGTCCTACGTGTAGCTACAGGTTTCCTTGTACTGTACCTAACATGCATGTGTTTAGGGTGGAGGCAAACTGGAGCACCCTGTCAGTTTTTTGAAATAGCAATCCTCCATGTCGTCATAGTTTTTAAGAGGAAGGTTGATATTTTTTTTTTTTTTATTAATTCATTTTTATATGTAAATAAAATGCAACCAATGCAATGTATATAGGACTTCTAGCCGTAACTTATTTGTAGTCTTAGTCTTTGATTAGGCTTTTAAGGGATAAAACACATAATACAACACTTTAATACAGGCATAGAGACTAACAATAAAATAGACATAGACAACCACTGTAAACAGTAACTGAAAAAACTATGACTACAAACGACGATTAAGAGCAACAAAAGGGAAAGAAAGTATGTATGCCATTTAAACCCATGTATCTCAGTGTTCTCAGATTTGCGTCTCCATTGTCCAGTTACATGTAAGTGGATGTGAAAAAATAAAAAATATAACAAGTGGTTCTGTGGGAAAGCGTGTGTGCACAAACACAAATGTGCGTTGTGCAACATTGTTTTTCACTGGGCTCGGTCCTCCAGCTCAAACATTTACCACACACTTCAAGCTGCTAAAACACAAAGAAACAGAAGAAGCTGCTCGCAGATCTGCAGATTCATCATTGCTGTAGTCATGCTGACTGGCAGACCTCTTGATAAATGTTGTGAAACCCCTCCTCATTTGTCAATTTGTTTATTTTTAACACCGCTATTATGCAATGTTGTTACATTTTATCTTAAAAAAATAACCATGTTGCAGTGCCAGTAATTACGTTTTACGGCATTTATAATATCTGTCAATGCATTTTAGATTTCAGTAAATTACATAGTTATTTTGTAAAAATTTAAAGTAAATGTTTATATAACATCTATTTTTAAAATATATTTTAAAGGGTAAAATATACAGCCAACATATACAGCCATTAACTACGGCTATGTTCTAATCAAGAGGCCCAGTATGTGATGACATTGGCTGTGTCTGAAATCACTCCCTTGTTCACTCATTCACTACTCCCTACATAACAAACACTTAACACTTAGTGAGCAGTAAAGTGAGACACTTATGAATCATCATCATCATCATTTTGTGTCATGAAAACTGTGGGGTCGCGCCACTGTAATTTTGATGTCTATAAAATGTTCCACGTTGCATTATGGGAATGTTAGCAGAATGTGCTGAGCATACCATGGGCATAATGTTTTTGTTCCACTCTTGAGGGCACTACACAAAGCATAGAATTCGGACACTTAAATAAAATATCACAGTAAATATAGTGAAATATATAGTAAATACGTAGACACTGCCTCTGTGACAATGAGCCACAGATGATACCCTGAAACCGAAGCAGCTAAATGGAATTCAGCCATTGATGTCATTATTTACACTTGCGCTTTTCCTACGGTGACATATCAAAATGTCCAGATTAATGAACTTAGCCAGTCTAATAACCCTGCTGTTGTATGCATACTGATTTCAAAACCTCTTCAGAGCTGACTTGAAATGGAATAAAATGCCTGTTAGAGGTCACACTTTTCTTTTTTTGTCTCCTCCATAGAAGGACAGCAATGTTAAAAGATAAACATTACACTAAAACACCATTCATTTATCCAGGTCTCTTGGGTGTTGGAGCAGCACGAGCCTTCATCCTCCAGCGATGACCTGACGGCAGTGAGGAATCACACCGACCAGATGTTATGTCTGTTGGCAGAGGAGCGGCCTGCTGAGAGCTCAGAGGGCGGCGCCAGTGTGGCACTTATGGGCCCCATACTGGAGCTGGTGGTCACAGAGAATATTCTGGAGTGCCTGGTCCAGTGGCACCTCCGCCGCGGCCTGGACCCAGACAGCCAGGGGGCGCTGCTCAAGCTGTTTGAGATGCTCATTGGCCAGTCCCAGCAGCCTCTGCTGCAGCACACAGCAGTCCTCCACCCCCTGCTGAGGCTGCTGGGAGCTTGCGCTGACCCAGAACTTGGTTGTCCTTCAGCCTTGGAAAACAGCCTGGTACTGCTGCTCAACCAGGTACATTCACCTGCAGTCTATATACTTCTCTAATGCTTACATAGCTGCCTACAATCTACATAAGAACTTGTTTGTTGTTGGCCTTCGAGCCGAATTTGCAAAATGTAATCTAAAGCTGAGAACAGACCTGATGATTATTGAGACCCACAAAGACTACATACCCCGCACGTAACGACTATTACGACCACCATTACACTGATTTTTTAGTCTGCCAGTCTGCTCCATGATTTTGAGATTGATCGGTACACCTCGGAATGGATTATGATTCATTATCAGACGTAATATTACAATTAAATAGAACTTCTTTGCTTGTTTTTTTTCCCTCAAAGTCTGGTTTTTGATTTTATTTTAGTTGATAACATTGAGTAACACAATCATGTTTCATCACTATTTTGAGCTATACTATGGTACTGTTTGTAATTGTGACTCTGTAAATCCCCACCAGGTCTGTGTGTCCATGGCCCGGCAGCCTGTGGTTCTAGAGCTGTTGTTCCGGGCGGCACCGGCCCAGCAGGGCTCCACCAATCTGCTGATCTTCTCCCTCCTCGTGCCATTCATCCACCGGGACGGAGCCATCGGACAGCAGGCCCGAGACGCGCTGCTGCTGGTTATGGCGGCCTCAGCCAGCCACGAGGCCGTGGCGCGTTACATTGCTGAGAACTCCTACTTCTGCCCGGTGAGTGATGGTGCTCATGAAAACTGTTATCATGTAAAGTGTTGTGTTTTAGACGTTAACTGTGGGTTTTAGGAGAGGATGTGGTTACAGATGCTGAATTTGGACATCCTTTGTATTTGCTCATACTGTAATGCAGGTTTTCTTCCTATCCTGAGGTTTCTTTATATTTTTTTATGTACCCCGCTCCCCCCTGCCAAGGTTTTTGGGGGGAGTTTTGTCCCTTGAAACTGTTGCTGTTGTGGGCCTGACCGTTGGGCTTTACAAAAAAGCTTCAATACACAAGATAAAATCCCACTGAGCTTCTTTCAAAGGGAAAGACTGTGTTATACAGTCAGAGACCTTTATTTCACTCTTAGCTTAGCTGACATAACTGTAATTCACATTCCTATGTAATACTATGCATATAATCTCAAACTCAACTCTTATTATTTATAGTCAATTTTGGCTCTCACAGAAAAGCACCATCAGTATTACTGAATATGACCTACTCTTTAATGATGTGATACTTGAGGGCAGCTTATAATGTGGGATCCTGGCTTGCTTTCAACACTCCTTTTAAGAAAGAGAGGGTGTGTGTGTGTGTGTGCTGTCTAACTCTGATGCATCAGTGATGGTGTGTGTGATAATGGAAGGGGAAGGACATGACTATGCACTCTGACAGACCATCCATCCATATCTGCATCCTATCAGCTCTGTCTCAACGTAGAAGGCTTCCTGTAAAAAATTACCACCTCACCCAAGATCACATGCTTCCCATGTTTAAGATAAATTGAAAAATCCTCTGTATTATACAGACTCCTGAATGCTGCTGCTGCTTTACACAAATCAATAATGTCTAAGTGTAGATGAAAAACAAAACAGATCTTCTATTACTACTTGTGATTATGCTTTACTCTACTTTTAGATAAAATAGCAAAAACAATCAGTGTCTCTTTCATATATTTTCACTTAGTCTGTAAATGACAAAAAAAGATATAGAAGATTGGGAGCTGTGTCTGATGTGTTGTTGTAGTTTCTTCCAGCTGCCACTAGGTGCTATTAAAGAGCCATAATTTGCTGATTGCACTTTAAAATATACTAAATAAGAGTGTACTTCCACGCTAGATTTAATTTTGATAGTGACTCAGTGCGAGGCGAAGGTGTGTGTGCATACATTTACACATCAGGACCATTGTTCTAACTCCAGTCTTGACAGCCAAAATCTGGTCACAAGTTACAGCAATTTAGCAACATTTTAGCTTCAAAACTGCATTATGAGGGTGACCGGTGTTGCATGATGAGTATGTCTGTATAGTTTTATGCAGTGGTCAGTATTCTTTTCCGCTGCCTGTTCACTCTGGTGTTAAAGAGCCGGCTCAGCTATTTTCTGCTCGTCCTCCTCCCAGCAGCTTCGGTCTGACCTACTTACAGGCTGGTAGGACCAGTGGAGGTGGCATGAAGGACCAAATGCTCCTCTCTGCCTGAGTCTCACTATTTTCTGCCTGTGCAGATCAGCTTTTGGGATGCAGCAATAGATTCTTAGACAACTGTAACAGGGTTCTTACTGTGTGGTACTGTAAGCTCATCACAAACACACTCCTCTATTTCTCCCCTCCTGCTATCTCAGTGCATAGCTCTTTTCTGATGAATTTTGATTATTGAGTTGTTTGCATTTGCTTAGTCGGGCTAATGGGTCCTTGTTTCTCCATCATATATTATTTTCACTGGTCCAGCAAGCAAAAATGCAAAAATACAGTTTCATAAATGTCATCAGCTGTTGTCAAAACACTAAGTTACATTAGAGCTTTTACCTCGACTGTAAAACGGGAACTTTTCCATCATGTCTACATCCTGGGAAGTCATTTTGCTTATCCAACTCCCTTCTCAAGAGTGCAATAGGCAAGTGAGCTGTTATACATTTCCGTAGAGTCATTGGTGGTGTTGTGAAAACAAAATGATTAATCATTCTATAAATTATCATAATTTCCTAAAGCCCATCTTGAAATTACTTTGTCAGACCAACAGTCCAAAACTCAAAATATTTAGCTTGAAAAATGATTTAGTCTTTTTCCGTCTATCTACTAATCGATTAATCGACTTACTGTTTAACATCTCGTTTGTTATTTAGGGTTTTATCTTTGTTTGCATTGTTAAAGAAATCAAGTAATTTATCTGTAAAAATCTGCAAAAAAAAAACATTGTGCTTTAAGGATGCACACAGATTTTGACCTGAGTCCTCACTAACACCAAGAAAGTGGAGCACATTACACCGGCCCACAACTGGCTTCCTGTGTGTCAAAGGATAGATTTTAAAATCCTATTACATGTCTATAAAGCACTAAATGGTCTCGGCCCTAAATACATCTCTGATTTTACTTGTACGTTAAAAAGCATCCGGACCCCTCGGGTCATCTGGGACAAGTTTACACAGTGTTCCCAGGATCAAAACCAAGCGAGGTGAAGCAGCTTTTAGTTTCTATGCTCCTCACCTGGGGAACAAGCTTCCTGAATACCTGAGGTCTGCTAAAACTGTCAGCTCATGTAAATCAGGGCTTAAAACACGATTGTTTACTGCGGCTTTCCAATAAATTAGATACATAACTTGTTTTTAAACTGTAACTATTGGCTTGCTTTTATTGTCTTTTAAATGCAATTTCTTTCTAATCTTTAACTATTTATTTGCTTGTTTTTGCTTTTTGTCTTTATTTTCTCTTTAAATGCAGTTTTAATGTTTTCTTAAACGTCTTATGTTTAATGTATTTTTATGCCCCTGTAAAGCACTTTGAATTGCCTTCTGTCTGAATGGTTCTGTATAAATGAACTTGCCTTGCCTTCCTTGAGCTGTCCAGCACCTCAGTCTCCTACTGACCCACTGGGGCTGTTGAGAATGAGCTGTCTCATCTGAAGCCTCTCTGTCTCCTCTCAGGTGTTGGCGACGGGCCTCAGCGCCCTCTACTCCTCTCTGCCCAGGAAGATTGAGGTGCGAGGAGACGACTGGCATGCCCTACGGCGGGAGGACTGGATGGGCGTGTCATCACTTGTGCTGTTCATGAACTCGCTGGAGTTCTGCAACGCTGTGGTGCAGGTTGCTCATCCCCTGGTCCGCTGCCAGCTCCTGGACTACCTCCACAATGGCTTCCTCGTACCTGTCATGGGCCCCGCGCTGCATAAGGTAGGAACCATTTTTATGTTGGAAAATAGTTCCCTAGCTTCTATTTTGGAAGGCTTTGAGAACCACAAACTATCTGCATGGTCAGATACCATTAAGGGTATGTGGGAAAATTGTAGTTTTTTGTGATTTGGGTAAACAGACCCTGTAAGTAAAACAGGATAAGGTGGACCACAAATTGTGCACCAGATGAAAACTGACCACTCGGTTATGGCTCCTCTTGAGTTACTGGACATTTTTTGTTATGTGTTTGAGACTTGGAACAATTGTGTGAACTGTTTTATTTGCCGAAACTTTCTTCAACAGATGAGTCAGAGTGTGAGTCAAACAAAAAATGGTTTCACAATATTTCAAGAAATTGTCTCATTGCCTGTTTTTAATCTTAGACTTGCCCTCTAATACAAGTGTGTGTGTGTGTGTGTGTGTGTGTGTCGTAGTCATCGGTGGACGAGATGATCGCCAGCACCGCCTACCTGGACCTTTTCCTGCGCAGCGTGTCAGAGACTTCCCTCCTCAAAACCTTCCTGCGCTTCATCCTGCTACATCGCCACGACAACGACACCATCCTGGACACACTGCTCACACGCATCAGCAGCAACTCAAGGGTATAAAAATATATGTGTGTTTGTGTTATAGAGCCTCAAGGCCCTTACATGAACTCAGTTGTGTGGGTGGTGAGTGGGCTGAGAGCAAAAATTGATTGAAAGTGACTCCAGCAGAATACAGAAATATTGTGTTACACATTGACTGTGAATTGTTTTACCAACTACAAACAAACGTGTGTACATAATCTTAAATTCCCTCAGAATAAATACATTTCAGTCACTCTGAGATCGTGGTGTTTAGGAAAAAGAAACAGTATTTCATTACTGTTTCGTGTTGCAGTGGCCATCATCTTTGTTGAAGTTTAAACATCATTTCAGAGGGAAACAATGGAAACAAAACAAAGAAAAGACTTCAGCTTTAAAGGAAAGCTGTGGTTTTTGACAACTGCAGTCTTATTTTTGTAGTTTTTGCCATCACTCACATGATAACATTTTAATATGGCCGTACCACTGAACACAGGATACCCACATGTCCTAGGAAATTTTCATTACTGGAACACACCTGGAAATGTCATAATATTTATGATGTGAATTTGTGACAGAATTACAAAAATAATTTGGAAACACCCATATTTTTGACCATATCATATACAAGTTGGCATTTATATATATATTATCTCTCCGGATAATAACTGTTCTCTAACTACTTTCCTTATGTGTGTGTTGCAGCTCTGCATGGTGTCGTTGAGCCTCTTCAGGACTCTTCTCTCCCTGAACTGCGAAGACGTCATGCTGCAGCTCGTTCTCAGGTATGTCTGCACATTTCAGCATGTTATATTTTTAATGGACTTATTTAATATGCAAAACACAGATCTAATGGTAAATATTTTTCTCCATACTTAGTCATTCACATTAAGACACTATCAGTCTTTAGTGGTCATTGGAAGGTCTTTTTGCCCCTCCATCATCTGTTTTTAGATGTAGTATGTGGGTCCTTTGAATGAGCAGTTTTATTTTTTAGTGAAATACATTTTGGCAAAGAAGCACTCAGTTTGTGTCACCAAGATGTGCGTCCTCATTTCAGAATGTTGAAAAATTAAACAAGGGGATAGTTTTTTGTATTCCTCTGATAGAGAACATATCGTGCCCACATATTAAATCTTTACAAGCATTTCGTGAACTTCCAAGCACAGTTTTGCTTCTGTAATTTTGCCTTCAGGACTAAAACAGAACATCCAGCTTCCTGTGACTTTGTGCTTCTTGGTATTTTATCATCAGGATGATTTGAGAATCTTAATTAACACATTAACTAAAGTTTGTAACTGAAGTGTGTGACCAGGTGTCCTGTCACAGCAAGATAAAATTGCCAAGTTTGCCTAAGAAAATGTGAACATAAACAACAGTTTGTTAAGGTTTACAAATAATAATTTATGTTTTACAGCCTGAATAGGGATTAATGGTTTGTGCATATGTGTGTGTGGTTTGCTCTCAGGTATCTACTGCCCTGTACCCATGTAATGCTGAGTCAGCGCCGCGCTATCAGGGAGACCGATGTGTACGGAAAGTCAGCTGACAAGTTCCTGTCGCTGATCCCAGAGTGCTGCCGGCAGAATGCAGCGCCCTCTGCTGAGCGGGACGAGGACAGTGCATTCTGGGGCAAAGGTGAGCAACAAACACCCGTGGAAAAGGAATAATTCACGCTTATAGCTGTGGTTGTAAACATGAAGTGGACAACTATGGATATGTGAACCCTCAAAATATAGTTTTTCATCTATTGGGTGGAATTATAGTTTTTTAAACAATAATTGTGCAGCCTCTTCAGTCATCTCTTTTTCTATGCTTTGTGAGGACCATTAGGCATAGATTGAAAACAGTAAACTTGCCTACAGAGCCCTGCAGGTGTCTGGTATACTATAATTATACACACAAAATCACACAAAAGTAATTTGTGCTCTTGAATTACTGTCAAGTTACAGGTGGTTGTGGCTGCTCCGGTCAGTGAAGGAGGAGCACACACAGTGCTAGCAGCAGGCTAGCAGCTGTGTTTTGGTTTTGGTTTTGGTATTGCCTTGACTCTCTTTCGTGTGTTGTGTTTTGTGATGCTACATTTGACTGTGTTTCACCAGCACTGGCCAGATTTGCCTGCTGTCGGTTATATGCAAATATAACACTGTGTAGCCTGGGGAGCCATGAATAATCTAAGCTAAATGAGCTGCTGCCTGTCAAACAACATTGTGTTGTCTTTCACATCCCTTTAACAAATGCTTAAATGTTTTACAATATTTTGTAAAGTTATGTTCTGTTAATTCATGCAAATTAAGTAATTCAAGAGCACAAATTATTGATATAACTGCACACTTTGTTTTCACCTGCTGGGCTCTGTAGAACACATAATTGTAATATTAAATCAAGACAAACTAAGGTAAAAGTTCTGTGTTGTGTGTATATATTTTTTAGCCTCTTAAAGTCAGTAAATATATTACATGATGTTAACTTACCAGTGGTGTTAGAAAGTTAACGCCCGTTTGCGTCTGTATTCTGTCATCCTACAGTACTGAACAGTCCCAGCACAGAGTCTCCAGCCCCACCCAGACCTAGCACCCCGTCCCGCTTAGCCTTCTTCATACGACAGCAGAGCAGTGGAGGTGGATCAGGAGGAGGGGGTCCCTCTACCCCCACCAGCATGGATCCGCTGCAGTCGGGTCCTTCCAGCTCCCACCCCCTGTCCCCTGACAGCCCGATGCACCAGCAGCAGACTCTCACAGAGGGTCTGGACTGGGATTCGGGTTACCTGGAGTACCTCAAGGATGCCCGACGGGGCATCGAGCTTTGCTCCTGGGCCTGCCGTGACTGGTCGGCGCCCTATGATGGAGAAAACCCCTCCCCGAACACAGCCCCTCCACCCCCACCTCCCCCTACCTCCAACCCCTCCATGGCTATGTTCCCTGAGCACTTCTCTTTCCAGCAGGGAGGAAGCAGTAACACCCCTCCAGGCCAGCAGAGGGCGGCCATTGTAGCTGCAGCACGATCCGAGTGGAGCAGCTCAGAGCGGGACAGCGGAGAGTGGGATGTCACAATCGGCAAAAACAACTGCATCAGCCTCACACCACGCTCCAAGAAACGCAGCCTGCAGAGAGAGGAGCTCCTGCCAAAGCCTGTACCTCGTCTCATCCCCTCCTCTTCGTCTTCGGTCACCCCTTTATCGACTTCCCACCCCACCTCGTCCCCAGCTCCTCACATTCCAACTTCTGCCATCACTGTTAGCTACCAGGCCATGTATAATGGAACGATGGGGCAGGGGGACGGGTGCTCAGACAATCGGGACAGAGGACTGGAGGTAAAGAAAGTGAAGAGAGACTTGGGGGAGCAGCAATATTTGGATGAAAATGCAAATCAAAATGGATCCCTTGTCACCTGCCCCTCCCAAAGCTGCACCGCCCTCTCACAGTCCATTTTTAGCAACAGTGAAATGAGTGATGCAAAATCTCTCTGCCCTAACCAGATTCCCTCTCAGAGCTCCATCACACAGCCAACGTCTGACACCAAACTGCTCACCAGCGACACCTCAAACCCACACAGTGCATCCTCAGAGCTTCCAGAAGCCAACCTGACACAACAGTCTGTAGAGAGTCTTATCCAGGAGCTGCTGGAGCAGGCACCAGGAGAACCACAGCTCCCTGGAGACTCCAATGGCCAGGGCATCAGCATCGAGGCCTTCACACAGGAGCTGAGGGAGCTGGAGGACCGGGTGAAGGAGCGCAACAGAGCAGCCTGCCAGCAGGAGGAAACAGCCAGAGTGTCCCTGTCCGCTGAGCGGCAGGAGGAGGAACAACAGCTGGAGGTGAAGCCGATGGGTGACGCAAAGGGAGAAGGGTCTGTGGTGGGCCTCTGTAGTCCTGCTAGACCACTTAATCAGCCTGCCTCTCAGCCGTACACAGGTAAGCTTGCATTATTGATGTCATTCTGTTCCTGCATGTGTGTTTTCAACATAGACTTTTTATTTGCAGAGGGGCACTGACACTGTTAAAAGTGTGATGACTAGTTGTGCAGCGTGAAGTCATTATTAAGGGATGGTATTTTATTTTTAGTGGTGTGTGTGTGCGTCTCTCTGACTAATCGCTACGTACCAGGATCCAATTCAAAAACGATAGATACATTTGCAATGATAAGTTATACTACGATTCTAAACCAATTATATAAGATACAATTCAGTCGCAATTCGAATTTTTACATCTTTAATAATAAAAGTGACTAAAATGGATAAATGATTTCCTCCATAACTTTCTGGGGAATCAGAAATTCCCCAGAAAGTTATAGTATAATAGGCAGGGGCAGTGATACTTCGGATCATTTTTTGGCTATAATCCCCAAGGAGGATGACTTTTTTTTTTTTTCACTAATATGCTGCTGACGGAGTCAAGTGTCATCCTGAATTTGGTATTTTCAATAACGCTGTATGGGCACATGGCTTCAGTAAGCTGGATATGTTTAGGGGCCAGCTGGAAGTAGCGTTAGCTGCTAACTAACGCTTGTGTTACTCGCCTGCTTCTGTTGGTAACTTTACTGTCAGCGCACACGTCGCCCTCTAAGTAGTGAAGTGTGTGATGCCACCAGCAGATTTTTATCACACCGCTGTGCATTTGAAGACTGCTGATGTTAGGCAGCGTTATACACAGTAGTCTGAGTACCAGCTTCATGCTTCAGCAGCATTTAATTAACATTTCTAGCTGCAGTATATCCACCCAACACTAAACAATTCTTCTTCTTTGTAATAACCTTCTATATAGGCTCAGGTTTTCATTAAGTCCTGAATTCATAGGGGATAGATTTGTTTTTTATTCGCCACAGTGGCACCACTGCTAAAGAATGGTGCCGAGTTTAATTGTCTCCATTTAACCTCTACAAGCTGTTAAAGCACCCTGCTGCCTATTTTTCACAGTTTGACAGCCTCTGCACCACCTCAGTTAATTTAAAAGTCTCTACATCCCTACTTTGTTCACACGCAACCGAGCTGAAGTTGCGTCTCGTATCTTTCCATTCAGTGATTCATTAATCATTCTCCGTGCAGGTCCATTCATGGTGGTTCTGTTTGCCAAGCTGGAGAACATGCTCCAAAACTCGCTGTACGTCAACATCCTGCTCACGGGCATCGTGGCCCAGCTGGCCTGCTATCCTCAGCCCCTCCTACGCTCCTTCCTGCTCAACACCAATATGGTCTTCCAGCCCAGCGTCAAGTCACTGATCCAGGTACACTGCACCATGCAAACCCTGTGATATATTGACCTAGGAATGCTCTCCATGCTCTCTATTGACCTTAACTGCATTACATTTCTAAACCAGGTGGAGAGTACAAACTGGAGAAGATAGTTTCTGCATAATTTATACTTGAAGTGATGACAGTTTTTAGTCTCCTTTTCTTAGGCATAGTTGTCCACTTCCAGCCCACCTCACTTCTGTGCTAGCTTCTGTTCCAAAAGCATCAGGCCCACAATGGATTTACATAGAGTTTCTTGCCCATATTCCATTTCTGTCCATATTCTAAGATACTGTCGATGGATACCTCATACTGGACTGGACTTCAGTTTTGTTTGAGTGACGCATTCACACACAGTGAACACACTCATAATCACAAGGAAGTAAACCTTTTCAACCTTGTCCTTTTCTCTAGCTCCACACTCAGAGCCTTATAGACATGGTAATATCCTAAGTAGAGTGCAACACTCAAGTATCTTTCCATTCAGCACTTTTAATACTGTGGAGTGTAATGAACATTGGAGCCTCTATGGTTTCAGACTGTTAGTCTTGTCCTCTATGTCAGAACCTTTAAAGTCATACGTGAAATTTACTGACCAAATAATCAACAAAAACAAGGCAGCTGCTTTGAAAGTTTTTTAAAAGTTTTGTCCCTGACTCGCCTCAGGTTCTAGGTTCTGTGAAGAACCGTATCGAGGCATTTGCAGCCTCCCATGAGGACTTCCCTGCTATGCTGAAGAAAGCCCAGCAGTACTTGGTGGCCCGAGGCAAAGTGGACTGGACTGACTCGCCTGCAGCAGTTCCTCCCCTGCGGCGATCTGATTCACTAGGTGAGCACAGTGTGTGTGTGATATGTTTCTGATATCTTATCAGGCAAAGCAGGATGGCTTTTATGCCTTTCCTAACTAGCTATGGAACTGGAACAGAATGAGATTTCCTCAGGAGTTTATAAGAGACCTCTTTGCATGCGATTCAGTTAATTATCAAGACCTAAAAATGTGTGTTCATGTGAGTCACTGTCTTTATTTCCACACGTTATTTCTCTATTATTTAGTCTAAAATCTTATCTTTAAATAAGTGAAGGCAAGTGTATTTATATAGCACAATTCATACACTGGAGTAGCTTTAAAGTGCATTGCATAACATGTTACGTTAAAACAAATTAAAAACAGAAGAATTAATGACAATTTACATACAAGATTAAAAAAGATTTTTAAGATTGTAAAGAGACAGTCACATTAATGAAATTATTCTAATGAATTTGAAAGAAAAAAAATGTGTTCATACGGATATACATGTATACAATTTAAGAGAAGTCTGAGATACAACAACAAAAAGTAATAAAACACAGCAGAGAAGATTTTACCTTTATTTCTACAAAGAGCAACTTCTTGAGAGAAAATACCTGAAACAAGGAAAACTGTAGAATTTATTTTATCCCATTAACAGATTTGTATTTAGTTTTGAACATTTAAGAGCAAAAGACTTCTCCATTTCATAGTTTTGCAGAGTCGTAATTTGTCACCAAATGTCACATATTCTGTGTTAATGGAAAGAGTAGTTAAACAAAATAATCTGACCTCAAGGTCCACTTAGTAGCTTTTTTTTAATGGGGCTTCCAGCCATCTTTGAAAGACTTGAAAAACATAGTAAGTGGACCTTAAGTTCAGATTAATTTCAAGTCACTTATCCTTGTTATCACTGTGATAACTTAAACTTGTAAAATGTTTCCTTGTTCCAGTGAAGAGTCGTAAACCATCTCTCGGAGACCTGATCCTTCGTCACACCAACAGCCCGACCCGGGCTCGACACGCCGCTCAGCTGGCCCTCGCACACGTACGGGACGGCGGCCAATCACTGCACAGCGCTCTGTTCCGGGGCGGTGGAGGCGGAGGGGGCTCTGGCCTGGAGAAGCAAGCCGAGGCACTCCGAGTGAAGAACGCCGTCTACTGTGCCGTCATCTTCTGTGAGTTCCTCAAGGAGCTGGCTGCCCTGGCTCAAGAGCACGCCGTCACTCTGCCTTTCCCTCACAGCCAGGAGGCAGAGGAGTAGACGTAAACTCCACAAATCTAGCTCTTAGCCTCCATTTCTTGTTTTTTAGGCTGTAAAAAGTTATATAGGATTCTTCATCACCAGAGGACAGACTAGAGCACTGAGACTTTTCTGTCACTGAAGTGGGTCGTCTAAAATGACAGACAAAAAGCAAGATGGAAACAGAGGCATTTTTGTACCAAAATCATTATAGGATACCTATAGGACTGGAATAATTTTCCTCACCTGTAAACTTATGATATTGTGCATATCATGTATTATATTTACATTCTATACACAGAATATCTCAGTAAATGCTTGAGATTTGGGAGCTTGTACATACACGTACCACGTCATGGTATAATGTGACACAGTAAAGCCGCAGATAAAAAGAAATAGGTGCACATATTGGTGCTAGTCGATACTCTTTATCTTTTAAGTTGAAAGGGTGCTTTCAGGCGGCACAGAGGAGGTTAAGGTTTAAGGTTTTGTCCTCAAGAAAAATATGACAAACACCAAAAATTGTTTGGCAGGAAAACATTGAAAGTTTAGGCTAGTCGATCAACTACAAAGTGATCCAGTCAGCTCTGGGCATCTCTGTACGACAAGCTTTTCGTCCTCTTATAAGGACTGGCCAATAGAGAAAGCTCACAGAAAAACAGCAAGTGTTCCTAGTAACATCTCAAGTGTCCATTTTATTTTTAAAAGGCTGCACTGCTGCAAAGACTAGTCGTCAATGAATGAGATGAAAACTGGAGCACGCAGGTGAAGGAGAGAGCCACATTCTCACTTTCCTGTGAATCAGCACGGCCACCACAAATGTACTGGAAAACTTTGAATAATTAATGCCATTTTTTAAAAAATATTTTGTTTTAAAACGTGTTTGTCTTTTGCATTTGCACCATTTTCTAGACATATCAGCAACATGCGGGAGCAGGTGTGTCTGTCGTCGTGTTTGCGAGTTTATTTTAACGGATGACTCCTTTCCAAAAGGTGACGCCAACTCTTCAGGCCATCAGTAAGCCATTCACCTGTTGCCATGAACGCGGCTGTGGGATTTAAAAGGCAGCGCTGCTTTACTATTCATACCTTTTTGTGTGTCATTTAGTCTTTTAAAAGACCTGAGAATCTGCGAGAAAAAGGCGAGAAGGGAAGGATTTTTTTTTCTAGGGAGCGTTGGCATGATTTCCATTTACTTTAAACTGACAGTTGAAAAGGGCCCTCATGAGGCATTCACTGACTTCTCTTTAAACAGATCTTTGTGAGCTAAAGATGAAGTCTGTAAGAAGCAATCTCCATTTCAGTTTTTCCATTTTTGTTTTGGTTAGCTTCAAAACGTTGTCTCTTTTGGGTGAGACAGGCCAAACTGAACATACAACTGTTCAACTTGGAACTTAACATGCTGCTATTTTTCTTTTTTAACACCAACACCTTTTTTTTTTTTTTTAAATTAGTGTTATAGCTACTATCTCTTCATTTCATTGTTAGGTACCAAGTATAAATGTGTATGTGAGGATGTGGAGGAACCAGTGCCAGTGTTGTGTTCGGCATTTAATTTATTTTTCTTGTGTCTGAGGTTGAATGAAGTCGCAGCCACACAGTGTTAAAAGCTTTTGCCAAGACAAAAATTCTCTTTCAACTTTTCTTTTTTTCTTAACAGTTAAGCAACCTTTTGAGGCTTTGAATTGTTGGTAGTTTGTTTTATAAGATGGTAATTCCTTCTTTTACAGGTCAGTAATTTCTTAATTTTGTATTCTTTTCTGTAAACTCCCCAGGAAATTATAAGAATATTATTAGGAAATTAAGAACCTGTAAAATGAAGCTTTTTGTGAAGTAATTTGGTTGTCTGCACATACTAGCCATTCTTTCTCACCTTTTAGCAGTAGAGAAACTGCTAAAAGTGTCTGCCATCCTGCAAAGTCTTAATATTTGAAAAATACCACATCATTTTTTGACAACTGTTGCATCTTTCTCAACAAGTTGAGGCCTTCTCACTAAGTCAAAGCCATAGCCACGGTCGTCACATTTGTAAAAGTAGTACTTCATTACTGCTGTAACTCACTTTTCTATGGGATTTCTAGACACATTTCGTAACACCCCACAGTTTGTTTTTTAAATACCATTAGTTAAGAGTTTCTGCATGCCAATTAAGGCCAGGTTTATAATTAAATAATAATTAAGTAATTCAGAGTAAGTTTTCTTTGCTCTGTGCAATAGTGCTGAGCTCCAAATTAGCTTCCATGCAGTAGGTTTTAGTGGTTAGTGAGTCATCGTGGTGCCTGCAGATATCAGAGACGGCAACGAGAACACGTTTCACGCTGAATGTTTGCTCTCGGCTAATCAAATTGGTAGAGAAATCACTTCTGTATTTTACCCACTGCCATCCGTCCGGCCATCTGTTCACCTAGTCTGCTGTACATCCGCGTGTTCAGAACAAGATCAATGTTTCCCTTGAGGGAAGGCCAGAGGGTCTCATTCCTCACCAGGTTCCTCTACTTTTACACTCAAGATTGTGTTTTTTAACTAAACTATTTTTACAAGCAGTTCTGTCAAAGAGAGGTCGCATTTTGAGCACGGTGGTAAATGCTCAGCCTCTCAGTACCATCACTTACTTGGTCAGTCACATTGTAACTAAGCAGTTTACACCAGTTATCTGTATTTCTGTGAGACATTCGTGGACACCAAAGACAATCTATCTCTCTGACAAACAGTGTCTCTGTTTAAGCAATCATAGACAGTTTCACAGTACACAATCCCAAAACTGTAATAAATCTTATTCATGTTGCACTTTTTAAATGCTGAAAGTGCTTTCAAATAACCCCACAAAAAAATAAATTTAATGTAATACACTTAGTAAAAGTTACATCGCCAAATACAAGGAAAATGTTCAAGGACGGAAAACATGATCAAATTTTACTCACCAAGTTTATTGGTGTTAAAACATTGTCAGATGGCCAAACCTATGGAAATAAGAGCTGTAATAAACCGTAATTATCCTTTAAAAAGGTGATTTTTGTCGGCTGAAGCTTATTGGACAGGGTAAGGTGTGTTTTTGAGATTCAGCTCTAATTACAAAAAGGGAGCTGCTCAGTTACCCTGAGTAGACAAAGTTAAAATTGTTGGCATTGGTCCTCTGCGACTGACTTTATTTCTGATTAGGGATTTTAGCCCATGCACATCCTGTCTACACTTCCTGCAGTCATTTTTCACTGCTTACTGTTTGTATTTTCTTTTTTAATATACTGTATATTTACTTGTATTTCATTTTTAAGAATACAAAGACATACATTTGACAAAGTTTGTAATGGGGTGTTTTTATAAAAGGGATTATTTCCTACCAGGGACATTGACCTCTTCCTGGAGTTGTCAGATGCCGTAAGCAGAGCTTCATTTAGTGCAACCTGATATGGAAAAACACAACTCACACAAAGTGAAATAAAACCGGGACAACTATAATCAGGGCTGCATGGTTACTGTTATGGATTACCTAGCTTTATGGAAGTTGTTTTTCACACTCCACAAGAATGAATGGCAGCAAATGGCTTCCTCTGCTGGTGGAGAAGTGAGCTCTCCAACTGTTCAGACACCAGTCGGGATCGGGGGGGGACAGCCTGTTTAAAACACACAAACACCAACACTGATATAAATTCTTTAAATTTACATTTGGGAAAGGGATTTTGGCTTTTGACTACGCAGCAACTACCACGGCTGGGTGCTGAAGCCAATGCAGAAATGTCTTTAAGTGCAGTTCCTTTAATGGCCACCAGAAACTGTCACCAAAAAATCTTCCTGTAAAGAAGTGAGAGAGAACCAAATTAACGAACTCTTAAAAACAGTTAAGTGTATGTACTGTATCCATTTACCATAACGAGGTAGGGCCTCAAAATACATCAAGCCTTATGTTTGTGAGTGTGTTGGCTTGATAAACAGGCATCTGTTTCTGGTTTCTGTTTCCCTGTTGCACCTACTACTCAGACTCCAATTTATTTGCTTGATCAAATTTTGATTTTCTGAGACTCTGTTAACTGACAAAGATGGCGGTGAGTGATAAACCCAAAGCTAAGCTTCACAACATTGTGTTTTTTCTTGTTTTTTTTTTCTTGCTGTCTGCGTTTCAGACTTATGTACTTAAACACTACAATTGATCTGTCCATGAGTTAAAAACAGAATCTTTCAGATTGTTCAGTTGTGGCTAAATTCAGAGCATGTCATGTTTTCAGTTTCTGTGTTTTGTATATTCAAGGTGTTAATGCAAACAGCAAGCCAAAGTGTTCAATTGTCTCTGACTTTCATTTGAATTGGAATTATTATTATTGTTTCAGGGTGGGTTACGATTGGCTGTTCCATCGCCCCAACACAACACAAAAGTGGATAATTTCATATTTTCGCAGCAACTAACAGCAGCTGAGCTATGTGACAGATGAGGCTTCCACTTTAACTTTGCAACACATTTTAGTTGCAAATGCACGTACGGTTAGACAGTTTATTTCTGCAAGTGATTTTGACTGTATGAATATATCAACTGAAACAGTTTCGGCTGTCTAGCTTTGAAAATGTATACAGTTAATCTGAAGGGACTCGGCTGCTGCTTAGAATTTGTTTTCACATCTTATTTCTTAACGCATCATGTACACTTTGTGCCATGTTTGAAATTGATTTTTCATGTGTTGATTTGTAATGCCTATCACGGGATGTATAGCATCTTCTCACTTTTCCTTTTTCCTTTGAAAAGCTTTGAGTTTTCACCCCTGACTGATTTCTCCCCTGTGATCTATGCAAAACATGCTCTGGTGTCCCGCCGTTTGAAGCTGAAAGACGATGTGGTCGGATTTAATGTGTAAATACTGTAAAAAGCAATGGGTCAGAAATGCGGAGGTATGTGAAATAACCAACAGGACAGAATGAAAATCATGCTAAGAATAATGTAATGATGAATGTTGTCAGAAATATTTTTCTATATTTTGAAATCATTAGAAAAAAAGGACAAATACAAAGTGGGGAAAAGCTGTCAGAAGAACACTACAAAGGGAATGTTTTTATTAATTTATAAATTCTTTGCCTAGCAATATCGCATTTGTCCAGTGTCCTTTCTTTGTTGTCTGGTGACTGTATGAACTTAACCCTGAGTGGCAGAGACTATTAATCTATGTTCCATGTAAACATCATATCTCCAGTATGGTGAAACAGTGTTTCCCAACCTTTTTGGCTTGTGCAGTAAATAATGTCTACTCTGACCTCTCATCACAGATTATGTGTGGCTTTAATGTGGACTGAAGTTCAACCAAAGAGGGATTTTCCTTCTTGAATTTTTTTATTTGAAAGATTTTTAGAGGCCTGAAAAGGTGAAACTATCCAGAATTTAACAAAAAAAAACTGCAAAAACTGGAAAACACTCGCAACCAGTAAGCATGTTAACATGCTCGTTGCACAAATACTAAGCAGTGTTCATTTATTATTTATCCATTTTGGGGGCTGGAGCCCATCCCAGCATGTATTCAGCACTTGTACCTGCACACTAGTATCTCAATTACAGGTGTCTGGAGTATCATTTATATGTTTACACATCCTGCTTTCAAAACCTGGAGAAGCCCACAGCCCGGTTTTTAGAAACAGGGTTACTCTGATAGAAACTGAGATACTGTGTCATGTAACACCTTAACCAGGTTTCAGAAATAATTGGATGGCGAGGACTCAAAGACACACCTGCATGTACAATCAGAAACCTGAATAATGAGCTAAAACAATTAGTTGAATAACCAATTACAAATAATCTGCAGCTACTCCAATAATCAATAAATGGTTTTAAGGCACAAGAAATGCCAAATATTATATATTCCAGCTCCTCCAATGTGAGGATTTGCTGCTTTTCTGTGTTTTATGTCATCATAATTTAAATATCCTGGGGTTTTGAACTGTTGGTCCGACAAAACGAGCAATTTGATGACATTTTACAAACCAAATGATTAATCAAGAAAATAATTAGGAGATTAATTGATAATAATCATTAGTTGCAGCCTTTTTAATGTTAGAAGCATGTATACAGGGATATACCAAGTAAGACTCATAACCAGGATAAAAAGGCGCACTAAAACATACTCACTTGGACTGGTCACCAGTAGAGCTGAAATAGTTAGTCGATTAATCAATATAGTCAATCAAGAAGAAACTAATCTGCAACAATTCTGATAATCAGTTAATCGTTTAAGTAATTTTTTAAACAAAAATCCATTGTTTCCAGCCTCTCAAATGTAATTATTTGCTGGTTTTCTGTGACAGTAAATAGTAGTATGGGTCAAACACTGCATGCTAACCGACCCTAGAAATCAATGTTTAACGCAGATGGCCAAGTTAATTAACCATAACAGGAACACTTCCATGCACCTGCATCACACGGCACGTCTACACAAAAGCTCATAGGTGCATTTCACAGCATTATTAAAGAAGTGTTGGCTCCTCAAGCATCAGCCCGTGTGGTTTGTGTTATTACTGAATTTGCTCCCTACTCTGACTCTTTAAAGTGGTATTCTCTGAAACACACAGCAGGACTCCAAGTTAAGCATAAAGTACTCAGCTTGAAGGCCAAGAAAAAATGTCCATTGTGGATACACATTCTGAGTTTGCATACAGAGGAAACTGGAGTCAGCTTGGCGGTCTCCTAGCAACAGCCAACAAGAGGGGAAACGGCACAAAGGGAGGGCCAGAGGTTGATGGTAAAAGTCAGGCAGTGGGGAGATGTGGTGAAGAAGAGCAGAGCATGGGGTCGTAGCAGCGCTGGTACCTGACTGCAGGTAAGACACTGATGGATTTGTGTTTTTTTATTGTTCTACAAAATCAGTACAATTTCACTGAGTGCTCCTTGACTTTATTTTTCTTTTGTGTGAAAATGCGAACATGAAAAGTGTTTGGCAAGGTCATTTTTTTACACACTTTTTTTCCAGTTTAATTACAATTTTTTGATTCCTTCTATAATTTAGTCTTATTTTTTTGAGACAAACATGTAGTAGTAAGACTGGTTTGCTCATTCGAGTGTTTTCCTAATGTGACCCAGTTATCTCACAGCACTCACAAGATGAGCAACTGGACCCTCGTCATCTATAATGTAGTTTGGTAATGTGAGTGGAAACCTGGTCTGTGGCACAAAGGGATGGGACTGGCACAGCGCCTCAGATACACCTGTCACTTATCTCCAACATAAATAACTTCACTGGCACTGCTGGTGGAAGGAACACTAAAAATCCATTCCTAAAATACAAGTAGCTACAGCACACTGAAAAACAACAGTCTACTGCAAGTAAAAGCTCTGCGTTCATTATTTTACCCACGTATAGGTCAACAAAAATGTCCTCAAGTATCAAAAGTACAAGTACCTCATATGAAGAACAGATTCTTTAAGAATGTTGAATTAGTAATGTGTTAAGTAACTTATACCGCAGCAAGCAGACTTACAGCAGGCTACTTAAATGCTTAAATTATTCATACCCCTGATACAAATGCCACACTAATTCAAATATATTAAATACACTTCCTCAACTACTACATCAACAGCTACTCCGACAGCGTCTTAGTATTACTGGTATTACATGAATCTTTTATAGCCCTTTTACTTCAAATTATGTGTACCCATATTACAAATGCAGCAGAACTCCAAACTAAGTTGTACGGTGCATGACCATTACATGATTAACATGAGCATCTCTCCATTTTCGCCTCACATGGATAAGGCTGGTGATATTCATGCTGATCATTCATATGCTTTGTTGTGGTCCACAAATCGAATAAGAGCCGTAACCAGTAACGTGATAGTCCACTTTTCAATACTTTCAGACTTTCTCTGCCTGTGGCAAACCTAAGGCTACTGGCTCCGGTTGAAGACGTAAATCTTTAATAAGAAACTGGTCACAAATACACAGTATAATTTCATTTCTTAAAAAAAAGCTCTAATTTGCTTAAACAGATGGGCACTGCAGTTTTTAGCAAAAGTTAATCAAACAGGAGGAAATAGTGCATTTGGTGGGGACTATTTTCATCTGCGGATTAATACACATTTGGTGCTGTAGTGAGCATTTATGGCACAGTGTATGTAGGATTGATTAAAAATTAACTACAATGTGTCCCCCAGTGCGACAGTGCGGCTCATTGAAATAGTTTTGGGACAATAATGGAGGTCGTTGGGAACTCGTCGGCTGAGTTCCCATAATCAAGGAACCCATGCTAACACCTAACCCACCCTGAGACCAGGAGCTACCCCTTTGTTAAATGCCTTTCTGCCTACTCTACACTAAACTACAACAACAAACCAGGGTTAAACAACAAGCTAAACAGGACACAAATACTAAAAAGGAACACAGTCCAGACTTACCCACAAGGAGACTTTAGGGAATCCTCAGCCGCACATCCAACCATTGGATTATCCAACCTCAGCGGTGACACTTTCTGTGACGGTGCAGTCAATCAACTCCAGTGATTAGGGTAAAGATACATATCACTGAAAAGTGAAAATTCGAAATATTAATTAGATTTGCAACATGTGGGGTTATGTCAATCCAAGTGCAAGAAATAAAGCCAAGTGATGATTACCCATAGTGCCTTGCACAATTAAATTAGGGTTAGGGTTGAGGTTTAGAGGGGAAATAAGGCCAGGATCAAGATGCCAACTAAGAGTACATCTACCAGTTAGGTTTAGGGTGAAAAATAGGGTCCGTAGGTCAGGTTTAGGATTAGTAGCTAAATCAAGGAACTAGAGGGTTTGGAGGTACAGTTTAATATTTTGCATCCCTGCTGATATTTTTTGTACCACAATTTATGGCATTTTTTATATATAGAGAGAAGATAATGGCTTCTTCCTCCTCTTGTTTTTGATCTTTTTCTTTTCCTCTAACATCTTCTCCCTTTTGCTAAACTATCAAATGTCACTAAATTAAAATATGATTATAACTCAGACCTGTTATTCAGCATTTGGGACTATTTGGTTGAAAAAGACTGTGTTGTAAAGCACTTTCTTGTTGGCCAAAAGGGTACACCATAACACTAAAAAATAAATTTCTTTCTCAATTAAATGTACCAAAGCTCACACAGACTGCATGTTACCTGCAGAGCTCCACAGTTATTCTATTTGCAAAATTTCTAAAGAGTTTCATAGTCTGTCAGTGAAAGGGAGGCCAAAAATCATAATCACACAGACTTTCATTGTATTTATAAACAGGGACTGAAAACAGTAGAAACACCACTGAATTTTCTAGATCCACCACACAGTGTACTTCAATATACTATATACTCATACTGAACAGCCTCACAGTCTTTCATAATGTAATATTCAGTAGTGTGTGGTTTAAGTGATACATTGATGTAATTTTCCACCATTTTCACTTTATTTAATACTGAAGCACTGTGTTATAATCCCTGTATAATCTCTTTTGCACATTCAAAATGAGCAGTATGAGATACTATTTAGCCTTCTTTACACTCATAACAATAGCATTTACACTACACAGATCCCACAATCACCACTTGTGGCTGTATTTTTTCCATTAGTTTGATGAAATTACATGGTGAAAGACAAATTCCCAGGGAGCAAATTACAATGTGTTCAATTACAGGCAAAGCCATTGTACAGCTGTGTTAAATGCTTATTTGTTAAAGCAGCTTGTTTTTGTCCATTTTAGAAACTTTTCAAAATATAAAGTCGCAAAAAAGTATTCATGCATAGGGCTGGAAACCGTACCCATTCCTCTAAATGAAGAAATTAACCATAACCTTCCTAATGTATTCCCGGTAAGAATGCTACTTTATATGATGGCTCCCTGGGGTTCCAGTATGATCACAATACATCACACTGAGGACAGACATCTTTCACTACATCACTTTGTTCTGCTCATGAATAAAATATCAAAGCAGAACTGGGGAGTTGAGAAGTATTGTTGTGTTGACACTCGGGCTGTCTCCTCACCTCCCACTCTCGCCCTCACTCTGGATGCTTCTGGCTGTCTGCCGCCATTTGAAATGCTAATAGATTTCTCGGTGTGAAACTCAAAACTTTCTTCCTCCTCTACGCTAGTTCTTTCTGCCCACAGCCTTGTCCCTCTTATGGCCTTCCTTTATAGCTGTATCACCTTTCCATAAGCATCCGTTCACTTGGCAGCATAGGAAAAAACTAGATATTTCTGGTGCAAATAGTAAAATAAGTGGTTTCCTTTGCCAGGCTGAATCAGAGTGCGCAAGATTCAGTAAACTACATTTTTTGTGTGTGTCTGTCACACATTTCCCCATAAAGAAAATCATGTCTGATAATAGTCATTGTCATTGTTGTACAATGTGTCATATTTGGATGTCACTACCACAATGCTTAGCGCATACTATTCTACTCCAATACTACAACACCACAAGTTACAGCCTCGAAAAGTGCACTATATTTGATTGGGCTATATCTCATGAGTGGGTCACACTTGCCACATTTAGCCACACTTGGTCACTGTACTTAATAAATTTGTGGTGCACACAGTTTTAAAATGACAGGAATAGGAAGAGCTATTTTAAAACATTTATCATTAATTAAAAAAAGAAAAATCACTTGCAAACTATATATATAGCATTTCATTTTAGACTAGATGGGTTTACTCAACAGATCTGCTAATGCTAATGCTAGCTAGCTTACTATTTACGTCCAAAACTGTTAAGAACACAAAACAGAGTGGCTTTCAAATGGCTCACCATTAAAACAACTTCAAAATATGTATTACAAATTATGATAAATTCATATTCAAATTCTGAGTATTTGTTGGGTATATGTCATGTTGGGGTAATAGCCTACAGTTTTAGAGGTATGCCTTTCCTAATGGCCATCTGTTGAAAAGTACATTGGGGCTACTCAAAAAGGTGTCATACCAGTGTTGGCCATTGACAACTAGGCTTAAAACTGAGGTTTGTGTCACACTGATGGTCTTCAATATCATGAGTCAATAAGCCACACTTAAAGTTCTCTGATTCAGTGAGAATAAGTGGCACCCCTTTCCTTATTGGGTAGTCAATCAAATTTCCTTTAGTATAGTATAAGAATTCCTTTAGTTATAAGCCTTTGTTTGATTTTGATTCAGTTAAGTATTTCCAAAAATGGAAACAGCAAAGATCCTAACCAGCACAAAATCATGATCATTTTATTCATTCTAATATCACTCATGTTAAAATCTTAACATTTACTGTGGTTCAATAGGCATTTATTATGTTCATGATTTTGTTCTTTATGTGTGCATTTATCTTCTCTTTCCTTTTATTATTTATTTCTGCAGGAACTCAAATTGAATGCTAGTAAATAAGTAAAGATCCATTCATCCATCATGTTGTTTGTGGGTAGCAATCCCACCTCCCCTATCCCAGCCCACATGCCCAGTCCAGATCGTCAGTCAGAGGGTCCTTCCCTCCTGCATCAGTCCCCTCCATGCTGGGCAACACAGGCACGGTGCGACCTTGCCCAGGCAGAGGCAGAGCTGCGTCGCCTACAAGAGCATCATGCAACTGAGACTGAATCTGTGAAGCGGGGTCTAGAACGGGCCATCCTGGGTGCACGCAGAGAAGAGCGGCGCCTGCTTGAGAGGGTGGAGCAGGACCATCGGGACACTCAGCAGCGTCTGGAGCAGGTTCAGAGGGAGAACATGGCAGCAGCCCGGGTCAGCCAGTCCCTGTTGGACCAAAGGCTCCGTAAAATGGATCAACTTAAGCAGCAGATTCAGGAGGTGGGTCAACAGTCAGGTGTGGATGAAAGTGGGCCACACCAGAACCTGCTGCTGAAGGAGGTTGCAAAGTTCCTACAACCCTGGGAAATCTCAGTGTCCTTAAAGAAAGTCAACTTCAAACCCAGCTCCCAACCTAATGCTGTCGCTTTTGGAGATATTCGTGTGCAAGAACAAAGCCTGTGCCTGCATGTCGGAGGTTGTGGGCCACAGGGGCAGCTATGTGCTCTCCATTCACATGAGATGCAGTGTGAAGACACAAACCATCAAGGTGCTGGGGGAGAAAAAAGCACCGTAGGACAGGGGTGGACCTCAACAACAGGCAGAGTTGTTAGAAAAATCAGCCTCTCTGCCCGGAGTGATCTGGAATCTGAAGAGGAACAAAAGCTATCCTCAACAAAGATGTGTCACTGGCTTCCAAAGAGTGAGCAGTCCGACTGGGAATCATCCCAAGATGACGAGATGGAATCAGCCTCCTTTCAGCCACAAGGGGAGGATGTATTTCTGACTGTCCCTACGGTACTTAAAAACACAGATACTGAAGGCAAGGAGCAGGTATACAAGATGAATAGTAATGGCAAACACCACTCTCCCAGAAATCAGAGGAAGTCGCTTGCTGTGGTCTCTGGTAGGAAGTCGTCCCCCTCACCTGAACGAAGACGGGAGCATGCTAAGTTGCGTCACTGCTTGAGTTTAGACAACCAGGCTGGAGATGAGGGAAAAGTGAGTCAAGATTCCAATAGTAAACATTTGAGGTATGGCAATAGTGCCCTAACATCTCCCAGGATGACTCCAAGAGAGCCTCTGACCAGCCAAAGCTGCCTAGACCTCACATCCAGGGGCCGACCTCACTCTCGCCTCAGCCAGTCCTCTGATGAACACTCTCTAGGGACCCATGGTGACTCTGGCCGAGCTCCATCCCCAACAGACAGCCTTGACTCCAGCTATACTTTCATCGTTAGCCCATCTCATGACTACAGTATGAACAGAGGCTCTTTGAACTACAATTGCCGTCTTTCAAAGTCTGCAGTGGACTTGACACACAAGACACGCCCATTGATCAGCGGTGGGACAAATGAGCACGTAGGAGTGTGGAGGGTGAAATGTGGCAACTTCAACTCGACGTCAAGCTCCACCTCAACCTCACCAACTCTCAGTAGGGGGCCTAGGGTCTCTGACATGGGACAGACCCTCTTGTACCCTACATATAGAAGACATAATATTCTGCATCAGCCACAGAAAAAAAACACAGTGGCTGGCTCAAAACAACCCCTGGTGGCTAGGTCTTTATCCATGTCTGTCATAGATGGTTCCTCTCAAGAACCAAAGAGAGGCAGAGGGGAGAGAGGAGAGCCAGCCCTGGTGGAGTTGGAGGAGGAATGTGACCCATCCTTGACAGTATTCAACCCCAGAGGAGTCTATCTGATCAGGCAGTTTGGGAAGCAGGGTTCTGGTCGGGCTGACCTTACCCTGCCAAGTGGTATCCATGCCTCACCACAGGGCCAACTCTTTATAGTGGACTGTGGAAATGCACGTGTTCAGGTATGTGATGTGTTAAATGTCTTTCAGACATGTACAACATACAGTATGTGTACTATAGCAAATGAAGTTGCCACCAATGTTAAAACTAAATTTAAACTTTAAAACAGGTGACTGACCCTCGGGGCAATGTCCTCCAGCAAGTGACCTCCCCAACTTCTGATGGCTCTGCCAGACGATGTCGGAACTACTTTGACATTGCTGTCAATGCTAAAGGTTTGATTGCATTAAGCTGTGCAGCTGAGCGAGCCCTGCTTGTGTTCAGCCGGCATGGTCGCCTGCTCCAGACCTTTGGAGGGTCAGGGTTGGGCTCCGCAAAAGATGAGCTTGAGGCTCCCAGGGGTGTGACCGTAACCAGGCTAGATGAGTTCTTGGTAGCTGATATCCGGAAAGGTACCCTCATTGCTCTAAAGCTTGACCCTAAGACAGGCTCCCGTCTTGAGCGCACAGTGGTGACCGGATTCCACCGGCCCTACTTACTGGCAGCTTGCTTGAGCTCAGGCATGATAGCTGTGTCTGAAAGGGGCAATGAAACAGGTCGTGTGCCTTGCATCAAAGTGCTGGAGCCAGGCTGGAACACAGTGAGAGTTATGGGTGTATGTGCTGGTATGGGACCCGTCCTGGCTTGCCCCTGGGGCATCTGTATAGATACAGATGGTAATGTGCTAGTAGCAGACTGGGGGGAACAGCACAGAGTCCTGTTATACCCAGCACAGGGAGTGGGGTGGCCCATGGTAACTCAGGGCTTGAGTAGTCCACGTGGCCTGACCCTGCTACCTGAGGGCCAACTAGCAGTGTCTGACAGCATGCACCATTGCATTAAGATATACCAGTACAAAGCGCCCCAGAACTACAAAGAGTGAGCTGATGTTTAAAGATACACAATGTTTAAAGAAACTGTGGTGAGGTAACCAATCACACCTGAGACCTAGTGTGTATTTACTCTTAATAAAACTATTTTGGGTTATTTTACTGCTGGATTACAATCAGATGCAGCTCCTGTGCTGATTCTGCAAACTTCACTTGTAGAAGCCAACTAAATTTAGACTTACAAATGATGTATTGGTGTTTGGTCTAGCTGTACCATAAGAGCAGGGTCAGGTGTCAAAAAAAGGAGACAAGAAAACTAGCTGGTGTTACACTGAGCAAACATACTGGTCAGTGTAGCATGAGTTTGGTTTAGTTTTGCTGCTCTTAACGGTTCAGGATCAAATAGAACTGCTGATTGCTTGGGTTTATAGATTAGAGTTGAATTATTATCTGTACAGTGTGTGTGGGCTGCCTTTAATTTTCTCCAGGACATGCTACCTGTTGTCAGGGGTTTCAACCACAGCTGCTAAGCTGCAGAGATTAACACTGACAAATCAACTCTGAACAGTATTCACTTTGTATGTATTTAATAAATTCAACAAGGTCCAAGACAAATATGCATGCACACACATCCACTATCATAATTCATTACAGTTAAAAAGATCATTTCAACTGGAGGGGCAGAGATTACTTTCTTTTCCAGTGTGTTCAAACGAGAATGGTTTCAATGTTTCACTTGAATCTTGTCACGAGTGGCTTCAGTAATTCCTGCAAATTCTACAATTTTTCCAAGGCATCACTGATCTTTACTGACGAGTGGAGCTCGGTGGCTTTTTCCAGTCCTCCCACTCCCTTCTTTCACCAGCAGTGTCTGTCATGTATATCCACCACTCTTTGATGGATTTTGTATTTTACACGAGGATACACTGATGCCAGAATATACAGGGTGGGTGAATCATCAGCAGTGGAACCATACTCATCCAAATTCTCCTCTGTGAAATGTGTCTGTTTATAGCAGATGCTTCATTCAGGGGACCATTGCTTATTTGAGATCAGGCAGAGGTGTGAAATTATTAAGTACATTTACACAGTATATTTGCAGTAATGTTACTTTATTACTAGTATTTCATTTTCAGCATACTTTCTACTTTTACTCCACTACCACTCAGAGGATTTGTTTTACTTTTTACTCCACTACATTTATCTGACAGCTCTGGTTACTTTTTATTTTTCAGATTAAAATTTGACATTCAAGATAAAGTCACATTACTGTTGTCAGGTAGAAAACTTCTATGTTCTCAGAGACCATTCTTCAGTCAGTACTTATACTTTTGATACTTCTGATAAAGTATAATACATTTTACTTTTTCTTATGTCACATTTTTAATACAAGACTTTTACATGTAATGGAGTTTATTGTTTTTCCATTGTGATATTGCCTACTTTTACCAAAGTAAGCGATTAGTGTGCATTTCTACTAATTGGGTTACATCAAAAATGTTCCCATCCTCTCTTAGATTAAGCTAGACATATAAAGACAGACCAGATATCTTAGCAGGGTGTACAGTTGTGGGTATGAGCCATTTTCATTCGAAAAGACACGCTTGTTTCATCTGCTATCATTTTTCTTTTTATGACTATAGAATGAAGAGTGATTGTTATTTTAAAGATAGGTTTATCCCTGGAAATTCTACTGTTGTGATGACTTGTATGATAACAGTAAATAAAAATTAAATGAAAATGTTGGCTGAAATGTTGTCTATTATTTTCTCTTTTCCTCAGTTGGCTTGTTTTGTCTCATGACAAAAAGATCTAGTAAATCCTGGTATTATCAAGTGTATCATCACAACATAAAATATAGCTTAAACTTATCGTGGTTTCCATTGTAGCAATTAACTATGGAACATTACAGACATATTTTAAATGCCTTTTAGAGTATTTGAAAGATGTTAGTTAATTTGTGTCGTATTGCCGTATATAAATGTTGCATCTACAAATTAATTTACAGAAAGGAGAATCTGATTATTTTACAATAAATTATATCAGCCTTTTTCCACCATTTATTTGACACTGTATGCCAGCCATTTCTTGCACTAGTGGGAAACGAGTTAAATTCTGCAGTACACCGACACAATTAGAATTTAATGCTGATGAAATTTAATAACCACAAAATGAACTTACACACAGAAAGAACTGAAGGAGGAATCTCTTGGGTCTAACACCCACTTACTCATATCTGTTGCCAAGTGAAGAATAACATAAGGGCTTTGTTTGCATTTTAAGTCAATTTTCTGCACATCTGAGGGATGTAAGTGAATTGTTTGACAAGACTTGTCTGCTCTTCAACAATTTGGGGTAAAATGCGCCCCCCCCCCCCCCCGTGTTGCTGATCGATGCAGTTACCTCAGTTAGCTGCTTAAGTTTTAAACTTAGCTCACCCGGCTACGTGTATTTCCTGGGAATGCTCCCCATTCTCAGGGCCCCTGAACTATCCCCCGGCTCTGGGCATTTGCTGGGAGTTTTCAGCACCACAAGGCTCCCTGAACTACTTGGGTAAGGCTCTGTGTATTTGCTGGAACTGCTCTACATCTCAGGCCCCCAAAATACTAACTGTTTGCTCTTCATTTGGTAGAATTGACATTATGTTTGGTGGACAGGCAACCCATAATGTGAAGTAGCCAATACGAGCCGCATAAGCTAGCAAGCTAACAGTTAATGTTTGTTGTTGATGAAACACAGCAATGCAATCTCAACAGCATAAAACAAAATCTCTCATAAACATTATAGGCTACAAACATCCAACAGTACTTTCTGGCAGATACAGAAATTAAATACACACGAAACTTTGAATATTCAGCATGCTATCTGTAATAACTTTTAACGTTACTGCCTGCTCAAATCACCTCACCTGAGTCAGTTTGTGCAGGTAGAGACGAGGACACACGTTAGTGCACGATTTAGGTTGTCCAGGTTGTTATCCAAAACCACTGCCACTAGATGTTACTAATGAGACAAATTTTACTAAAGCCTGGGTTGGCTCTCTGTTGATCTCATGTCCTATTTTTTGTCTGGAGTTCATTCATCTGCTCTTTCCACTGTGAACGTCATCTCCTTCTCTCCAGAGTAGATCTTCCTGTTTCCCATCAACTGTTTCCTAGCTGATGAACTATCCTGTTTCTCCATTGTTCTCCAGCCAGAGCTCTTCTTGTTTTCTAGCCAGCTGGTCATCCGGTCATCCTGTCATCCAGCTTTCCTGTTCCTCAATTAGCAAACCCCTTCTCCCAGTTCACTAGCCCTCTATTCCCCCTTTCGCCAGCTCTTATATTTTATTTACAGTAGATATTTTGCATCTTTAAAGGCAATCTAGCTTTTCTCTCTCACTCAACATTATCCTGAAAAATTCCATGTCCAATCTTAAAAATAACACTGGCTTTTTTCCCTTTTTTACCCCTGTTCATAATTTACCACAGTTGCTGCACTCCTGGAGAAAAGGTTGACAAATAATGAATGAAATAAGGAAGAATAATTCTCTCACAAGCTGCCTAAATTATGGATTTTAAAACTCATTTTGCAGTTGCAACTTTATACTTGTTCCGTTTGTCTGTTATGAGCAAGCATAGTTTAAATTACAGATTGTATAAGAACATCATAACCTAGTGCTCACTGTATTCATTGATGAGCTGTGGAAGAAGAATTATGGCTTATGACTGGCCTCCTACGCACAAGACACCAACATAAAATTACCTGATTATTTACAGAGTAAAATGCATTTGTACAGTATGAGGCTCATAGTCAAGCAAATACCAATATTTCTGTAGTCCCCCAGCCCCTGTTGCATTTTTTTATGTTTCTGAGTCTCTGTACACCTGTGTGCTCCTGATGTTTACCTTTGGATCCTGTCTACCAAGCAGGGCATGTGATCCTGTCCACAAATATTACACAAACATATTTCCAAAACAAGTTTGCTTTTGTCCTCACCTTACGTTGAAGACAGTGTGTAGACTGATGTTTCTTCCAGAGGGATTAACGAGAGGCAGAGTGGTTGAAAGCTACTGCCAGACTGATGGCTGTCAATCTTCACAGACATGGTTGAGAATTCAGTGTATCAAGCAGAAACATTCTGCCTCCAACTGTTTGTGTGCTCGACTATAGAGAGCCGAAGTCCCACCCCACATCTGGGTTAGCTTTTGTTCCATTTTATGTAGCTTTCTCATAGAGCAGTTCCTTCGTCAGGCTTCCTGAATAACTGACTGTTTCTGTGGGGGTTTCTATCCATATTCTAAGCTAAATGGGTATCTACTACAGTACTGGATAGAAACAGTTTAATTCTGTATAATAAAATAAAGATATTAATAAAAACAAAATGTTTGCATTCAACAAAAGCTAACATGAGCCAATTGCTTGGACTCTTGGGGAATTTTATCTTATTTTGGCAAAATAACTGTCACTTAAAATGACAAGATATTCAAATTTGACTGTCCAGTAACATAGTAGATAACATTTAGCTTTGAATATGGACCCCAGAAACATGCTTTGGAAAAACACATCAAAGTAACCCTCTATGAGTAAATACACTAAATTACAAGTGGTAAAGAGCATAGCTAGAAGCTATGTAGAGGGGAAGCTTGGACTCTCTGAATAATGAACCACTAAATAATCACTAAATCATCACAGAGAGTTGGAGGTGACAAAAGGAGAGCTTTAACCTGCTGAGAACGAGTATCTGGCCATGTCATAAGTACAAATGAGTGAAAAACTCTTGTGCATAATTAATTGTGCTATAGATTCGAAGCAAATCAGTGAAAAAAGTTATGACTCTAGAAGCAGCATTTTAGTTCACAGACACAATGCTAAAGGTACAAGAAGGCCAAAAACAACAAATATGGAGAAAGAAAGGCTCTGTGGACTTGTGTCCAATGCAAGTATAAAATAATAAAGCCTCTGAGGCACTAGACCTTTGTCAGGGTAAATGTTGACAAGAGCTTATAATAACATCAAATAGAGCACACCTGTGCTTTTTCATGCGAGTACACGTGGGAAATGCAGTTTAGAAATGTAGTTCCCAAGGTCCAAATACCTAAAAGGTTTCACAGATACAACATATCAGAAAAATTGAGGAAAAACCACTACTGGACCTGTCTGCAGAGCCCTCCTTTCCCCAGTTTCAAAATTGCCCAAAAGCTTTAAAATCCCAGGTGGTCACCATCAGCCCGCTGCCAGACTTTCATCTCTGCATGATGCTACCACATCAGAAGCTATCCCTGACATTTAGTTGTAAAGTGCATGAAATAAAACATTTAAACACACACACACACACACACACACACACACACACACACACACACACAATCAAAATTAAGACAGAGCAGAGGTAGACAATTTTATGGCACCGTTTGCCATTTTAATGAATGAATGTAATTAAATATTAATCCAATGAAAAATGATAAAGAACTAGAAATTTCTTTAGGCCACATACAAGTTTGGAATTAACAATCCTCCCACATCCACCCTCAGTTTTTATGGTCCAATTTTCACTTTCCTTCCTGCCTGCTCACAGACACACTGTAAGCGAGCCAAGTTGGTCCAGTAAACTTGGCTGTCTTTTATAGTTTGCATCATAAACCCCGCACTGGGTCAAGCTTTGGTAGGCTTGCTTTTCTGCAAACTGTTTTTGGTTGTCAGCAATGGACCAGCGATGGGGGATGAAGGCCAGTTTATAGTAAATATCAAAGGCTTCAATAAAGATCAAGGCCACAAGCTTAAAAGTCTTAAACAATGTTGTTTACTGCTGAAAAAGGGATCTTTACTAGCAAAATAATAATTTAAAACATAACCCAACCTAGACACTTTTGTTCCATATTAGGGAGTGTTTTTCACTGTAGAGCTAACAAAGTTCCCAGTACAACGGGAAATTAAGGTCCAAGTTGAAAATGAACACAGTTATGCTTTACACTAAATGAATCAGCATGATCTTGTCTGTGAGAGCCCTGCTCAACACACACAACAGGCAACGGAAAGGCAGGAATGTAAGCTTTGATGTCATTCAGTTCGTTCTTCCTCTGGTTTTCTGAAGGGGGTGAAGAAAGTGATCATTTCCTCTCTCATCTGAACCCAGAAAGCCATTGTACACGGTGAAGAACCGCCTTCTCCTTTAACTGCAAAAATGTCCAGCTCCACCTAAAACAAAGATGTTGTAATTAGAATTTAGATTTCTGTGAATGCTCTAAATGTATGCCACCAGAGACAACTATTTTTGTTTTGATACCACAAAATATCCTTTAAATATATGAAACACTGGGGCTGCAACTAACAATTAGTATTTGGCAGTTTTGCTTGACAAATTACTTTCTCTAAATTACTGTATTTACTGTTGATGAACTCATTGTTTCAGTACTAACCCACATACTCTAACAAAGTAAAAGGTTTGAAGAAAGTGTAGCAATAGCTAACCTTTGGTCATGTACCAGCACCAGTCACAGGGGTGTCTCTCTCTTGTATAAGGCTGCACTGGTGGGACCCTCAAACTGCAGTTTGATGGCCTGTTTCAAATTAAGCTGCGGGTCTGCGGTTGTCATAGTGACCATAACATCCTCTGGCAAGGCACTACAAGGTGAGACTGGGGTAAAACTGTAGCAAGCAGGTGACAAAATGTTCTTCTGGGGTGGAGAATCCCAAGCTTCCCCTTGAAGTGGGCTCTGTAGCCTATATGGGTAGCCCAGAGGAGGACTCTCCCTGTTTTTAACACCTACTGCAGGGCTGTCTTGCCCTGGCATTATCCCAAGGGAAGCCATGACTGAGTGCCATTTACCACCGGTGTAAGTAGTCCTGTCTGCTTTTATTAAGTTTGAGTTTTGTTTGTTCATTTTGTCGTGATATTCAAGTCCAGACGACAAGCCTTTCTGAGGCAGTTCGCAGTTGTGCACCATGGCAGTGACTGTGCAAACAGTGGCAGGAGGACTGCCTTTGGGATGCCTTTGGCTGCTTCCATGGAGGCTGCCCATGCATGAGCTCCCTGGTGGGGGCAGGGTGGAGGGACGGCTACGACTGCGGGGAAGTGAGTGCTGTTGGATCTGCTGAATAAAGCTGAGGCTGTCAGCTGGAACTGTCTGTACTGTAGCCAGCGAGTGGCAGGTAGATGAGTTTTGGGAGCTCTGCATGGAGTGGAATCGTTCTGCAGTGGAGCCGGGAGAAGATACTGAAGAGGAGGAGGTAGTGGCTGTGACTTCACCTCCATTACTCTCTGAGATGCCTGAGGAGAGGATCTTATTGGATTTTGAAGGGGAGAAAGTACCAGAGTTAGACAACAGGCCTACATATGGCTTGGCTCCATAGCTCTCCAAGAGCCTGACAATGTTAAAGTGCCCATGTTTCCCAGCCACTTTGACTGGACTACGGCCATATTTATCCATGTGATTGGGATTTGCACCTCTTTCCAGAAGCATTGCAACAATGTTAGCATGTCCCTCCTGGGCAGCGATGCTCAGAGCTGTTGCCCCCTGGTGGCAAGCAAGGTCTATATTGACACCACTGGCTTCTAGGAGACGACGTCCTACTTCAGCATGTCCTGTCCAAGCCACTGAATGCATTGGTGGTCTCCCCTCTGTATCCTGTGCGTTGGGGTTTGCCCCGTGCTTTAAAAGTAGGTCTACCATCTCCACACATCCCTGCCAGGACGCCACATGAAGCGCTGTACGGCCCTCAGAGTCTCGGGACTCCAGGGGCACCCCCCCTTTCTCTATGAGGAGAGTAGCCATTTCAAGGCGACCCTCCAACACCAGGAGGTAGAGCAGAGGCCTTCCCTCTGCATCTCGGACATCGGTATCAGCCCCTCGCCTCATAAGCAGCTCTGCAACCTCAGCATGGCCCACCAGGAGGGCGGCACTCAGGGCAGAATGTCCATCGTACGCCCTGTGGTCAATGGGAGAACGTCTGTCCAACAACAGCCTCACAGTGCTCCAGTGACCTTCCTGGGCAGCCAGTATAAGAGGGGTGCGTCCTTCAATGTCCATCTCTCCAACACGTGCCATGCTTCCTCGCTCTGTCAAAGCAACACACACAGCCCGATGGCCTTCACAGGCAGCAGCGTGCAGTGGAGTCCAGCCAAGGTCATCCTTGTGGTTCTCGTCCAGCCCTCGATCCAGCAGGGCGCGGACAACCTCAACGCTCCCTCTTGCTGCTGCCAGGCACAGTGCTGTCCTGCCTTCACAATCAATGGCGTCCACAGCTGCTCCCCAGAAAAGAAGCCGTGACACTGTCTTCATGTGGCCCATTGCTGCAGCTGCCAGCAGGGGAGTAACAGCAGCTGCAGCAGGGACATTGCCATCAGGGCCAGCAGTCTCATCTACATCAGCACCAGCTTCTAACAGCAGCTCAACTACGTCGTCATGGCCCTCATAGGCTGCAAGAAGCAATGGTGTCATTCCATCATGGTCTCTGTGTCCTGGATCTGCTCCACGCTCCAGTAACAGACTTGCTACCTCACCATAACCTGTCACCCCTGCTGCTGTAGGGACACAGAGGGCAGCAACTGACAGAGCAGTGCGCCCATCTCCATCAGCTAAGTCAACTTCTGCATTGTGGTCCAGCAATATCTCCACAGCTTCTTGATGTCCCATATAGGCAGCAGCAATAAGCGGTGTGCGGCCCTTGCTGTCAGCTTTGTCAACCTGTGCCCCATAGTCCAGCAGGGTAAGGACAATTTCCTCATGACCCCCCCATGCAGCAGCTCTGAGAGCAGTCCGGCCCTCACTGTCGCATCCATCCACATCTGCTCCTGCATCCAGCAAAAGCCGGACAGCCTCGTTGTGTCCTCCCCAAGCTGCAGAGCGCAGTGCTGTCCAGCCTTCATTGTCAACATGCTCCATCATCTGCATTGCAGTTTCTGGCTCCTGGCTCTTTGCCCATTCCAGGAGCACAGACAACACTTTGACATGACCCTGCCTGGAAGCCAAAGTCAGTGCCGTTTGACCCTGATGATCACTGTCCAGTGGATCAGATCCGTGTGTCAGGAGAAGTTTGACTACATTTGCAGAACCCTCATGGGCTGCACTGGCAAGCAAGGTTTGTCCATCTGTAGAACCAGGCTGGTTTACAGACACCCCGCTGTCTAGCAGCCTCTTTACAGACACCTCCCTTTCAAATGCCTGTCGTAAATCAGTTCCCTCTTCACCTATACAATGCAGTCTGACACTTGGGTCTGCATCTGAAAAAAACATTGCAGAGACGAGCCCACTCCTCATTAACAGCTGAAGAACTTCCTGACTGACCAGGACTGGAGGCTGGGTTAAGGATGTGGTTAGGGCACTACTGCCACCAGGAGTAAGTGCAGGCACACCTGCCCACAGCATCCACAGTGCCAATAATGAGGGGTTATCTTTATGGTGACCTGAGCAAACTAAATGTGTGGCTAGCTGGCAAGTGTCCTCAATGTCAAGATGGGGTCCCTGCAAGGTCAGAGCCATGGCAAGCATACTGTGACCCTCTGTTCTGCTACACAGGTACTTCTGTGTGCAATACTTAACATCCGTCAGCCACTCAGCAAAGCTGGCATGAAAAAGTAGTTTGGTGCCCCCAGGGCCATCGATCAGGAGAGGAGAGAGGGTTCGGAGCTTGTTCTGGAAGTCCTGGAGGCTGAGCAAGGTGTCATGTGTCCAGACTGCTGTGAACAGCTGGTGGGGCGTGAGGGGCCTTGGGGCAGCCAAGAGGACATTGAGGAGAGGCTTGACATAGGAAAAGAGCCCCCGGGGAAACAGTCTCTGGCACAACCACAGATAGAGTCCATTGAGAGTCCCAGGGATGTCCCGGATCTCCCGCAGACCCACCAGTGCACCTGCCACACCATCCAGCACACGCTCGAGGAAAAGCAAGCAGCCGCCACTCTTAATGTGCAGCAGATTCAGCATATCGGCTGTGTCAGGGGTGAGCTGACGGCGAAGTGCCGCTTCTTCATCCAGCCGGCAGAGGATGTACTGCTGCACGTCACGAACAGGCGGGGGCTTCCGCAGATCATCCAGACAGAGCTTACGAAAACCTGCAACACAGAAAGGGATAGTGCAGATTTTTTAACCCCAATATAGTTTTGCATATTTGTCTGGCATAGACTTTATCAGTCCTTCATTATGTAATTTTGGTTTCCCACTGATTATCAACATCTGGTACTCTGACAACTTGTGCCCAAAGAATGCTTAAATCACCAGGATCTGCTGATGTAATAGCATTAAAGTTTCTCATCTGCGTTTTGCCTCCTCTTTCCTCTCCCTGCCTTGCCTGACCTGTCAATCCATTTCTTTATTTCTCTGATACATGTATTGACAACAATCTAGTGGTATTTTCTTACTCTGTTTTTTTTTTTTTTTTTTTTGACACATCACAACAGCATGTTGTTCTCGTGTTGTTGTAGGCACATATTTTTGTCTTTTCTGTGATGTTGCAAATGAAGCTGCTGTGATGCGAGAAAAATGTCACACTTGATCTGACAATAAAATGTCATCATCATCATATTCTTTTCCCCTTGGAATGTATTACATTGCACATGTTGATATAATAGAGAAGACCTTAATTAAAGAACTGTGATTTTTGACTTGAGAAGAGGAGATACATACTGTACTGTATAATTTGGTATTACTGTTTGTTTCTGTATGTCAATCAATTAAAAAATAATCAACCATTAAAAATGACTCAATCAGTGTTTTTAAAATGTAATCAGTAAAAACAATGATTTTAATTTAGTTGAGGCAAATAAATACCAGTCACTCAATATCCACCACACACATGCCTGAGGTACTTAATGTTACTGTCTGGCCCCACACAGACTCATATTTTCAACATAGCAATATCTTAAAACGCAACGCCCATTAAGATGAGTTATTCTGTCTTCATACCTGAGAACATCTTGCACACAGTCTTGTTGTGGCGGCGGACGGAGCAGACCAGCAGCAGCCAGCTGGGCAGCAGGTGTTGATTGGCGGCCAGGAGCTCTGCAATGGAGCCGCTCTTCCCACCTCCATCGCCTGCCCCATATCCCACGTCCAGGGAGTCCACCAGCACCATCAGAGTCTGGGCAGGAGGAGGAAGGTCCAACAGGGGTCCCAACACTGCTCTAAGGACATGTGAGAAAGAGACAGACACACAAAGGAAGAGATTAAATTTAACACAGGCATGTAAAAAATGCAGGAGTCGTGGGCAGATGAGGGAGTTGAAAGTAATAGTGTGAGCATTTTCTTTTATATTGACTGCAGTGTAATTACATCACAGAAAAACACAGCATGTCAAACTCTTTTGCATATAAAGTCAGTGACACTAAATGAAAGCAATGCCATGACTTGAGGCAATTCCACTTCAAGCACGGAAATGGTTTGTTGAGTTTTTTGGTTTTGTTTTCCATTTCATTTATTTTAGAAGCAATCTTACCATACTCCTCGGGCTTTTAGACACACTGTCAGTTCAAAACAGTGTAAAAAAAACCAACTTGATATGTTTTCTTGAAAGGAATTTCATCAAGTTTCCTATTGTGTGTGTCAGAACACAACAAAATCAGGCTATAAACGTTTACATTTTGAAAGTAATAGAGTACTAATGTTGTTTAACTTTGTTAAAATCAGGTAGGTTTCAATTCCTTACAGCAACTGTTGTAGTGGAGGGTGTTTTGTCATATGGAAAGTAATCTTTAGGAACACACTTCATGTTTTCAGAAAGACAGATGAAAGAAATGCTGAATGAGAGATTACATTGAGTTACAGAAGCTAGTGGAACAGAGGCTAGCCCGGATGTGACCCTGCACTTTGGCTCTCTATTGCAGTCAAACCAACATCACAACAGGGCCAACAGACCACCAAAGCAAAACGCTTCTATCATTTATAGTTAGTTATAAAATTAAAAGCTGACATTAGCAGGCAGTATGGCTCAGATTTGGCACCGTCTTCTTTACTCAGAACACTGTGTAATATGAAGACAGCATTTACCTCAACCCTTTAACACTGAAATACTGTGATTAGGGAACAAAAATGGCCAATATTGTATCTTCTACTGTGATTGAACACTGCAATATTAAGTACATCAGTGAAACAATGCTAAACTTGGTGTAACTGTCCTTTAAAGAGCACAGTCAGCACCCACACCTTGCTTTGATCTGATGGTGACTCAGGTTAATGGAACTTCCGAAATTTCCTGCTCCACCCTTGGCAGGCTCTCTCTCTCACTCTCTCTCACACACACACACACACACACACACACACAATCCTAACATACCCAAGCATACTTGGGTATGTTAGTCCTTCCACTGACTATATATTAATTTTCTGACCCTTAAAACCTCCTCACTGTAAGATACCTGAGCTTTGATTCAAATTTATGTTTCTTCTCACCTACACTACAGCAAAACCGTTTACCCCTGACCATAATAGCAATGATAATAATAGTAATAATAATAATTTCAGAATAATTCCTTCATGTAGAGATGCAACCTAAAGTGGTTCACAATCTGTAAAACATTAAACAAACAAAACAATACATTATGCATCAGATAATAGACCAACAAATGTCCTGAACAAGGACCTGAACCCAGCATGTGAGCACAGATAGGTTTTTTGGACCCCAGTTATATCTCCAGGCTCTTATTCTTGAATCTAGACTGACCTGAGGCAAGTTTATCTGAGGAGAATGAAATCCTGCAGTCAACATGACGTTCAGAGCTGCTGCAGCATGAAAACTTCATAATGAAAGTGAAAGTTGTATGAAGGAAGCGGGGTTCTTGAGAACAAAGTTGATGCTTCCAGAGGACCTACTGTGGCTGCAGTAAAAGTATGCCTGAGCCAAAGACAAAAAACAACTCTGCTTTCTGACACCCATAGTAATGTTATGGTAACTGTACAGTAATCCTAGTTATTACAGAAACCCATGTTCACCCTGACCTAACTAAGCCAAACAGTGCCAGACCTGTGTTTAACCTAGGTCAGGAGAGGGCTGTAAAGCAGTAGTTATTGGATCACTGACTTACCATATATAGTGGATACTGATGACATCTTTTAGCAACCATACATCTTAGAGAATTTTAGAACATTGCTTTAACTTTTCACAAACAAACCAAAGACAAGATTTTTAGTCATGTTAGCGGCATGGCTCTTGGGATGGCAATGTCAGTCTGTCTGTCAGTCCACCACCAGATTTAAATATCTCAACAACTATTTGATGGATTGCCATGACATTTTGTACAGACATTCATGACCACCAGAGGATGAATCCTAGTGACTTTTCCTCTAGCGCCACCATGAGGTCAAAATCTTTTCAATACCTTGGTTTATGACCAAATACATGCAAAAAATATTCCCATCAGCTTCAGCTGTACTTTTTGTTTAGTGCTAATTAGTAAATGTTAGCATGCTAACACGCTAAACTAAGATAGTGAACATGGTAAATATTATACCCGTTTCACATCAGCAGGTTAGTATTCTCACTGTGAGCATGTTAGCATGCTGACGTTAGCATTTAACTCAAAGCACCACTGTGCCATTGTTCAGCCGCACAGAGCTGCTAGCATGGCTGTGGACCCTTGGTCTTGTTTGTGTTTCTAGGATACATTCCATCTTGTTTGCTACTTGAAAACTTTTATGAATGTCTGCCCTTCTGATTTAATTTAAATTTTAAAGTTTTTTGTTTCCAAAACTTGTTTCCACTTTAGCTCAGACATGGACTTGGCCATCATCGTAGAGGCTGGACTGTAAAAACACGAGGGACAATGATGGATATATGTCTAGGTCTTTATTGATATATCCCTAAGAATGTCTGATATGCTGTTTTTAACTAAAACTAACTCAAACTCGAATTAAACCAAAAACAAATACACACCACTGTACCTAAAGTGGCATACTTGAATCCCCATTGTAAAGATTTCAGAGACCACATTTAATAACCTGAAAGTCAACAACAAGTTTAGTAAATATATTTGTACCAGGTCTGGTTTAATTTTGTGTTAGCAGAGATGTGTACAGAAGTACACTTACAGAGAGGGGTCTTGTTTTAAAGGTAACAAACAGGGATTAACCTGTGACAGCAGTCTGGTATGAATGGGTCACACACAGGCTGAACTCAAGTCAATTATCCTGCAACAACCACAGGGTGTGCGTTTGTGTGTGTGCTATTATTAGTGTTAATGTCTATGTTTAAGAATGACCAGAAGGTCCAGTCACCTTTAGTGTCACCAAACAGGGTTTCTTTAAACTGGATTTTAAGAAAACCTAAAAAGCCTTTAATCTTTGAAAAATCAAGTACAGAAAAAAAAATCTGCATCTTTTCAGCCTCAAAACCAACAGTCTGTGGGTATTTTGCACAGGTGTTGCTGGTGCCTAATAATAAAAATAAAATGTTTCCAATCTTTTAAAAGCAGAATATGCTGCTACCAGGAAGGAAACAGTTCCAGACGTGTTTAAAAAACACTGGGAAGAGGTCATGCAACCTGTAAACAGCCGCTATGCCAGAAATGCTTGAACATTTCCGTTTACACTGGCTAATACAGAAGCTTGGTGAATAAACAAACAGAAGTCTGTGAAGTTGAAAGAGTAACTAAAAGCAGCAGGGTCAATAACTGAACGTGTTGAGGTCAACAACAAAATATCAGCCTCAGGACTAACATATGCATAGGGAGTGGGGTGTGAAATTTCGACATCATAGAATAAGTCATCCTTAATGATTAGACTTTGGTAATTGATGCAGCCAACAAATCTGCCCTGTTTGATCTACTGTCATGAAATTGTGCATTACTACATGCACCATGTTCTGAAACACAAAAATTAACCATTAGCGCCTCCCTTAAACTGTCCATAAATGAATACATTTGTCCTCACACAATGGACATTTTATCTAGTGTTACTTATTAGGAGGTGCTGCATTGTTTATGACATGTACATTAGTTCAGGGTTAACCCCAGGAAATTATTCAGCAGAGGTGGTAAGCCACCCACATCCTGATACATCTCAACTCATGATAAATTAGTCAGTAGCCTAAATAGCAATGAGACTCAAATATATAGCATTTGCTGTGTGAAACAGCACGTCTGCTCTTTCCCAGTAGGTTAATGTTTTATATCATTAAACAAGTTTAAGTTTTATGATGTTTGTTGAGGCGGTCTTTCAGGAAAAGCAACCCGCCACTGCTAGAATAAACTCTGCTAACCCCTGCAGTTATTAAACACTCCCAGTAATCATCTGGATTTCTTTTTTTTTTCCAAACCATGTATCCATATTTTTTTCAATGAATCATTCAATCAGAAAATGTTAAAAAAAATAGTGAAAAAATGCCCATCACAAGTTCCCAGATCCCAAGGTGGCATCTTCTAATTGCTTATTTTGTGCAACCAACAGTCTAAAACCCAAAAGATATTCAATTTACAACGATATAAAACAGAGAAAAGCAGCAAATCCTCAAATTTGAGAAGCTGGAAGCAGCATGTGTTTGACATTTTTGCTTGATCCAGCTTTACATGATGAATTTAAACTGTTGTTTATTAACTTTCTTTTGATCAATTACTTGTTTCAGTACTAAACTTCATGTATGAGGAACACAAGACAATATAGGAGAATAGTAATGGTCACACAATCTAGTATCTTCTTCTGAAGATATTTACAGACCAAGCCTTAATGTGTGTGAATCATCTCATTACCATAACACATTACCTTACACGGTAGCCTTGGTTTATATCATTGAGCATATCCTGCAGTTAAAAGCAGATTTAAACCCTGCCCTGGATGACAGCTACATTTGGGTTACAACAAGCTTATCAAAGCTTATCATACCTCTGTGTGCTTTAGTCATCTGATTAAAGCGACACTCCCTCACCAGGTACACTTTCAGTTCTGCGGAGGAGGAAGTGTAATCAGCCTTTTATTGCAGCTTGACGATTTCTGCTCCATTCGGCCCGCATCACCCTGGACACAGGTCTGTGGGTGACCTTTGACCTGACCAGACTTGTAGAGAGGAGCATGCCACAATCAAACCTCCAATAATTAGGAAGTTCCCTCAAAGCCAAACATATTACTCCAGTACTTAAATGACTTCTGACCTGCTCACAGACGGTGGTGGTTTTCTAACTGAACACAGAATAAGATCCATGTATCTTATAGTTTTAGGTTTACTTCCCCATCTACTTGATGTAAATAATCCTAGCTTATCTTTATTTATATATATAAGGTATATATATATATATATAGAATATATATATATATATATATATATATATATATATATATATATATATATATATATATATACATATATATAAAGATAAGCTAGTGCGAACATGAAATGGACCAGGACTAAAAGGCAACAATGGATAACTTTTTTCCCAGGCCAAGTGAACTGAACTACAGGTGTACCAACCATCCTAAAACTATCAATCAAATAATAACACATCCAGTTGTTTCTGCAGCTATGATTTAAATTCACAGTAAGAAACCAACTTTGTGAACTTTAAATCTAACTGTTGAAGGTTTCGGGAAGAGGGAGCAGCACCACATCAAAGTTTAGCGAAGAGTTAATGACTTGAGTACAGCTAGCTTCCAGCTGATTCAAGGCATACGTCCCATGCATGCCCTTTCACTGCCAGTTCAAGCCCATGTTTCATCAGTTTGTCAACGGCTGTTCTCACGTGGCAGTGTTTCGCCCGCAGCCACTTTCTCTCACAAGAGCTCCAAACACAAACAGCGGCTGGCTGTGAGCCAGTCTGAGGGGAATGTGGAATCCAGCTCGGTACTTCACACCAGAGGTAAGCAAACACAGGAGGAGCGTAAAAGGGCTCAGACTCATCGCAGAGTAAACACACCGGGAGAGAATGAAAAAAGTCCTGGAGAGGAGAGTGACCTCGCTGACCGGTGCCGAGATGGTCACTGGGGTACTGGAGGCATTTTTCACCTCTTTGTTCTTTTTTCCCCCCTCTCTGAAAGGATGCTGTGTCGTAAATAACACTGTAGCATTCATTCACACTGGAGGCCCATTGTGTTTGCTGTGAATGGGCTGTATTATGAGAGGAGGAATAAATATAAGACGAGAAAGAATAGCTGCTGCCGTCTTTTTCCTGTGACTGTCTGGGCCTCCCTTTGCTTCAGCGATGGCCACATGGTTTTACATTTACGGGATTTGAAACTTTTTTTTGTCTGTTGGCAGTCAAAACACATGCAGAGAATCACCTCTATTTAAAAAAAATAGGTGCAGCTTTAAAGCCTTCATGGATCTTTGTTGCCGCTGTGTTTGACACTCAATCACCCCTTTTCTCAGCACAGTGGGGAGCTTTTTATGTGTACATGGATGCTTTATTAAAGTGCTGCTGACATTGCAGCTAGGGCTGATGAATCTATATAATAGTTTATCAACTTCCAGTGGATGTATAACATGATATCCTAATTTTATTTCCGTGCATTTAGATCTATGCAGTGTTTCTCTTTATTGTGACCTTCATCACAGCTTATGTCATCATCCTCTATTACAGTATATGTAATTTTATATTGAGATATCCGTATAGTGTTAATCAGTTAAGTTAAATACCTAGTAAATCTATGTATTACATCACATTGATGCAAAAATCATATGAGCAGGGCTGTTGTATTGTCATAGAGAACCTGCTCATTGATTTGCCCCTGCCCCTACCCTACCCGGGTATAAACAGTGAGGGAAAATCTCTGACAGTAGACAAATGTATTTAGTCTGATGGTATAAACTGTCATATTCATATTACCCATACTTTATTCCTGATAGTGGAGAAATATTCTCATTGTGATACCGATTTCTAATACATCACCCAGCCCTAGCTGGAACTGTAGGCTACAAATAAAATTCATATCCTCCATGTTGTGCAGCCTTAGGATCAACAAGCAAGCTTTTATGTTACAAAACACAAAATGGGTCATTAATGCGTCTATGATCTCAAATCGAATTATCAAAGCTTGTCTGGTTGACAGTAGACCAGATTACATTCTCATGACCAGGGTTATCATGTCTAAAATGACAACAGACGCTGAATGTTTTTGGTCACCACAATCGAATGTTGAAACCAACCATTTACAAAACAAAAAAGGAACTTGTGGCGCAGGTTTTCAATTCTGACTAAATCTGATAAACCCCTTGTTTGCCTGCTGACTAATGTTGGATGTGACTTTGTTCAGCTGCACCTGATTTCATGAACAATATCACCATTTACAGAATGTGATACCACACATAAATCTTGTGTGCTGTGTTGAGCTGGGAATGAGCCACGCTCTTGAACATGCACACACATGCCGAGCGCCTGGATGGGTTTCATGCTCGTTACCTTTCGTTAACTTTCCTCTCCCTCTCATTTGGCAACCTTGAAATTCCCCTCAAATCTGCTTCAATGAAGGGCAACCCTCTTCAGATCAAGTGTCTGACTGTCACATATAAAAAGAAAATTAAAAAAAAAATCGGCAATGACATCCTCACTGAGAATTTTTAAAGTAGAAATTTGAAAAAATGTGATACAAACCTCTTGAAGGTGTCATCTGGGTCTCTTTGACAGGTGAGAGGCTCCAGAGCAGAGGATACAGACGGGCTGTTGAGGATCTCTTCGTACCCAGGAGAGAGGAGAGGTGAGGCCCTCAGCTGCTCCACCAGGCCCAGGACAAACCTCCACAGCACGGTACTCCTCTGGTCCTCCCTCTGGCAGAAGTGGGAGGCCAGGCAGCGCGGTGCCAGCCCGACTGCCAGTCCTGCCTTCGAGGTGGGCCACACCACCTCAGTGCACAGGGCAGTCTTCCCGGCGCCGGGGCCCCCCGTCACCAGCAGCCCCGGTGGCTGTCCCGGCACGGAGCGGGTGTTCAGGTAGCGCCGCAGCTTGTCCAGGGCCCATTCCCGGCAGAAGAAACGCCGGCCCTGGAGCAAGCTGGAGCTGCTGCCAAATCCACTGTTACTCATTTGTTCCTGGGGGTCTGACATCCAGGGGACAACTCACTGCTCTGAACTCCACGTCCCATGCTCCTCCAGTAATTTTACACTGACTTTTAGGTTGAGCTGCAGCTGGTGACGGCTCTGGGCAATGCCTGGGTATTTCCTCACACTGCCAGTTCCTGAAAGTGTTGCATCAGGCGATTATTATCAGTGTCTGTCCTACCCCTGCAGGTCTTGAGGTGCAAGGCTGACAGGAAGAGGAGTCAGAGAAAGGTCAATTCAGCTAATGGTTCACCTCTTCATTTTCTTCATTCGGATTTGTCATGATATTTTTGCTGCACGGTTTGAAACGCCAAAGCGAAAAGGAGGATCCATAGTTACCACCGTTCATCATGCCTCTCCTGGAGATCGTGGAGCTGTTCCGTCAGAAATCAGAAAAAGGGGAAAAGTATGAGTCAAGAGAGGAACTGACAGCATGTTTTTCACAGATATAATGACACAGTATCTCACCCCTCCCCTGACTGAGTCGTCCTCCGTCTTCCAATTACAGCTACAGTCTTTCCTCCTCTCAGTTTCTGTCCCGCTTCTCTTAAGATTTCAAGCATCAATTCCAAACTGCAGCTGTAGTATGAGATTCCCTTTTCCTTTCTCACGCCCTCAGCTCTTTACAACCCTCCGTTCATACCTCACACCTCCCTCTCTCTCTCTCTCTCTCTCTCTCTCCCTCTCTCTCTCTCTCTGTCTCTCACACACTCCGGTTTTTCTTGTTTTGTTTTTTTTTGTCTCCTCCCTCCCCTGGTGTTTCTCGGCATGTCAAGACATGCACAGGAGAGCAGAGAGAGAGGAGAGGAGAGAGGGAGGACTCATGTGGCTGTGAGCAATTCTACAACTAACAGGTGGGAGGGAGGTACCTGGGGTCAAGGTTCAGTCACAGGGAAATACTACTAGTTTTAGGGGATCTATCCATGTAAAGCCACATTATGCTATGCTATTGAAGTTTTGTTTTATGAAAATTACTTTTTACTTTTACTTTTTCTTCTGAGGTGCTGTTATCATCACAGCATGACCCTCAAAATAAATTGCATTTAATTCTGACTTTGAATTGGACTGAAACAATTAGTCAATGAATCGGTCAACAAAGAATTAATTGAAACACTTTGGATAATCGATTAATAATTACCTTTACCACAGCGTTCTGTGGTTCCAGCTTCTCAAATGTAAGGATTTACTGCTTCCCTCCGTTTTATATCATTGTAAACTGAATATCTTTTGACTTTGTGGGCTGTTGGTCAGTAAAAAACAAGCAATTTAAGAACATCACCTTGGACTTTGGAAAGTTGTGATGAGCATTTTTCACCATTTTATAGACTAAATGATTAATCAACAATAATTAAAAGAAATATCTGTTGTAGCCCTAGTTAAGGCATATTAACTTTATATGCATTTATAATCAACTAAAGGTTTTTTGTTGTAATTTGTTTGCTTATCCTTGTGATTTTAAAATTATATTACATTTGAGCATGTTTTTTTACATTCCCCATCTACTTGATGTAAATAATCCTTGTTCCTTGTTCTTAACCTAATTTTGATGTTTACATTTTCTAAATTGTCCTTCTTACTACTACATGTTGTCATTCTCACCACCTCATAAAAAAAGTTTTTCAAACTGATGAAAAGCAAACTGAGCCACATTAATCTCAATGTACCATTTTGTATTAAAATACTAGGCAACTAATCTTTCCCCCAGTGTATAATCAGGTGTAAGTAACTAGCTGTAGCAGCACATCAATTTTAGACTCCATGTTACCACTTTTAAGTGTAGTGAATTTTATCATTTATCCTTTGTGCACACACTGGACACCCATAACACATACAATGCGCCCTGTGACCTACTGTACATGAATCATATGGTTATAATTGAGGGGATACGATAAAAGCCTGCAGGATGGAACACAGCAGCATCCACACCACTCAGCTCACTCAGAGTTGCTGACAGTTTTAGGTAATTGAAATGAATTTAACTATATAAAAGGAAAGGAAATGAAAAAAGTCATACAAGTTGGTTGGATAAAAACCTTCCAGATGAGGAATGTCAAAGGCTTCTGTGACAAAGTTAACATGGTGATGAGAGCACACACTGCTCCGCATTTCAAGTCAATGACTAATCAAACATCAGCTACACACATGAATCTGTCAGATTATAACTGTGATTCAACACTTGAAGGAACTGAGCAGAAAAAGAACTCACTGCTGCCTGTGCATATCATCTACAACACGATAGCCTGGTGACAGTATGACTCAGAGACCCAAGTGGAAACATGATAAGTAAGAACAGCCAGCTGAATTTCTTATGTGCTAATGTATTCTCACATGTGCAGCATTTAGCCTATATGGTTTCACCCCCTCCTACAGGTGGATGATACATGTTGTACACTGTCAGCTGACAAGTGCCAAATACTGAAAATGGACTGGAAAATGAAGAGATGTGTTGTTTTAGCAGGACACTGACGACACTAATGAGGAGAACTCACACCAAGCAGTGAAGTTGTCTACATTCTTGTCATTACTTGTGGTATTTACAAAGCCCTCTAAACCTGGCATGTAGCCTGTAAAGACGCTGGTGCAGCAAGCAAAGCCAGGAGCAGGGTCTTTATAGTGCTTCGCTGACATGCCGTCTATGCAGAAGTCAAATCAAGTCAAGTTAATTTCATTTGTATAGCCCAACAACAGCTGGGAACAGTGACTTCCTAAAGTCTGATGGTCAGAGTGTGTGCGTTTATGTGCACCAAAGTTTTCAGAAAAATTAGATTAATCGAGAAATCACATGTACTGTCTACATACAACAGTTATCACATTTCTCAGGAGACATCTAGATGGAGAAATAAGGTTTATCTGATCCTCTACCCCACTTACAGAAACTGGGTTTCTTGTTCACATGAACATTTAATAAATCAGCTTACTAGAGAAATCTGACTGTAACCTGCTTATTTAAGTGCATGTAAACACACTGAATGAAGTTGCCTGGCAACCAGTGAAGACACTGCACAGAAGTATTGGGAAAATGGATAAACTGTTTCCATCAAGAAATAGTTACACCACTTAAGCCATTCTAAAACCACAATACACTTACATTTGTTTGTGTACAGATTAAATAAATAAATAGACATTTTGGGAAATACGCTCATTTGTTAGATGAGCAGATTGATACCACTCTCATATCTGTACACTAAATATGAAGCTCAGAAGCTGGAATCTGGAGCCAGCAACTGGTTAGCTTAGCTTAGCATAAAGACTGAAAACGGGGGAAGCTAGCCTGGATCTGTCCAAAGGTAACACAATCCACCTACCAGCACCTCTAGAGCTCATTAACATGCTTTATCTTGTTTGTTCAATGCATACAAAAAGTGTAAAAACGTCAATTCACCATTGTACAGGCGATTCTGTGCTAGACTATTTCCTGGCTGGGACCATTAACTTCCTGGAGTCTCCGCTGGATGCCTGTCAACTGGTCCCAGCCTAGCTGTTTCCCCCTTGTTCCAGTCTTTATGCTAAGCTATACTAATCACCTACTGGATCTAGCTCCGTATTCAAAGAAACGGAAGTTTGACATTTTTGGAAAAACGCTTATTCACTTTTTTCGTGCAAGTTAGATGAGAGGATCGACTGTCTGTGCATTTAGCATGGACCTATAGAGCCGCGAAGCGATTAGCCTAGCTTAGCATGAAGACAGGAAGCAGGGGGAAACAGCTAGCCTGGCTCTGTCCAAAGTTTAAAAAATACACCTACCAGCTGCAAAGCTCACTAATAAACATACTGTATCGCATTTGTTCTTTCCATAAACAAACACAAATGTAAAAACCATGTGGTTTTAAGGGGGAGTTAACCTGCTAGACATTGGCTATTTGTTCCAAAAAACAGCCAGATGCAGCGACTTTGAATGTTGCCAGGCAACCAACGAAGACATGTGGAAAGCTTTAAGTGTATTTCCAAAAATGTTAAACTATTCCTTTAAATTGCTATATTATGTAAAGATGTTTATATTGCATTCTTAGGGTTTAAAGCAATGTCACTATGGGATGAATTGGGTCTGTTTAAAAAAACAATTTAAAAAACCCACCAACAGTTTCTTTTTTCTGTCTCCCCTTTTTATTTACCTCCACATGATTTTTTTAATCACGGACTCAGTGTTGTTCAACATCAATTATTCAGCTGTGGACTAAACATTACAGCCAATCAGCTCCTTCACTGTGTTGGTCACATTTGTCTCACTGTCGGAATCTACAAGTGATCCGCTGCGGGCTGTCAGCCCTCCACCTGTCTGCTTCTACAACAACTAGCTATAATAAATGTGACGATATTCGCTACAGGTGTGGATAATGAAACCAATAATCTACGTGCTAATGTGTGTTTTAACATGACCTCAGTAACCAGGCGCAGCATTCGACGCCATTGTAAACAAAAACACAAAGCGCTGCCCAAAATAGCCTACTTTGTCAGTTTGTTTCCGACAAAGCTCCTCAAGTCAGAAATACCGTTAATTTCCCCCCGAAAAACCACTGTGACCGAGTTTTAAACCCAGCAAACATGATCTTACCTGACAGAAACGCTCTCCATCTCGGTCTCCCTCCTTGAATATCGCCAAACCACCGCACTTCACCGGATTTAATCACGTGTATCCACTCCCACAATCCTCCACACCATCACATTAAAAGGTAAACTTATTGTTATTTCTGGTATAGAAGTCCTGTAGGCTACATTTCAAACACTGTCATTTTCTCCCATTCCGTCTCTCAGGGGGTCTGCTCTCCCTGCTTCCTTGCACACTGTCAAAAAGGATGTGCGAGAGAGAAAAAAAAGAAAAAGAAAGGAGTGTGTTACAAGGACATCCTCTGCAGGGCCGGTTCACACAGACAGCCTACTGTATGTTAGACTGGACTACGGATTTGTCTCAGTTTTACTGTAAGAATATGAGTATGGAAGCCCATTTATGCCAGAAAAAGATGAAATGTTAGGAATGACAAAAAATAAATACTCACTGTAAATCAAAGATAACATGACTTAGCAGGTAAAACCTATGAGATAATATGTCAAAATGATGAGGTAGTTAGTCAATTAAGACTTCCTAAGTCAAAACTGTGAGATAGAAAGTCAGAATTATGACGTTTTAAATTTTTGACTTACGATCTCCTAATTCTGCCCAAACAAGTTATAATTCTTACATATTATTTTAAATCTTTGACTTTGAAGTCACTTTTTGTATCTTATGATTTTTTTTTTTTTTACTTTTCATGTCTTTCAAATTATGAAATAGCGTCTCAATCTTTTTACTTAGAAAGTTAATTTTATCAAAATCAAAATTATCAGATATGAAGTCCTAATTATGTGATACTGAGTCAAAAATATTGACTTACTATATCATACACTTAGACTTAGACTTAGTTTTTGATCTTTTTTCTTTTCTTTATAATTGTAGAAATTGGCCTCCATAAATGAGAGTTAGACAGCTTTACCACAAAACAGCCAGGCTGATTTTAAAATGATACAAACTATAAACAAAAGCCCATCCACCAAAAATTCAAACTCTTACATAAAATAAATCTTATTTAGTTTTGTTTTGTGATGCTGTAGGTTTGATTACATTTGTAAATACACACAATGACAGTGAAATCGACTTATATTTTGAATATTTGATCAGTTGAGTGTCAAAAATATCAAGTCAGTGTGCGAATGTGCCTCAAATTTATACTTAAAATGACCAATTGGGCCGTTATATTTAAAAGGTTATTCCAGGATATTATATCACTGACACCTGTTGACCAAAAAAGGGAAATGTGTCTGAGTTTGTGATTTTCGTGTTTTTAGACCGGTAACACCTTGGAAATGTGTAACTATTCCTTCAGTCTTTGCTGAATTTTCCCAGTAAGATGCCCAGAGTTCTTCCTGAACTATTCCTCCTATAAAGTGTAGCAGATTTCACAGCTGGCTTGGAGATATGATGTGTTTCGTCCAAACCAAATAAACTCTGCTTTAATCTACCAGGGGCCCCAAACTGTCCCACGATCACAACTGAACTCACGGTGAAATGAGAAATGACCTTTTCACCCTGTTAGCCAATTCTCCACATTCTAACACAGGCTACTCTTATAGACTAAGAAATACCAAAAACCATCTCTTCTTCTCTCAAATAATGACTTTGATATTTCCCACTAAATGTTTTGTCATTGAAATATATTTGACATGATGAGCTGAATGCCAGTTACATAAAGAAAGAGACACCAAAGACACATCCAATAAAAATGCACAGCACTCGCATTTTTCTTTTTCATTTTCTGACCTCATGTATGCTGCTGTTTCTCTTCAGAACTGCTGTGACAAACTCTAAAACAGTACATTTTTAATCAATGATAAATCTCTCATGTGGAGGTCAATCAGCCTCCTCTATATTTGCAGGGGAGACCTCTACTGGATGTGTGTGGTTATGACAAGTCAAAACTGTTAAGCTAAACATGAATCACAATCACATTACATTTCATTTTTTTAACGTCTCACAGAATATACTTCTCAATAAAGACATTGGAAGATACTTTATTTGGCAAAACACTTTTAGTCACGAACAGACAGCATTCAAACAAAGTTAATGATTGTTAAAGTTATCACACTTATTACACACACGGACACACTTTTTACAGTTATATTAATAATCTTCATGTACGGTATAGAGAATAATGTTGTATTTGTTGTATAACTTTAGAATTTAATGTATGAAAATGATTTAAACAGTCAAAATAATAATAATAATAATTAGCCACAGTCGGTCTGTTTAGTTTTTTTGACTAGTTTGACTAACAAAAACAAAGGTAGGATTGTTGTTGTTGTCAGAAGCTGAAAGCTTTGGTTTGCTCTTGGACGCTGTATTCAGGTAGTGTCAGAAGATAATTATTTATTAGTGAAATTCAATGAAACAACATTTCAGGTTGGCGAGTAGTGCCGTCTGACCTAAAACAACTGCTGTGGCACAAAATAAAGCTACACATATTGTAGACTTTGTCCTGTTTTGGGACAAAAAGTTTGAAAATGGCTCATAGGCCTATGATGAGAACAGAGGACTTTTTCTATATAGGGAATAAATCATGTACTATAGATGTACCTCTACCTGTTGCTTCTTTTGTTTCTATAACTACATTTCTGCTTCTCCTTCCTCCTCCTCCTTCTTTCTGCGGGTGTCTCATCGTGTCTCAGTGCATTGTTTTGTAACACTGGATGATTTATTAATGTCAACAAAAGCTCTCTCCACCATCTCTGATGCACTTCAGGGAGCGGAGGGGAAAATGCACAACACCATTATGTAACAGAGATACATTAAACACACTCAGTCAGCCTCCTGTCACAATAATGTGTTGATGGTGTACATTATGAAGGAAAGGCTTTGCATGCTGTCAGTCAAAAACTTGTTTTGAGGTAAGAGATAAATGACAAAAACAAGCTGTCCAACATGAACAAAATGCATCATTTGTCAGCACCGTCCAAAACTGTTACAAATCATAGTTATAAAAATGACTGTTTTATGATCTGCCACCGCTGTGTTCAAAATTTGGTTAGATTTAGGGAGAAAAAATACTTGGTTAAGGTTTGGGAAAGATCAGAGTCATGGTTAACAGAACCCAACAGCGGTCTCCCATATCAAAGCCATCCACCCCGACCTCATCCATAAGAGGTTTTGCAATGCTAACAACAACAACAACAACAACAACATGTAATTTCTGCCTTGTCTTCTCACAGACAACATTACTTGTCAGGAAAGCGTAAACATAGGTTGTTTTAAATGTTTGAACACACCACCAATGTTGTCGTTGTTCAACGTGAATATTCACCGAAAGCCACATCCACATATACTGTATGACTGTGAGCAGTGTGGGAGAGAAACAGGAAAAGGTTTAAGTAGTCATTTTATTTCAGGTGCTTACAGGAGGTGAGGTGTAGCACAGGATTTCAGAAACCCAAGCCCCACAATGCACCCTCCCACCCCTCAAAAATTCTGACCAGACATTGAAAGGAAAATCTCTAAAATATATATGTATATTTGTGTATTTTTCACATTTTATTTATTCAAATGTAATTAATAATGTTTTTATACATTTTATTTTATTTCCCGGCATGATGGACTAAATGCCATTTGAAAGCATTCTCCACACTGCCAGCAATAACATTCTGGTGGGGAAATTTGCTTAAGAGTAGTCAAATTTAAATATACTGAATCTAAAAACTTGGAATGACCCAATTAAATCAGAAATCCTTTAATAGTCTCACAGTGGAGAAATTTACATTGTTACAGCGCAGATAAGAGGTAGAATAAAAGATAAATAGGGATATAAATAGAAAAAAAAAAAAAAAAGTAAGAGCACGGTAATTTAACAATAAATAAGTCCACATCAGTAAGTACACATCCATAAAGTTTAAGCAAGTGTATAAGGTGAATAGTGTATGGGAGTGTATATATTGCACATAAGTGTTATTATTGCACGACAGTGAGGTAACAGTTCGTGTAGTGGTCTACCAGGGTCCATGGTGGTTGTATAGTCTCTCCGCTGCAGGAAGGAAGGACCTGCGGTATCTCTCTGTGAGACACCGCGGGTGAAGCAACCTGTCACTGAAGGAGCTGCGCAGTGCAGACAGTGTCCTGGTGGGGGTGGGACGTGTTGTCCAGCAGGGATGACAGCTTGTCCATCATTCTCAACACCCTTCATATCAAACACCCTTCATATGTATATATGTAACTGTAGAATGTAAATTCAGGTTGCTAAAACTCCCAGATTCCCTAAAAAACATACAGAGGACGCATGACCTCAGTGTCCTCAGTGGTAGCTGCAGCTCTGCACACAGTGCGCAGGGCACTCTCATCTTGTAGTGATATTTACAAGACGAGTTTCAGTGAACCTCCCTTCCCATGCAAAGTCTGCACACAAAAACAGTGAGCCCTTGAAATTTGATCAGTTGATTTTTTTTTCCTGCATCACAAATAACAAGATGACCTTTACTAAAAAGAAATAAGAATAGAACTGTGACATGACTAGCGGAGAGGACCCAAGTGCAGGACACAGACACCGAGCCGGAGGAACAGTTAGTGGGTTTATTGTTCAAAAGAGGGGAGAAGTTGGCTGGTGGGGCTGGTGGAGGAAAACACACCAGAAACATAAGGAAACCCGCTGAGCACGGCAGAGCCGTGACAAGAACTATACATTTGATTTTTTTTTTTTTTACTTGAAGGTTTTTTATGCATCATTTAATTGCAAATTTAAAGACAGATTTTTACAGATGTATGAATTTATTAACAGATTAATATAAATAACTGAAAATCTGTCTAATTATTCCCATAGCACACTTAAGGGCGGGGGAGCATTTTTGAGCATGGTCGACAGACTCCAGCTTTCTGTCAGTCTAACTACAGCGACAAGATGGTGAGAGAATTAATGAATTAAGAGAATGAATGAATGAACACACTTTCACCAGGCAGATTGCATTTGTTTTCTCTTTTCCCAGACTTTTCCTGGACCTGCCAGACGTAAATCTGCTCTCAGACGTTCTGTTACCTGCAGTTAGTATGACTTACTCTTAGATCCACATGAGACTGCCTGTTCCCTGCTCTCTGCTAGTCTTTTTTTGGTCAAGATTGCAGTGTAATTATGTTACAAACACTGAATCATCACACAGACACAAAAGGAGAGGAATAAAGAGGGAAGCGTAGAAGCAAGGCATTAAGTCCTGAACAAATAAAAACTTTAATTGCCCATTTCCGTCCATAAAGTGACTTCTTTGAAAACACTGAGATGTAATCATCCATTTAAAAGGAATCTAAATACACACCTCTTGAACATAAACATGAACTTGTGGGCCTCTGTGTTGCACACACAGGCAAAGATAACCCTTACTATCCATGTGTGCGTCTTTTGTTTGTTCATGAATGTCAACACCAATGAAGGCCAATAATCCGGGCTCACAGACAGATATATCACAAATGCCAAGATAACTGCACCGAACAACACAATAATTCACTGAACATGGATGTCATAATAAGATTATTATTCTCATTATATCATGGCAAGAATTGCAAATATTCTGCCACATAACTGTTGATTTAGCAGGTTTACAAGGTCAGAGATGTCAAATCAGTGCACAATCTTATAAGCACTGCTTTTTGTGATCGTATAACTTTATATTTTGTGGTTTTGTGTCCATACAGTTTTATTATTTCATAGGTTTTGTTTGTCCCTTCTATAAAGCCTGTTGTAAATACTGCTTTGAACAGTGCTATATGAATAAAGTTTATTATTTACTTATTATACTTATTTACGAAATAACTGTTTTATCAGAAGCTCAACTTTAACCTTTATTTAAATAGCACTTTACACACAACTCAGTCGATCCAAAGAGCTTCACAGCGCAGAGAGGTACACAAACAGGCAACTTTCATGTCAAATTTATTACAGCACTTGGTATTAGAAGTTATGGGAGACCAGCCAGTGATACCTTGTAGTCTGAGGAAGCCTCAACAAGACTCATCATTAACACAGGAAAGAGAGTCCTGAAATGACAACACTACCATTGGTGAAATGAAATAAAACAAAAGTAAAAAGTACAGCAATACAATACACAAAAGAGCGTAAACAATATCCAGTTAAGATGCACATACATGTATTTGTGACAATTCTGGTCAAAATCAAAATGTAGTTTACTTGACTGAGAAAAAGATTCAGCAACAGGTAGTCAGTGAAGGCAAAAGAGTCCAAAAATAGAGCAGGCAGCTTATCAAAAACCACAAACTAGCATGTGCAGGTGGCAGGTGTGCAGGCAGGTGATGATTATCCAATTATAGCTTAGCAACTGTAGCTAGGCACAATGGGTCTAGCTTTGATAGCTCTGATGGGATAGCTCTGATATAAACTGCAGTTGTTAGCATGTCCGGCTAACTAGCTTAACTAGTAAGTAGTAGGCTGACAGTATTCGAACAAACTGCTCTCTGAGGAAGTTTTTAAATAACTGTAGAATATCATTAATGACAAAACAATTGAGTGAGCACAAAATGAACTTGCAGGACAGACAAGGTTTAAATTTAAAATCCTGATTTTGTGGTTGCTCAGTTTAAGCGCTGTTGTCTTGTGGGGTGAAATATCTGATCGTGCTCAGGATGCTGTCTGTGCTCGCTCTCAAAACTTGTTCTGCGGTTATAAATCTGTCCTCGGGAGCTCTGTGTGCAGATTGATTTTCTCTGCCTCAGCGGTCCTGTCAATAATGATCTTCCATAAATTACTAGCTGTGATCTCATAACCCTGTGTGTTTGTGTGTGTGTGGGAGAGTTCTTTTTTGCCTTCAGGTTTATTTCTATTCAGTATATCATTTTTAAATAAAGCTAATGTTCTGCATGTTTCCATTAAATATTCATTTTTCCTATAGGGTTTTTAATTGTTCTAGAAAATAAAAATATATTTGCAGAATATTAAAATTTTTACAGGGGACTTCTGGGTGGGTAAATAATACTTCAAGTTTTGATGATCAGTCTGTTGCTACTACACTGTACACAACATCATATAGGATTTTAGTGGAAACAACTTATCTTATATCTTTAACTTAATGTAAAGTTTTATTAATTTCAAGTATAGTCGACTTAAAAAATCTAGTTTTCATTTTCAAACCATTTCAAAACTTATGACTGAAATATGACTTTTTCTGACTTGAAGTCCTGCAGCACTGCATGCAGCATGCTCGAGTGACCCTCCTTTTTTGTTTTAAGAAAAGATATGTGATGGAAACTTGCTGTGTGTTGTTTAATAGATTAAGTCAAATTGCAGTTGTTTCTACGGATAATAATGAAAACAACCGTGATAAAGGTTAGTATCCACTCCGTACCCCAGTTAAAAGTTATGAAAAATCCTTGGGAGCCTTGTAAATGCATAATCTCTGGATCAAAAGTGGCTCCAACAGCAGCATCCACAGCTGTAAGGTCTTTGTGATAAATTAAGAACTGACTCTTCAACAGTAAAAATGTAATTGGAAAGCGAACTGAAATCTGAATCTACTCTCATTTGTTTTCCTTTTTCATCAAGACAGAACAAGTGTTCTCACGGCAGCGATTCATTCTATCAGTGTTTTACAGTTCTTAATTGAACCTAATATCTTAAGTTTATTGAACTTATTTTCTTCTTTCTATTGGTCAGTGAACTTAACTCGGCTGGTTTTGCATTACTTTGAACTAATTCTTCAAGTTTAGTTCAGTTAACTCACCTTTTTTAAAGCACGGAAACTTACATTTTTAAGTTGAACCAGCTTCAAATGTTTTACAGTGCAGTGCACTTTGCTTGGCTCTTGTCTCTAGGGGTTAGAAACATGCACTACAGTATATCACCTTAACACAGGAATTTTAGTTCAACTGTTTTTTTTATAGTGAAGTTCAAATGGGTTTACTTATTCCAGTTCATCCTTGAATGGGGAATCTCATGAAAACTGGCTAAAAGGAAGTTGGCCAGCACACATGCCCTTTGACTGGTCTGGGCTGGTGACTCTGTGTCAAAATCCAGACACACAGACAGAGTAGGAAGGTTTTTGAGGCAGTTTACTGAGAAGGGCTGGCAAAGCAAAGCATACCTGAACATGTTTCTGTCACAGGTGATGGTGGGAGGGTAGACTGAGGAGAGCTTTGCCTTCAGGCTCAGCTACCACTTCACTACAACATCTTGAAGGGCATGCTAATTGTTTTTGTTGCATATCCAATTCAAGAGGACGCTGCTCAACTTGCTCACATACTGGAGGCATAAAAGATGTAAAAGGGTGCTTGATAAGTTTATATTTTGCATACCCTGGTTCCAGACTTCTGAATTGCTGCTCACATCTCCATTTTCTTCTCACTGATTCAAATATGTGCTCAAGCAGGGCTTTGTGGACGGAATTAGGAATGGGAACACCGTCTTCCTGTGCCGGTGCCTGAAGAATAGTGACAGAAAAATAGCCGAATCTCACCTGTGAGACCCCTTTGTTTCTGACAGTACATTTGAGAGGCCAAACTTACCCAGATTTTTCAAAAACAGTAGAAAAGTTTATGCTTTTCATCCAGATTCTATGTTCCCGTGTTTCCTGCGGCAAGAGGATTGTGTTCACTACATTATTATTAGCTCGGTTAATGTTTCCACTGAGAGACAAATAAAACTGTAACACCAAAAAGCTACCGATAATGCTGCAGATCAGCTAGAGGCAGCGTGACTTACTAGAAAATTTACTAGAAGAAATTAAAAAAAACATCAGTGCAACAAACAAAAGACCTAACCATGTTAAAGGTAAAAATGTGTCCTGCCATGACAAATATTAACAAAAAAGAGACAGACCTGGAGTACTGTATGCCTCAGTCAAGGTTAAGGTCCCGGCCCCAGTCAACACACTGATTACTCCTGTGCACAGTCCTCCATAAAGTATCATTGCTCAACAGTGACTCACTGAATATCTGTGTTGTTCTGTCTCCTCCAACATGGCCACCCGTAACCATTGGTAACCACATCGAATAAAAACACATTTTCTAGGTGGGGAAAATGTTAGAAAAGGGTTTGACTGCTTTTTTAAAATTATATCCTGTAATCAGACACCAGTTTATTACTTTCTTTGTATAGTTCACACATATGAAAACATGAATGAATTAATAAATTTACAATTTACAAATATACAAAGGTTGAAAATAAAATTGCACATTTACAAGTATACAGAGGTTGAGTGTTATATGAATAAATGCCGACCCTCATGGATACCATACATGATGGATTTCAGAATGAGCATTTACTTTCCAATGCAAGGAAGCCTGTAGTTGAACTCTTTGAAAGAAAACAGAGGGAAAGAAAGTGGAAGGCGAGGAGGAAAAAGGACAAAATGTAAAGAGAAGTAGAAGGTTAGAAGGAGAAAGAGGCGAGAGGGAAAGAGATGTCGGGAGATGAAGACAAAGGAGGAGAGGGAAAAGCATGGCGTGAGGGAGGGAATTAGGGAGTGGATGGGAGGAGAGAGGGAAAGGGGTTGGTGGATGAAGAGATGCAGAGAATGAGGAGGGAGTTGTTGAAATTCCTACAAGACTTTAAGTTTTTAAGATAAAGAAAAACATGATATACCCTTCTGTCATGCCTGCTGAGAAAACGATGAACTGCTTGACAACTTCTCATTCTTAAGTTAAACCTTATTTGAAGGGCGAGTTCACCCAAATTACAAAATATCACACTTTCTGTCTTATGTGGTCTATACCAGAGCAGGTAGTTTTGGATTCTTTATGGTCAGGCTTTGAAATATCTGTCAGGTGAATGGAATTTGTCATTGCAAAATTACAGATTCAAAAGCAGCATTCTGAATTACAGTGCACACCGTGGCTAATTTTACAGTTCTGCATTGATGCATGCAGTACAGGTATTTATGAGTAAAACTTTGTCCATGTACATTCCAGTCAAATAAGTGCAAGTGTATTTTTTTGCTGCAAACAGCAGGAATTTCATCAACAGGAGGTACAGAGGGTTCCCTTTCATCAGTCTTTCTGAAAAGGTGAAACATGAAATATAGTTTCAACTGTAGTTTAAACCAAATGTGTATCTATAACTGTACTTTTTTATTTACACAAAGATATAACAATGATTATTTTGCTAGCATTCAACAACTACACCTCCCATGAGGTTTAGCATGAATACCTCATGGGAGCTGTAGTTGTTGAGTGATACGAAAATACAGACTAATGTTTTTCTTTAGTTACCATAATAACATTTGTAAATATTTCCTAATTTTATACATTTCTATTCAGTTTCCATACACTTTTCCTGTATCTTTTTGTATTGTAAATTCATAGACCTGTCATATTGTCCACTACACTTTACAGGCCTCACTTTTACTATTTTCTTGATTTTATGAAAAGTACGTTTTTCTTTTTTAATGTCATTATTACCTGATGCTTTGGCAATATTGTCTTGTTATATTCATGCCAATAAAGCATATTGAATTGAAAATATATATTTCATAGCTTGTATTCGTACCTAATAGGAAGTATACAGAGAACTACTTTTTTTTATTGCATATGAAAGTCATCACGTACGCGGGCTGCACAAAGTGGAGCACCTTTAATTTCACTGATAAGTATTACAAACAATGAGGCTAACCCACTATTCTCTGTTAATGTTCACCATACAAACATTGTACAACACTCGTTTTCGAGGACTGTGAAGGGCAGTGGTCAGCAGTTTTTATTTATTTTTGTTTGTGCACTAGGTCAGTTACCTCTCAGAGTTGGACCAGGTCCTGGATGTGGATTCCAGCTTCAATCAGTCTTCTGGAATATATTTGTTACAGATTAGAATAAACATTTTTATGAGCACAATGTACACTGTAATGCAAAATAATAAATGTATGGCTACTATTCAGCCTTTGTTAAGATAATGGTTAATTTTAGCCACATATATGAAGCAAAGAGAAGCTTCCTATTTTCTGTCTTTCTATTGCGACGGATACAGTATATTTGATGCTAAATCTATAATGCTTTATATTCATTAAAATGAATACTGCGTAGATGTCATACCAAATGTTAAAATGTGACAACAGAGTTCACAGTGGGAATCAATGCTGCATAAACAGCTGCTGTATCTTCAGCAACATGCTTTAGTTTGCATGTGACAAATATGTGATGAAGTATGCATATATTAGGACATAGTGTTGTTTAAGGTGCATAAGATACACATCTATTGATTCGATTTTCAGGGTGAAATGGGAGCCTTCTAAATTCTATGAATCTTTGCTGCCACAGGACTCGCTTTCCTGGTAGCTCGTCCGACCCCATGACCGTGGTAGAGCTCTCTGGGGCATGTCAAACATTGTGGGTGTCTTTGATGAGCCCAGTGCGTCTGCACATTGTCTGCTCCTCCTCTTTTGGTACCCAACATGACGTGGCCACGTAAACTGGGCTCTAATATAAACGGTTGCTGCAGCTGCAGCCAGGGTACCTTTTGCCAAGCTCTGCTGTCTTTCCAGGCCTCTCCTGGACTAGAGGACTTACCATGAAGCTGCTCTCCCACATTCTGTGTCTCTGCCTGGCCCTGACTCTGGCATGGGCTCATTCGTAAGTATTTTTTTTTATAAGATCTTTTTTTCAGGCGTTTTGGCCTTTATTGGATAGTGGCACCTGAAGAGCAATAGGAAAGGTATGAGAGTGAATGTTGCAGCAAAGGGCCCGGGCTGGAGTCGAACCCAGGCCGGTGTGGACGCTAAGGACTCAGCCTTAGTATATGGTATGCGCTGTACTAGGTGAGCTAGCAGAGCACCCCAGTTGTAAGTAATCTTGCACTTAAACTGAAGGGACAACCACCATGTAGTTTGTAAACTAAAAAACAATATAAATAAATAAGAACAATCATTTTCTTTTTCTGTTCTGTTCAACCAGGCATGAAGAACATGCATCAGGTGAGTTGATGGAAAGCATTCATACTCATTTTATCATCACTAGTTTGACATCTTGGTCATTAGGGAGACATTTCTCATCATCAGTGTTAACACTTTGATGTTCTGCAGCTGTCCTTGACCGTTGTAAAGGCCTTGAGATGGACGCTGTTACAGTGAATGAAGAGGGAATCCCATACTTTTTCAAGGGTAGGTCCCTACATATTGGAATCATGGGTCAAATTCATCATATGATCTCAATACAATGGGAAGTTGCTTGCCTTATGTCCTGTTCTGGTTTCACTGCATGAAGTTTCACAAGTTGTGGAAGAAAATTTGTATTGTTCTAAATCTAAAGGTTGTGTCCCGTATTTCCTAACAGGTGACCATCTGTTCAAGGGCTTCCATGGTAAAGCAGAGCTGTCCAATAAGTCGTTCGCTGAGTTGGATGACCATCACCACCTGGGCCATGTAGACGCTGCTTTCCGCATGCACTACGAGGACAGTCCCTCCCACCACGATCACATGTTCTTCTTCTTGGTACGGTCCAGTGTGTGACTCTTCTGATCTTTCACAATATTAAGAGTATTAAGTATTACTTCCTAAAAATGAACTAGACCTGCAGTGGCCCTTGAACATGGTAGGCATACCAGTGGAGAGATATATTCACTGTGTCAGTGCTGTTTCTGGTGACGCCAGCCTATATGTAACAACTGAAGTTGATTTGGGAATGAAAGATTGATTTCAGTATTTTCTGATCTCATCATAGTCCACTCATTATTAACTGTTATGTAACAGATGTTCAGGTCCCAGATTCAACCACCCTTCTGTAAAGAAAATCACTGCAGTGTGAATTTCTGAAGTTATCTAGCTCAAAATGAAGAAAATAAAGTAGTCATGTATAATCAGATGTGAGAATACCCTTTGTGTAATGGTTCGGTGAAACAAAATTAGTGCACAAATGCATGTCTCTCGGAGAGAGCAGGTATGGTAAAAACAAAGTTTACAAGGTTGTTGAGTTTGGCAACAGGCAAAGAGGTCAGAACAGGTAGGAAGGTGCAGAAGGGCATAAACTGGACTGCAAAACATGCAATTCGAAGCAAGTGGGACAGCAAACAAAAATAAAAGTGGTCAGGTGATGAAGAAAGGCTGAATGACAGTGGGGACTCCTGCTGGACAAAGAGGGAATTGCAGGTTCCAAAAAGAGATTTAGAGGCTGGCAGACCCAACTGCAGAAAGTTCTGAACTTGCTGTCGCCACAACACATTTGCAATCATCAAATTTTTCTGCGCTACCTCCTTTTTGTAAGTCTCCTGGGGTATAAATAAACTGTATAATTGTGTCACCATATATTAATACATTTCTGTATTTTGATTGTGAAAGCATAATTACTTGTCAGTTTAATCTGTTACTCACTGTGATCCTTTGATACAGGACAACAAGGTGTTCAGCTTTTACCAACACAAGCTGGAGGACGGCTACCCCAAGGACATCTCCGAAGTCTTCCCTGGAATCCCCGACCACCTGGACGCTGCCGTGGAGTGTCCCAAGCCACAGTGTGACGAAGACTCTGCTATCTTCTTCAGGGGTCAGTGTGCATTCTTACCTACCTCATTGCAAGAAAACCTTAATCCTTATAACCATAAGTATGTTTGCTTAGGGGTTGCTTTTGTGTTGTGTTTGTGTTTTTTCAGCAGGATATTGAAATGAAATTAGGTGAAAGTGAACAAGTGAAAAATGTTTGTTGTGAATCCTTTTTTATTTTAAGATTCCTTAACATTGCAAGATTGGATATTTTTAAACATTTTTTGCTATTTTCTCATCAGAAACAGCCTTGGTGGAAGATTTTGCTCTCTGAATGCTTCCATTTTTCCTTGAAGCACTATTACTTTGGGGCCTAATTTATTTAATTTACTGTATACATGCTGTAAAGCCCTTTTGATTATGTAATTGTAGGGTGAAGTCTACTTTTGACTACATTGTATTTGAAGTGAAACAATGCTGACTTTAAGCTTTAACTTGAATGTGTTATATCCATATCAGATAAACAGTGTAGGAACTCTACCTGTTTTTATAAATACAGTAGTCCCAAGGGTAAAAAGGGGGTAATAGTCCCACAATACTCACCCAATGAGGATGTCAACACTTCAAACAACCTGAATGCTCAGACCTCATTTTAACCTCATAGCCTCGAGGACATTTCTCAGTATCTTAAGTCATCTGAATAACTTACCAAGAAATATCTCTAACCACCCATGTCATTTTTTGCTGTAGGAGACGACATCTACCACTACAACATCAAAACCAAGGCTGTAGATAAGAAGGAGTTCACGTCCATGCCAAACTGCACATCTGCCTTCCGCTTCATGGAGCACTACTACTGCTTCCACGGACACATGTTCTCCAAGTTTGACCCAAAGACCGGTGAGGTGCACGGCAAATACCCCAAAGAGGCACGCGACTACTTCATGAGATGCTCCAAGTTTAGTAAGTGAAAAATCAACGTCAGTGATTCATAAATCAGACATGAAAAGCAGATGTATATTGTTTTAAGCCAACAATATGTCATATTGATGCAATATCTTAGGATAATCACTGTAAACTCATGAGTCAATGAGTTCACCCTCCATCTCCCTTGTGTGTTTTCCTTCACCGCAGAGGATAAATATGTTGGAAGTGAGCTTTCAGTTGGTCTTTCACTTCTTCCATTATCTTCAATAGCCAAAAACTCTGAAAGTTGTATCTATGTTTATCTCTGAACAGCATGTGTTTTTGCTGTCGATCCAGTAGATTTCCCTCCAAATCGGACACAGTGGCACATTAAAATGCAGTTGAAAGGTCACTCAGGGCTGTCAGTGTTCCCAGGAACGGTCTCCAGGAAGTGTGTCATAATTAATGAAGCGATGACAAAAGTCTGCTTAGCACGTTTGAGTCAGTTTTGAAGCCATGCTGAGCAGAGCTGACAAAGCTGCCGAATCATTAGCATCATGCTTGTTTGCTGTTCAGGTGAAGAGAGCGACCACGTGGAGAGAGAGCGCTGCAGCCGTGTTCACCTGGACGCCATCACATCTGACAACGCTGGGAACTTGTATGCCTTCAGAGGTGAGATCTGATAACAGACTACTCTTTTTGGAAATTGTTTCCCATTGCTTTGGGATCAGAAATGGTAGATTTACAAAGAGTTATGTTCTGGAGCGGCAGCAGTTCGCCAACAAATAGTTCAGACTCTCTATCAGCTGTGTTCAGGTCAAATGCATTTTGGATTGGGTCTAACTAAGTATTCGTGGGTCTTTTTGTACCGTGTCTTACTGTCCTTGGTTCCCTTTTGGAATGTGTCTCTTATTTTGGAAAATACTTGACACACAATGAGTTTGGGTAGGTATTGCAACGATCACCCTGACTAAACAGAGGGACTAAAAGGTTTTTGGAGTGGCAGTTTATCCTTCGAACTGTGTTCATTTTCCAATCTTAGTAGATTTTTACTATTTGCAGCACCTCTAAGCGATTCTCTTGTCTTGCAGGCCACCATTTTCTCCGTAAAGATGCGGGCAATGACACACTGAAGGCGGACACCATCGAGAAGGCCTTCAAGGAGCTGCACAGTGAGGTGGACGCTGTTTTCACTTATGAGGATCACCTCTACATGATCAAGGTAAGCTACAGAGGCAAGCGCACACGCATCATATTGATCCTGTCATCACCTTCTCCTCAAGGTTAAAACGCACAACATTTATTATTTTTTCCCCTCAGGATAACCATATATTCGTTTACAAAGTTGGCGAGCCCCACACCCTCCTGCACGGTTACCCGAAGACTGTGAAGGAGGAGCTGGGCATCGAAGGTCCCATTAATGCCGCATACGTCTGCGAGGATCATCACATTGCTCACATTATCAAAGGTAAATACACAAAGACAGCATCTACGATAACAGGCAAGGTTGATGACAATTCATGAAGGAACTATAGGATCATTTTGAAAATACTAACCTGTGAATGTACAAGCACTGAAACTGGAAATTATGTAAATAGATTTAAGAATATGTATATGAATTTACACGTCTAAACAAGGTTCATTTCAGAATTTTAAAACAGTTAATTTCAGGCAGACGCTACATTCAAGGAACTGACCTTTTATAGAAAATGGTTATAAAGTTAGATTTAAGGCAGAAATGGTTCTGCTGTTTGCAGGAGTTCTCAAAAAATACGATCAGGTAGGCTAAGTTAGTTAAATCAACACATTTTATCTGCTGAACATCAACATCTTAGTATTGTCCCTGTACAGCATTTCAGCATGCTGATGTTAGCCTTTAGCTCAAAACCCAATACAGCTCACAGAGCCGCTAGCGTGCTGTAGACTTTTGTTTACATGTCTGGGTTACAGTACATATAATAATTGTTTCAACAGCATTTCAAGGATTGTATTTCAATATGTAGTCAGGACTTGCTTCACAATGAAATATAGTCCTTGAAATTAAGTTGAAACAAGAGTTATCTGTAACATGAGGTCTAAATAAGTGTCACTTTTCAACCAAAGTTAGCCCAGTTTTGACATCTTTCAACCAGCACATCATCATCAAATAAATGCTTACTGGGAAATAACTTCACTTTATTCACAAAAGACCAGGTCAAAGCATCACTTCTGAATAGGTATTTTACCATTTTTGAACTTTCCACAATTTATAAATAGATCCAGTATCCACTCACATCTCTTCCTGCCTACTGTCCTATACAGGTCAGGACATCTATGATGTGGAGCTGACGGCCAGCCATCGTGTTGCAGGCAACAAGCGCCCAATTTCCCTCTTCAAGAGGGTCGATGCTGCCATGTGCGATTCTACAGGAGTTAAGGTGATCGCAGGCAACCACTTCTACCACTTTAAAAGCACCATGCTGTTTGTTGCTGGCAGGGCCATTCCTGAGCAGCACAAGGTATCGCTGGAGCTGTTCGGCTGTGATCACTAAGAGGCTCACTTGACAGGACTGAATGGATTTTTCAGAATGTCACATACAACACGATGAAAAACGAAGGCACCAACAACATCACGCAGGAGGCACCTAACGACAAGTAGCTAAGCTTTTGACTACATGTACTTACAGACAATGATACAATGTTTCATACTAGTGGTTTCCCTTCTGTGTCTTACCTCAAAATAACCTTCTATCTGTTTTACTTCCTTTTTAAGCTCAGTGGTCCTCTATGTAAAGTGTGCTACCAAGAAGTTGAAGGGTATTACATGTTTTTCTGTGATTCATTTTGTACACTGTTGTTGTGAATAAAGAGGAGAGGCAACAAACAATGCAAGAGTCTACTTTGTCTGGCAAGAAGGGACACTGAGATGGTTACTTAGTGGCACTTTTATTTTATAAGTTTGTAATTTCCTAATTTCCTAGGAAGTGTCCTGGATAGAACAGTGTCATTTATTTTTAATTATATGGAAAATAGAGTCTTGTTTTGGCAAAGTTAAGATTAAGTTACTACATCATAAATTACTACTACAGTAATAACACTAACACATATTCCAAGAGGACGTCAGTGTACCTCAGAAGCTCAACTTGCCACTAAAATTTAAAAAAGAAAAACAGGACCAATAAAATAGGCAACACATAACACAACCTTAAGGTGGCTATACTCAATATTTTTATAATAACAATGTATTAAATGACAATGAAGCTCCAGAGAATTATCACCTAAATCTGCGGCTCCCCTCAGCTTGACAGAGCTTTAAATCAAGTTTCAGCTAATTACTTAACTGTGTGGCCCTCAACTTCACTGTTTTGGTTCACTCTCTTAGCTTCATTTTCACCCGTAGCATGGAATTAATTAATTCATTAAGTGTACTGATTGAACACTGTCTCTATTATCCAGTTCCTCAAGAATTGAATGGGACCTTGGGCACCTTTTCACAATACCAGAACAAGCACAAGTTCTGGCTTCTCACCAGTAGAGGGCACAAGAGTTCCACTTCAGGAACCAGCTTGCTCGTCATGAGAGTAAAACTTCTGGCTTTTGGTCTGTCTTGTTTCTCTCTCCAGCAGAGCGTCACAGATAAGTCAGTGCAGGTGTGATATGACTTTATTCCTCTGAGGTATGCACTGAGACTGAGATTTGCGTTAACCACAGGGAGCTTTGGTTTTTAGACTGAAATGGGGAAGATGCATCAATTGTTCTTCATGTGAACCCCCACAGACCCACTGTAGTTGGCAGAAACCTGTGGTTTTCCATCTGGTGAGGAGTCTCTGCAAAATGATAATGATTTAACGACTTAAACTCTCAGCGGTTCCATCTTTCCAACCATGCAGTACGATCAGGCATTGTTCAAACCCGCATAACTCAATTTACACTTCTAGGTCAAGAGTTTACAAAGATACCAAATATGTCAGGCGTTTTTCTAAATCAAAAGATATACATGGCTCAAACAAGTTCTTTGGGTGCACAAGCCTAATAATAAATATTCAAGCTTTAAGGCCTTCTTGCTGCTGTCTTAATATTTTACCGGGTCAAAACTTGACTTGACTTGAATGTTTTAGAGAGTCAAGTCTGAAGTCAACAAAGCCTCAGAGAAGTAAATTCTCAAATCCTCATTTTTATTACTTGAAGTCTGACTCCAAGTGTCCAATGTACAGCTCTGCTCAAATCAACAAAACCTATTTCATTCAATGTGAAACAGTGGTTTAAATTTTACTTTAATAAAAAAATCACTTTTCAGAAAAGCCAGGCCTAACAAGAAGATCATTAACAACGGCTTTGCAGTGATTTCGGGGTTCTCCCTCCCGTCCTCAGTGACCTGCTGTGCATCACGCAGCTCTAAACTGAGGCAATGGGGTGATGTCAGCTTCATGACCAGGGCTGAAGCCTCTGATAACAGCACGCTTCATTGGATCACACAATCCCTTACTTCACCCCACTGCCTGCTGGGATGACAATGGGGGGAGAAACACTGAGGCCCTTCACCAGCACTGATATGATGCCACACTAAACTACACAGGCTGCCAGCCCAACAACACACATACATCAAATCTGGGTAATGCGTCTAATGAGAAGAACATGTTTTGAGATAGAAAGCGCAAGGCCAGTAGTTTCTTTTAATCTTTTAGTCTGCACTTGGATAAAAGTATCTAGTTTAATCGTGAACGGGCAGTGCAGATGCCACTGGAGACCTGTAACGGCTCAATAACACAGCAAGCAAAGCAGATAAAAGTATACTTGGTCAAAAACATGGCGGAGGTCAGCACAGGCAACCAGGTCAAAAAGTGAATAAACAAGTAGGTAAAAATCCCCCAAAATTCAGGGAGGATACCAAGACAAGAGAGCTGTAACACTGTAGCTGGGATTGCACAATAAAAGATCTGCCAAAAGGTCATGATTAAAGGGCAGGTATACACTCAGTTTCCAGTTTATTAGGTGCAATAAATCCTCTCTTCATGAAGGTTATAATGTTCAGTTTTTTGTCGAAACTGTTTTAGAGAGGTGTTGATTCAAATGTATGATCATTTCGAAGGCAGCAGTTTGTGGTGCTGTTGAATTGTATTGCGTTATACAGCATTGACAGGTGTTTCTATTATTTTGTCCACAACATTTATATCAGTGTGGGTGGGCTGAATAACAGTTCAAAAGCACCACAAACTACAGCCTCCAAAATGATCCTGAAGTTGAATCAACACCTCTCATCGCTCAGACCTGCTTTAGAAATCATCAGTAACTTTCACTTTCACTTTCACACGTCTTTGGTTGTGTCAAAATGTTTTATGCAATAAATCACACGACACTCACACACACACACACACACACACACACACACACACATATGTACTGCCTTTGTGGCTATCCATGCTTCTTTTTTTTTTTTGTGCTCCAGTACGGACAAACAGCCGTTGGACTGTCTGTGGCCATGTACAGTATGCTTGTGCGTGTGTGTGTGTGTGTGTGTGTGTGTGTGTATGCATGCATGTGAGTTGTCTCATTGCTGTTTGTGATGCTGCTTAATTAACTGGACTGGGAGGGTTGACGGACATCTGCTCTCAGCCTGTCGTTTAGGGTAGCTTGACCCCCAGTAAGCATGTGTGTGTGTGTGTGTGTGTGTGTGTAGAACAAGCAGGTATGGACATTGGCCAAGACTGCCAGATAAACGTTGGATCTCATGACCAGATGGTGCCAGCTAGCGTCCCCTCTGTAGACTGGTGACCGCTAAAAACACTCCCTCAGATGTAACCCCGGTGCCCTGCATCAAACTGTCAGAGAGAGCAGCGAACCAGTCTGGTAAAGACACACAGAAAGGACCAAAACACACACACACACACACACACACACACACACACACACACACATGCCTGCACAACAACATGATGCAGATAAAGCTCAGGGAAAAAGCCCTTTAGGACAGTTGTTTTTAAAGTATTTCAGTGCACAACTAGTTTGGCTGCTTACATTTATTGTGGTAAAGAAATGTCTTGTTGATGAAAAAAAATCTGTATTAAAAGATGTTATCAGTAAAATATGAATCTAAACAACCAAAAACTGATGGAAATTAGTTTTGCTTTTTTCATAAATTTGTGATCTGATTTACAAATTTAAAGAGTCCTGCTTGTAGATCACTGATACAGCACTTCAAAGATAGGAGGCAAATAATCACATCACAGAAATGTTTATCACAATGGTTCCCAACTGTTGGGTTGTGGGCCAAAAGTGGACTGCATGTCCACTTTGAGGAGGCAGCGAGCAAGAGGGTCAACTCAAAACAATACAATACAACTTAATAATACAACAAAAGTGTAGCAAATTTCTGGTCAAATAATTTTAGCGTTGCAACCTGAAAGAAATAGCCCTCTAATTTCATTGCGATTTAAGCCCCAATTGCACTTTATTTACTTCAGGTTTCATTGTGTGCAACTGGATGGGTGTTATTTGACTTAATGACTAAGGAGAAATGTGGACCTGAGGCATGACCAGATAGAAACCACTGGTTTTAGACTAAGAGTACGCTCACATTAAATTTGTAAAAGCATCTTTTTCTCTCTGTTTCAGCCCTCCGTCCAGACTAAAACAGCATTTGTCTCCCCCCCCCCCCAAAATGGAGCTTTTCCAAAGCAGCCTCCAGAGTGTGTAAGTTGTAAAACACTGGCTTGGTGTTTCAGTGTTTACGGGGTAAACAGAGCTTTTGCAAAACGATGCCCACTGAGGGTCTGGGTGGCTGTGATGTGCAGTTTGATTGTTTGCCAACTGAAAAGAGGGCGAAGAAGAAGAAGAAGTAGAGAGTTAGCCGTTTTTTCAGGTTGTTCAGGTGCAGACAGAGATCTCTACTAAAACGACCTGGAAATGCTAATGTGGACGCTAATTGTTTTCACATGAAAACAGCGTTTTAAAATTTAGACATTAGGCATTAAGAAATGTTACTAAATTGAACTGGTAATTATTCACATCTTCATTAAATAGGCCTACAGGCATAGTGTTAGACAAAGCACTGAAGTCGTGCTTGCGTTAGTTGTTTGGCATCAACTGTTTCATTCACGCTTCAAAATCACTGGTGTGTCCATCCGCTTGGTAGGTTTGGCTTCCACCTGACTAGTCACATCAGTCTTATTCATGCCGCAGCTCCCTCCACCAATCTGACCGCCGGCTTATGATCCACGTTTTTGGCATTGTTGATTTAGCTTAGATTAGATGTATGCTTATTAAGGGGGGATTAGTCTTCTCAGCAAATACATCGTTGCTGCTCTATTTCCCCGGAAGCTTCCTCAAAAAAGCAGAGCCTTTTCCACCAAATCTAACTGTGTAATCATTTCCTGTAAATAAGAATCTTAAGAATCTTTGACTGAAATGTATTTCTATCCTTGATTTTAATCGATGCCAAAGCCTGTCAGTCAAAATGATCTTCATTCGGCCAGTTTTTTTTTTATACCTATTACTTGTTCGGACTCATGGTGTTCCTTCACACACTTCATCAAGTGAAAAAAATCAGATTTTTTCCCAGGACCACATGCAAGAACAGAGCCCCATATCAGGGTTCGCTGCCTGGCTTCAAGCTATATATCAAGGTTATCTTACCCACCAGCCAGGATCAGTAAAGCTTACTAGTAGTAGAAGGAGGCCAGAACACATCTCTTCCTAATTTAGAAAAACATGCTTTCAAATAAATAAAAATCCAAACAGATTCTTCACTCCTTTGTCTCATGTTACCTTCTTCTCTCCCTTTTTCTCTTCACCTTCCATTCCTCCACTCCTCCTTCCTTCATCAGTCTATACTTTAAACTTTTTCTCTGCCTCCCTGTCTGTCTTAATCTGCTTCTCTCTGCAGTTGGCTGTGTGCCTGGACTTTGCTCTGCTGCTGTTTTTGCTGCCTTGCTGTGAGCAGTCTCCCACTCCCTCCCTCCCTCCCTGAAGTTGCCACCACCTCCACATCTCCTCCTATCACCTCCTCCTCTCCTGTATCCCTCTAACCGTCCTCCTCCCTCTCCCCTTCCTCCTCCACCTCCTCCTCCACAGTGTCTTGTGGATTGGGTTGTGCGGAGCTGTCAGTCCCTGGCTGGGCCTGCCAAGCTGCACGTCCTGGTCAGAGGGGAGGCCGGGGCAAATGGTCGGGGCGTCGTTGTGGGTCCGGCCGACCTCCCACCACTGAGCAGCGGACCCCCTCAACAGATTGAGCCTCCAGCTGGCCGGCACGGGGCCCGCCATGGCCCCATGCTGAGGGCACACATGCCACAAAGCACAAATTCCCACTTGCACACAAACAGGCACACATACACTAACACACTAAGACGCAAACATGCATGCAGACACACAAACACCAATCTGCAGAGGACTCACTCATTCACTGAAGTTTAAGGAAAAATCCTATTCTAAACACAAGGGTATCTCAATTGTCAACTTTACACAAACTAAAAAATATTTCAGCTGTATTGCAATTCATTTTTGAGCCATCTAATCAGTCCCTTCAGGGTCTCACAGAGCTTTTTGTGATTACAGTATTGCAGTCAAAAGTGACTCAATCTGCGACAGCTTTTCTGATTCTTCATCTTTTTAAAAAAATATATAGTCTGCTTTAAAAACTGTTCAGATATTATTGATAATCATGAAATAATATAAGTTCCAGTGAGAGTAAAAATGACTTTAGGAATCTCTTAAGATCTCTGTAACACGTGGCCTGGGTGCATGTGCTGCAGGAATTAGACGAGTTCAGCAGTCCTTTCCATCATAGTAACAGGGAAGTCTCTGTGTGGATGTTTAAGTTTGATTTTTATTTGACCTTGGCTTCTAAAAGTGGCTAAAAAAATTGTTGTGTTAAAAATGGCAAATATTTTCCAAATTGCATTTTTTTTTTTTGTGGAAAAAGTGTGGCTATTTGAAAGAATTGCAAGATCTTACAGCTACTGCAAGGATTGGTCGAATTTGCATTAATTCTTGCCTTCACAAGTTATTAGATCCCCAGGAACACTGTCTAATTGTTTAAAACAGATCTCACAAACCCAGTGGGTGAAGAAAAATCACAACCTCTATGTACTTCTGCTCCAAAACTGTCATGTTATGCATACAGGTTTTGTTTAAACATACAGAATTTTGTCTTTAATTACAATAAAGATCCCAAAGTTTCCAAAGAACTAAATCAGGCAGAATTTGGGGGAAGGGTGTATAAATAGTGCACATTATTGTATACACATATATAAAATGTATATGTATATATAAATATTATTTAATATTCCCCTGTTATGTATTGGTCCACTCATAAAATGTACATGCTTCACTCAGCTTCATAATAAATTAGAAATATAAGAAGACATCATCAACTGTGGGAGTTATTCTTTGTTTATGCTCTGTAACTGTAGTATTGTGTTGTTGTAAACATAGTCATACTTTGTTAGGCAGCCACTCTACCTATCTGTCCTTCCTCTCATTTACAGTTTATTCCCAGTTTGTCTACGTTGAGTTCACTACCTCTCTCTCTCTCTCAGACAGGTAAAATTCTCATCCTGTCTTCATTAGCTACACTTGCAGAGGGAGGTTTCCTGCCTGCCAAGGTCCTCTGGGCCCCCAGACACCAGTGCAGAGGCCTCCAGGGGCCAGAGGAGCCAGGCTGCACACTGTCGGTCTGCAGTCTGTTCTCCAGTTGTGACAGCGAACGCATCCTTATGATGACAATTAGTGGCTGTTAGAGAGCACAGATGAGCAGGGGAGGCAGGAGAGAAAGAGGGGGGGGAGGAAGAAGAGGAGGAGGAGGAGGAAAAGAGAGGGCGAGGGAGGGGGGGGGCAGGTGGCGCAAAAAGCAGGACACAATTAACAAACATGGGAAAAATACCCACTAATGAGGATGGGCAAAGCTCAGGGGACCTGGTGAGATGGAGGGGTGAGGGAGGGGAGGAGGGATTATGACTTTAACTCTACATCAGGGGAGCAGGGGGGAGGAAGGGGAGAGGAGCAGGAGTTACTTTGTGACAACACACATGTGAGGTTGAAAGACTAAGAAAGGACACTCTTCTTCATGGGTCTTCACAGGTCTCCTCGATGCCTGGTAACTGAGACCTGATCTGGGACCCGAGTTGGGCCGGATCCAAATTAAATTCAGTCTAATTGGGTTGGTATAGAGTGTATTGCTGCAGGTCTCAGGTCTGTGTCAATACATCTAATGCTCGAGTGGATCTGAGCTGACTTCAGCTCTGATCATGTGGTGTGTCGCCATCATCACAGGAGAAAGATTTGTTCGTTTTTTTATTTCGAGACGGAGAGTATGAACTGTGAAGTGTCGGGAAAATTGACATGAAAAATGCCAGCATAGGTCGTTTCAGCAAGTGCCCCGTTGACATACTATTACTGTATGTTTACGTTCAAGTGACAACGCCCTCTAGTGGCGAGAGCCAAGGAGGAAGTTAGGCAACGTTATTAGAGAGTGACAAAGTCAACAAAATGTCCAACTGCTGTTCGTTTCCTGTTTCCAACCTACAGTCAACGTTGTTTTTTTTTAAGGCATGACCAAAATCATTCCATAACCTTAACCAAGTGATTATTATTGTAACCATGACGATGAAGGTCCCCTAACCTTAACAAAATAGTCAATTTAACCCAAACCATGATCTTTCCCTAAACCTAACCAAGTCGTGTTTGTGCTTAAACCTAACCAAGCCTTTACACTACCGTTCATAAGCATCATAAATCAACATCATTTTCAACATCATCATCATTTTAAGTGATTTGTAACAGATTTGGAAAGCACAGACAAATGATGTAATCCTACTGATAGAAGCGGAAATCTGAAAACACTTATATGTGTTGCTCAAGAGGCCATGGACAGACGACGTATTTAGTCATTTAACTTAGAGGAGTTGATGGGGAAACTACACGTATGCCTTCTCTTTATGTGTGTTGGGTTTAGGTAGGTTTCCCACAGGTCTGTTTAAGTTCAGGTCCAAATTCTGCGTGTGAAGACCTTGACTCAAAGACTCACGATCCTACGTTTTATCAGTGCATATGAAAAGACAAGCTGTTGCCACATGAGCTGCATTGCATACTTGCCTAATAATTTGTGTGCATTTCCATACATACATTTGATGAGTGCTTTATCATCCCTGGCCAACACTAAAATATATTCCTTGAGAACTTTCAATTTTGCATAATGAAAACTTAGCATGGCGACTAGCAGTGGTTCATTCTCTATTAGTTTCTCTTCAAAACCTTCTGCCATTGTTGCTGTTTGTTCAGAGTCTCCTGCTAACCGTACCTCAAATGTTGATATACTGCAGTGCCCCCCACCGTTAATGGGTTAACATCTTGTGGATGCATAGTTTTAATTCCTGAGGACACACACAACCAGTGCTCTGAAGGAACACAGGATATAAAGGGTAGCCATCATGTACATACAAATGCAAGTATATCAGCCTTCTAAGGCTGCCAGCAACTTGCTGCTGGGTTGGACTGAGTCAGTGAGAGTGGGAGTTCAGCTTATTGTCAGTACAACATTATAAAATCTGTCTGTGAGAAAAGAGACTGATACATTCATGCTGAACCCAAAGCACAGACTTTGCAACTTTTGAGTGAAGAAATGGCACATACTTAGCACATACTTCCTCATTCAAATGAAAACTTGAATTTATAAGCAATCAAACACAGTCATCCTCAATATATTCAGAGGTTTCTTTTCTTTTTTCTAAATCCTGAACCCTAAAATATCAATAGATATTTGGCCTGAGGTGATCACCAGTGTCATTAAAAAGGCACCTGTTTACTGTAGGAGAGGGGCTCGTTACTCAAACTGTTAGAGGCCTTTCTGTGGAGTTTAAACACACCCATAATTATACAACAGGTTGGCACTGCAAGTCAACAATCAACAACTCATCAAAACCTTTTTTTACCCATTAAGAAATGTGTTCCTTTCACTACAAATCCCTCACTGGTGACTAAGCCTCTGTCGTATAAAAAAATAGATATTTGTTTTGTTACGACTTATTTTTGTAATTTTTACCCCCATTTCTATCGGCTATGATAATGCCTGCCTTACTGTCTGACTTCTTTTTAGCAATGTTACAGATTTCAGCAATTAACTTGGTGAGCACATTGTTTTTATTGATAGAACCAAACTATGAAATTAAGACCCAAGTTGTAATAAACTGAAATGATTCTTTAAGGCAGGTAAATCTTAATTAAGTTAAGTCAAGAGGAGTCCAAGCCAAGTTTCAAGTACTAATATTCCTGATTTAAAGGGGTCTTACGTATGTATCCTTTGCTGAAAAGTGGCAATTGCGGGATAATGGTAAATGCCTTAAATAATTAATATAAACGCAGACCATAAGACTAATTTAGTAATTTCCCCTAAAAGTGAATACTTTGTGCATATTAAGTTTAAGGGCCTTTTAAAGTATAAAATTACATTTTAAAAAATTACAAAAATGACCTCCAAAGCCCACATATTCCAAAAATGACTTTAAATTTCAATACTTCTCTGTCAAAATTCACATTCACGGTGTCTCAGAAATTTGTTCAATGAAGTTTTGAGGATGAAAAAGAAAAGTTGTTTGTATTGTCCTCAGATGAACCCATAGAATCTCTTACAGCCAGTCAAACAGTGCGGAGCGGTGTAGGAGCGATTGCCTGCAGGATCATGTGTGATGTAATGCTGCTTGCATCACACTGTATCTCCCCCAGCTGATGACAGCCAGGCCTGTTTCCCCCTGCCAGCACATCCCAGCTGCTATGAGGCAATGTAGTCTGCCAGGCACAATACGGCATGTCAGCCCTCAACAATGGAGGACTTGTGCTCCCTGGATGGCATCATTGTCACAGTTTTTTCTTTTTGTTTGTTTTTTTTTTTTTTTGAGGGAGGGAGGGAGGACTTTTGTGAATTGTTGTTGTTTTTGTTATTGTTGTTTTAGCTACACGTCTCTCTAGGTTAGCAAGTTATTAACCCTTGTATTGTTGGCTGGGAGACAATAGATGCGGTGCGTGATGATGCACAGCTCATACACAGGCTGGATGTGGGTCATGGGAAGAAGAAGGGGTATGATGGTGTCGTGGGACTGCAGAGAATCTGTACTTTAAGTTTAAGGGACGCCAAAACCAGGTCAGTAGAGTCAGACACAGTACGCCAAGCTGGAGTTCACCTAAAGAGAAAACCAGAGCTGGAGACTTGAGTTGGACTTAAAGCGAGACTATGTAACTTTGGAAATTCATAAACAGTAAAGCATGACCTTGCTCAATTTAACACGGGGGCATTAGTTTCCATATCTGTACTTGGTCTGGTATGACCAGTAGCTTATGGTGGCTCATTTTAGAAAACTTTAAATATATATTTCTGTGTGATATTATTGAGTTACTTTGCTGTCTTAAGAGGTTTTCCCCATAGTTTGCAAATTAAGGAAAATTTGAGGCATTTCAATTCAGAGAGTAAGTGATCCTGAGTTTATACTGAGTGTATCTATACAGATTTTGAGAGGATTAAGATTCTTTTTTTAGCTTTTCTAAGGGATGTTTGCCTGCTAAAGGTTTAGTATGACATGTTTCCTACAAATAAAATATATATTTTTTATCACTAATGCACAACAACATTTTTTCCAGCATGAATTCACCTGCAACTGTGTTTTCCCCACTTTGATGCTCTGCAGAAATTCTTGCCAAAACTATTGAATGTTTACATGTTGCACTTTGGGCAGTTGTGTTAGAATTATTCTTTCTCAAACAATAATCATTTTGCATGGGTTTCTTCCAGGTACTCCACTTTCCTCCTGCAGTCCTAAGACAAGGAGTTAAGGTGAATTGGCATCTTCTGTCAGGAGGCAGGTTTGAAAAGGAGGAGATAAAAGTTGTATTTACAAGTTGCAAGAAACACCCACATGACCCCTGTTCTTGTTCACCTGCATGCAGCTAACCCTAACCCAGTGGGAAAAGATGATGGTATAACAAACAACCCTTAAAGGTCAGAATCTACACTTACACTTAACTTATTATTATAGATTATGTACTTAATTTATTTAATGTTGTCATTTTCTTTCTCCATATTGTATTTCTACCACTTCCCACTCTGTTTATATGACACCTACATCTATCTGTCCTGAACTCTTCCTGAGGTTTCTCCCCTTTTTGTCCCATTGGAGGTTTTCCCCTGTACAAATCAAGGGTCTAAGCACGGTACCACAGGTTGTACAAATTGTAAAGATCTTTGAGAGAAAGACAATTGAAATAAACTTGACTTGATAGCTACATGCTATGAGCTAAGAGTTATTTGTTAAAATTACGAGAATAAACTGATACTCAAAAGTTCTGACCTCGAGGGATTAAATCATCTTCAGATGAATAAACATGTTGCTTAAAGTAATCAAACACAGACTTTAAAAAAGAATGTAGAAAATAACTAAATTTATCAAAACAAATATTAGTAATCTTTCATCTATGCACAAGCCAACTCCATGAGAGTAAGGTCAGTGTATTTGTGTGTGTGTGATACTTGTACTTGTTTCAAGCCTTGTAAAATACACAGAATTTAATGTCTACAAGTCATGATGCAATTAAAATAATGTCTCCCCATTATCTGTATGCAAACAAAATTAGCTACAGGGCTGTTCTGTCAGTTTTGAACTGATAAAAATGTTGACCTAATCGCTGCACTTACCACACACACACACACACACACACAAGCATGCACAGATGCACACAGACAAACAGACACACACACACTTTTCTCAGGCAGGTCCTAATTGCCTATAAATGTCAGTGTGAGTCAGTGTGCGATTGTCTTCTGGTAAATTAACTGGTGGGACTGGCACCTCCTCATTAGACAAGAGATACACGACACAGTGAGAACACAACACACTGGTCAACACTCAGTTTGCAGCTACTGGCTACAACCCTGAACTCCCCTGGGATTTTATCAAAGACAGAAAGAGGTGGTGTGTGTGTGTGTGTGTGTGTGTGTGTGTGTGTGTGTGTGTGTGTGTGTGTGCATACGTCTGTATGATACGCGTATACATTTTGTATTCATGCAATTGTGCTTGTGTGTGCATCTGAGTCCTCCTGAGGGAAATTAGTCGTCTCTACCCTGCTCCATCTCCAGGTCCGTCCCTGATGTTTTCTCTCTCTGCCAGGACACTCCCACTCCCATCGGGCCCACACTGTGGCTAATTGCTAAATACACTGGCTGTTGTTTCAGATGTTGCCAACAGTCTCTGTAGAAATGACTGCCATTCAGGCTAATAGGGAAACAATATCCAGAAACATGGGTCTCTATAGTTTTAAGCTGTCTTTTACAGAACAAGTGCTGATCTGTGAGTTACAAGTTGAGACGATCACATAAACGTTACTTTGTCTTAGACATCAAGGTTCAGGCTTCTGCAAAGGAGGTTATGTTTTTGGTCCCATTTGTTTGACTGTTTAGGTTTGTTTATTATCAGAATATCATAAACTGAATTTACCTGAATTAAAACAATGACTAAGAGTCTGCAGCCATGCCAGCAGCTATGTGAGGCTGCACTTTGGCACAGCAATGCTTTGAGCAAAATGCTAACATCAGCATGCTAACATGCTCACAATGACAATGTTATTTGTCTTTATTTGTGTATATAATAAAATAAAACAAAAGAAGAGAAATATACAATAACATAAGAAAATACACAGGTGGGATGAAAAAAACCCCTGAGGGCTTGTAAAAGTAACCCACCTAACGTTGTTGACATGCTGATGTTTAGCAGGTATAATGTTCACCATTTTAGCTAAGCATGTTAGCATGCTACCATTGGCTTATTAGCAGGATAACAAAGTGCAGGGGAGGGGAATGTCATTACTTTTGCAGGTATTTGGTTATAAACCAAAGTATTGGACAAAGTGAAATTTTGACCTGATGATGGCGCTAGATGAAGAGTCAGGTGATGACCGAAGTGATTACAATTCATCCTGAGGGGAATTAAATGGCTCCATCCAATAGTTGTTGAGACATTTCACTAAAAACAATACCAAGGGGGTAAAGTCAGTAGGATTCCTCCTCTGGAAACCATGAACGTCTACCAAATTGTCAATCCATCGAATAGTTGTGGAGATATTTCAGTCAGGACCAAATTGGTGGACTGACCAACAGACCGGCAGTGCCATCCACAGAGCCATTCATGGCTAAAAAAAAACAAATGTATCCCGAGACTGTCTGCACTGTGATGCATGTATGATTCTTTTGAGCTCATTCGCAAAACATTATTCATATCAGTGACTGAATGGATCTGTAGCTTTTCTCCTTGACCAGCATCACTTTGTGAGAGCTCACACAGAGCACAGCGCCACTCTTCACAGCGCTCTGTGAACTTTAGCCACTTGTTTCCATCTCCCTCCCTCTCACGCCTCCCACCAGCAGCCAGCGTTGGTTTCTTTCAACCAACACTACAATTTGTCTCTCACCTTAACCAAGCAGTTTTAGGTACCTAAATCTTAACAAACCTTAATCATATGTTGCAGATCAGAAAAACGTTTGTAGGGATTATTTAGGAAGGCGATGAATACCAACATATTTTAAGATGATTTGTTGGTCTGCACGACTTTCTCCGGTTTTGTTGAATATTAGTCTATCTTTTAGAAAGGCTGACAGAAAAGAGAATGAGGTTCAGTGTTGATGCTGCAGATTATTAAACCATTTTCTTTTATGGTCTTTATAGCTGCAAAGGAAATGTCTCAACATGGTGTCATAAACATTTGGTCAGCAATGATCAAATTCACCATCAAGTGAAAAAATAGGACCAGAAACGTACATTTGATTTTTAATAGTCTTTCTTGTGGTTATGTAACAGGATTTCAGAATATTATTTTATCAAAAATCCAGCTGTTTTTGTTTCCACGTGAGGCAACCAAAGAGATTTATTTATTATCTGGTGCTAATTTTCCAACTGAAAATGCGTTGTCTGTCATTTCTGTGTAAAACAAACAAGCATTGAAACAGTTGCTGCTCCTTGAAACGAGTGTGAGAATAGAAGGTTTTCAGGCTCAGCAGCATGTATGAGCCATCTGTTAGACAGTGAATGTGCCTCTGCTTCCTTCACTGTGACAGCTCTCACTGTGAATTACACTGTTACCGCCAACTGTCTCTCATACTGAAAACAGGGACGTCTCTGTATACAGTATGCTGATGGTACACAGATTATAGTGGTCAGCCTGTCGCTCATAGTCCAAGAAAGAAAGAAAGAAAGACAGAAATAAAGAAAAGAAAAAGACAGAAAGAAAGAAGTGACACCATTCAGACTGTCATATGAGTGTCTTCTCTGTGGGTTTGGATGCAGGTGTGAGTTTTCGTCTCTCAGGCTGTGTTGTCTTTGTTTTGGATGACACGCTGAATAAGGACAAAGCACACACGTGCACACGCACACAAAACCAGCCTGTGTTCACTAGTCAATACCAGCATGAAGACAGTTTCTGTGTATCCTCCTGAGGAAGACGTAATCTAATTAAAAATGTTGATGGTTTACACGTGGTTTTTTCCCCCCTCATATGTACGACTGCTTATATCGTGCATTTGAATGAAATCATTTTACAGATTTCCACCGAAATCAAGTCAAAGATGGCGCAGTATTTCTTCCTCGCTCAATGACTGGTGTGCTCCTCAGCAGCATCACGCTCGGTGCTGCCACTGGTGGATGAAAGCTGTATTACAACAGTCTATGTTTGATCAGTTATTATTGGAATTGACTGCACTGGACACAATGCTCCTGAGCGGCACTCTAAACTGCGAAATCTGATGCCATCTTTGATTTATCATGAGTTGTATTGACTTTAAGGGAAATCCCTTTTATTTGGAGTAATGCTGGATTTATAATCAATGCAAGGGGTTAACGTGAGTCCTGCCGTACATGCCTACAGTACAGGTTTTAACTTAAGGTAGAACGTCAGATTTTACCTGTTTATATCACCACAGCGACACTAGACGCATGTATCTTACATGATCACGCTGTATTGTGCTTTAATTTATATTCCCCACAGTATTTCTATAATTTACTATGTGATACAAAACAACAGTGATTACATACGTAACTTATGACGTTATTTTGCCATGTCTCATTACTGAATAGGAGACTACTGCAGTGCAATCACTGTGTTTACGTTCATTCGTTCATACAGAAAGGCGTTCGCAGTGAACAGAAGGTTTGCAGTGGAGATGGCTTTGCTAGTTGTGTGTTACTGAAAAGGAGAAGACGACTGAGTCTATCTTAAACTTCCTTAATGTTGTGTTCACTCTCAACAATTTCCACCGCCATCAGAAACTTGTAGGAGAAAACACAGCCAGACCAATCACAGTTCTTGCGGTCCCTACATGGTTTCACCGTAGCTGCCAAAGCGGAGCATGTCGGCTAAACACACCATAACCTTGGAGCCTAGCATATGTACAGCGTAACCCCTTAACGCAAAAGTATAAATCCTTAGTAATGTTTTTGTTACTTTACACCCACCTGACATTGACTGTTTATCTCCCAACAAGTTGTTAAGAATTGTTTAAATTTTCAGCCTTCCTAATGTAATAAATCTCATGAATGACATGACATGTCAACTGCTGACTTCAAAGAATATTCAAGAAAATTCAAAAAGTGCACAAAGAAAGTAAAGAGAATGACACAAACATGCAAAGAGACAGAAACACAAACACACACACACACACGCGCGCACACACAATGTGAAGCCCCAGACAGAGAAGGAGGATGTGTCTGAAGGCGACAGACTTTCTTTATTCTTTCTCTCTTTTTGTGTTCTCTCTCTCGCTCTCTCTCTCTCTCTCTCTCTCACACACACACACACACACACACACACACACACACACGCACACACACACAGAGGCATCTCTCTTCTGCAGCAGCCTTTCAATACTCAACTGTCACTGAGACTGTATGGTGACCCGATCTTATTCTGCTGGTACACACATGCGTGCATACACAGACACACACACACCCTTTGTCCCTACTCCATATATAGTCTCTTTAGATTTAAAGCTGTGTGTGTGTTTAGGTGTGTGTGTGTGTTGGTGTGTGTCAGTAGGAAAGCACAGGGATGCCCCCTGACAGTGCTTTTTGTTGATCTTCGTCATGTTATTGCTAATAGAGGAATTACTTTGTGTTGCAATGGGCCACTGGGTCATATTTATAATCTCTCTGTGAATGTAGTGGTGCTGCAACTAACTATTAATTGCATTATCGATCATCATTAAAATCATTAATCCTCTTTGTCCGTTTGGCTAGCTTGTCCATCACAGTTGTGCACCAGGTCATTTTTGTTCTTCCAGGTTTTCTTTTGTCTACAAAATATCAGGAAATTGTGAAAAATCAAACTGCTGGGTTTGTCGGACCAAAAGTCCAAAATCGAAAGATATTCAAATTACAATGATATAAAACAAGAGATCCTCGCAATTGAGAAGCTGTAACAAACAAATATTTGACATTTGTGCTTTGCCAAATGAGCCATAATGTCTAATCAACCATCACAGTTATTATTGATTCATTTTGTCAATTGACTAAACATTTACCAAAGTGCAAAACATAAACAAACTTATAATGCTAAATATAAGTAATTTAGCCTAAGCTCTAACAAATTGTTGACGTTTTTAACATGTAAATCACTCGGTAGGATGGACATTTCTGCACTGTGTGAGTTAGCACATGTATGACAGTGGGGTGGCTGTGTGTTTTGGGGGTGGCAGCAGTGTGTGTGTGTGTGTGTGTGTGTGTTTGTGTGTGTGTAGCACAATGTTTGTACTGTGGGGGTATGCAGACAGATGGCCGGGACACTTGTACGTCTGTGGTTGAACAGTCTCACCATTGTTTGTGTCACAGAGAGAGCGGATTGTTTTGGCGGCCCATCACACTGTAGTGTCTGTAAATCTCACATGTCCTGAGCACCAAAACACACTCTGACTCCCATAATGTGGCATTTATCTCCAAACCTGACCTTTATTGTGTTTTAAGACCCCATTTTTAAACCCAACCCTTTTCTTTTACATTAGATTATATTAGCCATGAACCCAAGTTTAACATAACCCATGTTATCAGTAGATTACGTAGGGTTTTACTTGCTATGTCTTATGACAACAGGCTAGTAACACAAGCAGGCCGTCAAAACCAGATCTTTGTGAAATTATAAGCAATAGGTTTTATATTGTACCTTTGGGGTGACCTGGAACACCAACTGCTAGCCAGCCTTTATTGTGCCAGGCTTTATGTCCATCACTGGTTTACTTCTGATCAAGTATCCTTGGCAAGTAGTCCACCTTGTTCTCTCCCTGTGTTTCCTTTTGTTTTCAACTCTTAACTACCCAATAAAGACAAAATGCTTTAAAAATAATCCTTAAAAATATTATTATATATAATATATTTTGCATGTTCCTGCAAGCCCTCATACCAAAGACGACTCAAATGAACATTTTCGGATCTGCCACCTCTACAACAAACAGCACCACTCCTCCTGTGGTTCAGACTAAAGCAAGAGAAACATGCTTTCAACATGCATTCGTGTTAAATATATTTAAGAAGTGAGGCAAACTTTTAATAAGCAGTGACACATTGTCATATCCTCCGTTGTCACATCCTTCATTTTGCACTATGCTGACGATGTTCAGCTCTACCGGTCCACACAGACCCTCCCAACTGCCACCTGCTATACCCTCACCACCTGCTTGACAGATGTTTAAAAAAAATGCAAAACTGGCTCCACATTAACACCCTCCCTACAAGACTGCAACCTTGGCGTTAACCACAACCCCGACCCGCTCTTTCCTCCCTCAGATCACCGTTTACTGCTGCAGAATCACTCATCCAGGCTTTCGCAACATCCAGGCTCGATTATTGCAACAGCATCTTCTATGGCAACACTACCAAAGCCCTTAACAAACTCCACTGGCCATTTGTTTACTCACTTGGGAGACCATATCACACCAGTTCTCCCACAACCCTCACTGGTTTCCTGAATCAACTATAAAATCCATCTCATGACCTACAAGACCCTCAATAACTTAACTGTAACTCCATAGCTCTGTGATCTCCTCCACCAGTCCTCCACCCCCTCGTTGCCTCAGGTCCAACGATGCCAAGGTCTTTCAGTCATCTTCCTCATCTTGTAGGTGTGCTGTCTTTTGTGTTGTAAAGTGTCTTTGAGCTCACAGAAAAAAAGTTATATGAATATTATTAAAACAATGTGTGTACATGCGTGCAGCTTAACGCCTTGATCACAATACCTCATCTACTTCTTGACAGATTTACATAAAACTAATCCTTGTGAAAGGTTCACACACCAGCATCACACACAGACGAACACATCATCTGAGGTTCAGAGAAAAACGTAAGAGTGAAAATTATTTCCATTACTTCCCAGAACTGAAAATATCAAGCTACAGTCGCCTGTATGTTTGTTTGCACTGCAAAGAAACAGACATGTTGAAAGTGACACCTCACTCTAAAAGTGTACAGATGGGATCCAACACAAAAGAACTTTGAACCAATTATCATAATCTCTCTTTCTCTCTCTGTCTCCCTTCATTTCCCCTCATGATTAAACATGGGAGAGTTAAATCAGACGATTAGCATGCTGTCAGGGAGAAGTCTAACTGCTGTTGTGTTTCACAGTGTGAGAGACAAAGCGCTGGCCTGCACACCGACAAGCCTCCCCGGCCAGCTACAGTAAACTGGTAAACACACGTCTGTTTGGCTCAGCGGGGGATGACAAACACCCGCCGAGGTGGAAGAGATGAGAGGGCGGGAGGAACTGAGGAGAGAGCCCGTTTCTGACTCTTTGGCTTCTCTGTCTCTTGGCGCCCAATGTCCAGAAATCTGGGGCCAAACAAGTCATTCTGAAAGGTCCCGGCACGACTGCCAAAAGCAGAATGGATGGAGACAGAAGGAAGAGGGAGGAGGGGGGTAAAGGGCAGTTTATTTTAGAGGGGGAGATTGGACAGTGGACTCACCTTCAGTTTGTTTTTTAAATTTTTAAGGTTGGAGGGAGGGAGGGGGTGGTCACAGGAGAGAAAGCTCAGATGAAAGAAAGTCCCAGAAAGAAAGACCAAATTCTGCTGCTCTTCTTCCACTGGACATCGTAACAAAGATGTTATTTCTTGCATAAAGTGATTTGTGTTTCAACGGAGAACATTGATCAGGGTTACATGAGAAAGAGACAAGTTATTATATATGCAGAAATATCTCGATACATCAGAAACTAACAGATAAAGCATTTCCTCCATTATGTTCATTTTTTTTCTATATCAGCTCTGAGTGTGTTATGGCTGTTCTTGTGTGCTGATTTAGAATCAAAAACTTGGTTTGATATAAATTTTGAATCAGTTTATTTTTTGTGGCATGTATCACTGTGAACTCAGATTACTTTTTGAGCAATGACATAGCCCTTTCCACTACGGGAACTTTATCAGAAACCCAGGAACTTTTCATCAGGGTGGAGTTTGATGTGAGCGTTGAGTGTTACTCCTACAGCTTGTGTACAGCACTCATTACATTACATTAATTTGGCAGATGGTTTTGTCTAAAGCAACCTTTAGTAAGTCTCTTCCTTGCTGTGTCAATTAATGTGCATTTATTCCAACCCAATCTCCTATAAATCACATTCATATATTACTAATTTGCAACAGCAAATACGTTTTGGAGCAAGCTTAATACTGCCCGGATTATGCTTTAATGAGGAAATGTTATTAATCAACGTATCTGGCAAGTCGCAAAATGTTGATACGTATCAGTAAAATGTTCACTGACAACGTATTTCATTTGTTTTTCGATCTTGCAATACCATATCTGCCTGTAGCAACTACAAAATTATTAAATGTTTTTATGGTTATGTTTAGGCACTCGCAGTACTTGGTTGAGGTTAAAGATCATGGTCTTGGGTACAATATGGAAAGAAATCTGCAGTGACTTGCAGCACCAGACACAACATATGTTTATTAATTTAACTGAAACCACAATCTGTCACTAACCTTAATCAAAGTGCTTTTAAATCTAAGCACAGAGAGAACTCAGGGTGTAAACCCCGGTCTCTAGTGTCAAGGTCCTGTGCTTAGTGTATGCCCACTAACCACCCCAGCCACCTCCATACAACTAGTGCGTAACATCATAATTGGGAAAACAATTTAATACTATATAAACATAATTTCTACAAGACAGAGTTGTACAGATAGGCACAGTCTCCCTTTCCACCTCTGCACTTTTCTTTTTCATTCAAACATTCATTTAACGTCAGAGTTGCCAACAGAAAACTACATGATGATTGTGATGTTGTCTAAAAAAGGGCGATGCTTCTTGTAATTGGCATAATTTGTTTAGGTCCTGGTACGGTTTGGTTGAAAAGGGCCCAATGTGTCTCTGCAGTGCTGTATACCAACACACATGTACTCCTATTTTTCATGCCCTCACTCAGTGACATTTGGAGGTCGTTGGTGTGAGCTGATGTCTGTCCGCTCAAAGACGTCTCCCTGAAGCTCTCATCGAGGCTGCTCGGCATGGCCGTGAGCCCGCCGCGTCGCGCTTTAACGTGCCGTGTAACCGTGCCGACAGGATTGGGCCGGGGTCCAGGAAGACAGTCGGCTCTGGAAGCTGTCAGCAGCAGCTCCGTTTGACAGCATGCAAATGTATGCAAATGAAGAGGTCCAGCCATGACACCTGCACACAGGAGGAATGGACCATGCCCTTCCCAACAGAGGACTCAGGATGGTGGGTACGCTGCCCAACACACACACATTCATATACGCAAACACACACACACACACACACACACACACTGCAATCCTTCAGTACCCATTAGTTTTTCCACTCACATTCAGAATCATAGTCCAAAATAAAATGCTTATATAAACAGCCCAAATCCAACAGATCTTTAAAACCTTTCCTTTTTCTGTTAGATGGAAATCAAAACACTCCCCCACTACCTCTCTGTTTTCTGACAATCTATATTCTTTCTGTAAATGTACATCATGTTTAAAAGTTTCAACAATATTCAGAATTATGGTGCGTGTTACTGTACAGGTGTGTCTCCTTCACTTTAACCTGAAAAACAGAGCCTGCCATCACCAGAAAAAATGTCAGCAATAGTTATTTCTTTCTATGTATTAAAACATACGTTTACAATGAGTAGCAAATTAGTTGGTTCTCTGTGCTCCCTCAAAGGTCAGCACTTTCAAAATGGTATGCAATAGGTTAGAAGCAAAAATGTGTGTGTCAGAGTTTAGAGTCAGAGTTGAATGGAATGCTTCGCACACATTGCATGAATCCACTAATCGAGGTGATTCAATGGATATTAATTGATTTTGTCCCCAAATGTTGCTGTTATAAATGCTATTCTGTCCTTAGGGTGAAGGTAGGTGGATGGCTGTTCAAAGTTTCTGATTTGGAGACCAATCTCTTAGTGACAGTCAACCTTTCAGATTCCTTAAACTACAAAGACAATCTTTCCCTCATCTTAACCAAGTAGTTTCAGCTGGTGTAGCTAAAACTAAATGGCTTGTTCTACTATATATAAACATAAAAATGCCTACAGTATTTTCCCTACATCCATTTTATCAGATCTATTAATTTTAACAATTGAACAACTGATGTTGAGTTTTAGGAAGTATAGCTTATGATTAACTGGTGTGCTGAACAAGTGGAAATATTGACCTGTTAAGTCAGGATTTGTCCTGTGCAGGACAATGAATTAATGTCTGTACAAAAACATAGTAAACAGCAGTCCATTTAGCACTTGAGATATTTCACTCTGGACCAAAGTGTTGCACCAACCGACAGGCAGACCTCCCATCCTTAGAGTCATGGTACAAGTGTGACTAAAAACCTTAACAAGCCCCAAAACAATGTCAAAAGCATTTTGTTTTATGTCTTTAACTGACTGACCAGAATTTGTCGACTTACTGTGTCCACACTACTCTTGTTTTGTCAGAATTAGTCCAGACTGACAAGATTTGATCAGTAAAATGAATGTAATGTGGATTCAGCTGCCTCAGTTTACTGTGCTGATTTATTCAATTTCAATAAAGACACTGTTGAGGGCGTTATTTTCAGTAATATACTTGCAAAGTTGTAAGCTGTGCCTGTATTGCATATTGGTTGACTGAAAACAGTGCTGATTAGAAATACACTCCTCTAATAATGGAGTTCTCCTGGTAAGATCATTGAATATCACTGAGAAAATTCTGTTAAACTCCGGTTATAAGATAAACGCACTGTTTATCAGGGCAACCAGGTGAGTTTTTCCCTCATTTTGACCTCTAAGGCAGCCCAGCCAACACACGTTCTCCACCTTTTAACTTACGGTGGAGCTTTTTTCCAGGCTTCAAAGTGAAGTCATTTCGGTTTATTGTTCAATGGGTCAAAATCATGTACCTGTGTGATAAAAATGCACGACGCTGCTTGGCCTCTCCTCGTTCCTGTGAAGTGTTTTGACTCCTGCGTTGACCCTGCCGGCTGGTTTTGGCATTCCAGCAGGCTGGAGGAGAGGAGGAGTGAGCTGTGGCCCCCAGCAACCCCTGCAACACACACACACACACACACACACACACTCACACACACACACACACACACACACACAGACTGTCCTTGGGTTGAGGCGTCCAGGGTTTCTGCTGGTCAGCAGAAAGAGAACGGCTGTGTGATGGCACAAGTGTGTCTGTGTGTGTGTGTGTGTGTGTGTGTGTGTGTGTGTTTGAGGAGGGTTGTAGCTGTCGGAGCAGCCCTGAGAGTGTGTGTGTGTGTGTGATTTAAAAGTAAGGAGAGGTTGGGCAGCCTCAGGGAGGGAGCTGAAGTCTAGTGGCTCTGGTCCAGACCTTGTACCATGTAAACTGACTACACACCCAACCCTTCAAACACCTCATATTTATGACACACACACACACACACACACACACACACAACAAAGACTCTCCCCTTTGCCCTTGACTGTCTGTTTTGGTGTGTGTGTGAGCAGATGGACAGGTTCATCGACCCTGAGGGAAGAGAAGAGTGCGCTTCCCCTACAGTCCCAAAATACAAACAACACACACAACAAGGAGATTAAAGAATAAAAACACAATTAAAACTAAAGAAGCAATATTGTTACTTTGGCCTGTGTTGTTAATTTGTTGGAATTTGCAGTCTTAGCAGCAAAATGAATGTAATGATAAATGACACCATGTTAACATTGACTAATTATTATTATTATTATTATTAGAATTAGTATTAGCATGTACATTTATTTTGTTTTGTTTTTTTGCTTTCCCTTAGTCAACAAAGTCAAGTCATGTGTTTATCAGAAGAGATTTATTAAAAAGTGAAATATTTTAGTTTTATAAATGAGCCACCAACTTGTGGGGCACTATTCTTGTCTATACTTTGGAGAAAAAAAAGTGGTTTTATACCTTTGTTATGTGTTTTGTATTCTAATAATGCTAACAGAGAGAGGAGTGCACCAGAAGGCTACATATTATATATTAAGCTTTAAACAGGCAACACAATGTATTACATCTTATTTAAGGTTTAAATATTTAAGAAATAACCGTCTGCCTTTGTGGATTGTAATACAGCAAAATAAACTTAATAAAAGACATTCTGTTTTCTCCCCATGGTGCTCACAGCAAAAACAAACAATACAATTACAATATAATTATAGACTGAATACATGGGAGTAGGCATTTCAGGCCTGTGCTGTATCCTAACTACCTAGTTCTCTTGCAGAAGTCGACTATTTTCATGCTGAAGTGAAGTGAAGCAAATGGCTGCCTGGAACACTATAGCACACATTATGGAAAATGGTTATGTAGAGTATGTATGTAAATACAACATGCTAAACCACTGGTAAAATTCTATTAAATGGCAGGTCTAACAGTTTGGCAATAAGTTGTATCATGAGCGTATTACATGAACAAGCCATGAAGAGTAAACAGGTATTTTTATATGAAGTTATAGCTGATGAGTCACTTTGTTTATCTTGTGGGACAATAAAACCCTGAGCTTAAATCTGCAGGTTTCTTGTTTTTGTTGGTCAATTTTTGTCTGATTACGGGATCACATGACTAACATGCTCGTCAACGTAAAAAAAAAAAAAAAAAAAGAAGTGAAATGAGAATCCTCCTCTGCATCTCTCTCCCTCTCCTCTGTCCTGATGATTGATGACTCCACACACAGTCAGTGTTTGCCTTCTTCAGACCACTCTACGCTCTCGTATGGAGAAGATATTTACGGGTTTGCTGAGCACTTAAAACTGAGGAGACTCTCTCGTCTCTTAATGGTCCAAATGTCAATAATGGATTCTTATATTTAAACATTTCCAATAAGTGGCATTTTAATTCATATTCAAATTGTAATTTTAATATTTTCAGAATGTTTTGTACTCACCATGACATATGTGATGTATTTGTTTGTATGCACTGTGTCGCGTAATTTGTAAATTATGGTTACAAACTGAATGAATCATGTATTTGCAGGGTTGAAAAGGCAACTTAGATTTGCACAAAAATAGTTCTTATGAGCCACTACATAACTTGCAGCAAGATAAGACTAAAACAGATGCAGATTTTATTTCAAATAATCAAATATTTAAAAATTAAATATAAATTTAACTCCAGCTCCCCCCGTCCTAATCTGGGCCATGTTCACTCATGCAGCAGTAACAGTGAAAAACTAACCCGTCTCTGGGAGCACAATGGCAGGTGCCCCCCTGCCCCTCAGACTCCCCACATAGACGGTGCTGTCTGACAAGCCCGCCTGCCAAACAACTCAATTAAGCAGAAAAGGAGGCAAGAAAGAGGAGCCCAAACAGAGGAGCGAGAGAAAGGAAGGGAAGAAAGAAGACAGGAAAACAGAGGAGGGAGAGGGCTGGTGGCTGTCAGGCCCCATCGACACCCAGCCGACGTTTGGCGAGAAGCGACAGAAACACAAAACAAGAAGAAAAGAAAACTGATCTGTGATGTGTTAACTGGAATTCCTGCTTCCAAGGCCACCGAGGGTTCAGAGGGCAAACTGAGGGCCAGGGGTTCATTACCACAGCGACACACACTCACACACACACATTTAAAAAGGACCATACCCCTACCCTTTTAGCCTATTTATATATTATACATTTGTACATTTTTCTTCACTTTACAGCTGTCCTCTCTGTCCCATTCATTGCTGTATGGCATCAAAATCAATTTTGTAACTTGTATGAATGGGATTTATCATAGTGAAGCAAGTTATATTATTGTTAAATGTTAATTAAGGTTATTATAGCTTCACTTTAACTAAATCAGTACATTCTGTAAAATTAAAATAAACTGAAATACACTTAAAAAGCACAAAATCTTTTTGATTGTTGTTTCTTTTTTCTCTATTTGAAACGGTATCCAGCAGCACAGAAGTAATACATAAACTGGAAGTAGTGAAGTCCTGCTGTCCAACATTTAGCACATGCAAAATGACAGTTTACTGGAACCAAAATAAATCACAGAGGCAAGTTTGAGATCATGGATGCAAACAATAGATTAGTGAAGAGTAAGCAGCATGTTTGTGGTCTATCATAACTTATAACCTTCATAAATGTGTGGTCGAAATACCTGACCCTTACACAAAGTTTGGGAAAAATTCACATATATCACATATACGTATGAGGGATGTGACGATTAAAAAATAGTACATCATCCCTACTGGGTTATGTTTTGATCATCAGAAATAAAACTTGATTCGGACACAACATGCAATTGTTGCATACCAGCACCTACCACATGTGTTATGTCTCAAACTCCATGTGTGCTGGCACTTAACTGGATACACTTTCTAATATCACAAACATATGACTGAAGCCTGCTCTTTTTGACATTGTCGTAAATATTACAAATCACTCTGCCAGTAAAATACAGCTATGAAATACACGTTTTAATACACATTTAAAATGGAAAGACTGTGATAAAATAAACTCAAACTGGTTTGGAGTAAACCAGGTTTACAGTGTCCAAGTGAAGATTTTATTCTGACGTGTTTGCTTTGATCTCTGATTTAACATTTGATGTTAGAATATTATGGAAGTGCAGCAGACTAACAAGACTGTCTATAACTAAAGGATTGATTATCTGATGTACTCTGCCCCCTGAACAGGGTAAGTGGATAAATAAAACCTCAGTAGCTATGGTGTGCAGACTTTTTACATTTAACTGCACTGACACCAGCAATAATAATTCATACATCTAAGAAAAACAAGAGCAGACATGGTGTTTATGGTAACTTAAGGGAGACAGGGGTGACCTAAGGGAACCTCAGCATCAGGAGCCCCAAAATAAATTAAAATAGTAATTTTGGGGTATAAAGCTACACACCTTGATTTTGTTACAGTGCTCAATAGCGCCTTAAACTTCCAAGTGACACAGTTTGGAGTTGCAATACCACATCTGGGGATATGGGATGGTTAAAGCATTGGGGCCTCCTGTGCTATCCAACCCTGAAATACCACCTGGTATTTGGGGCCTCCTAGGGCCCCCAAAAAGACTTGGGCCAGCCCTGAACAGAGGAGTAATTTCTCTTTTGTTTGCTTAAAAATCCAATTAATGTTTCCTCTTGTTATCTGATTAGCAATGTCATAGCGTATTTCTTATTAACCAATCATTCGTCAAACTTTCTCTCATACTTTCATATTTTTTAATAAACAAATGCTTATTTTTTTTTAATATATACATATTTTATGCAATTTACTAAATAAATCCATTTAACAGTGATGGAGGATTATTATGCCCATAGTGTCTCAGTTTAAGTTTATGAGGTTATTTCACTGTCACCACCTGCAATATCAACACCCTATTCAACTTAAAATCAGCCTTTTATCACCCCTAAACCAAATAATTTGCAAAGCTTTAGAGATAATTTCAGATTTTGTAAAGACAATACGTCTCCTGTGACCACACACCATCTCCACCCGTCTTTTAGCTGGTCGATAGGGCTAATTAGGTGACGGCTGATGGTGGCCTGTAAAGTTGTAATGAGGACTGCGGTGTGAATAGGACGGAGGGCTGGAATGGGTGGGAGAGAACACGATGCTTAATGAGCGGGCCGGCGGGCTCAGCAGTAACCCTGTTGTATCGGCTCGGTCTGAGAAAAAAAAAGGGGTGACAGAGGGGATCGGGAATTTCAGGGTGGGACAGCACAGGAGGGCCTGATGTTATTTAGGGAGGGAATGAATAAAAGCTGGGTTAGAAAGTAAATGGGGGTCCTGACCAGCCCCTGTGCTCTGCTCATTGTGGAGATGAAATTTATGGCTCAGGACTTCCTAAGCCAAGGACTCCCCACGTTGACTGGTTAAGTGCTATGAAACAGTACGACAAAGGCCGGAGGCAAACAGCACTCTGAGATGAGAGCCTGCAGGAGAGGGGACAGTGGAAGACAATGTGTGCGATCCACATTAGAGACACATGTTGGAGTGTAAAGTGACTGGTGCTGGAGCTGAAATCCAAATGAATACACAAACATATAACTGTCCTTTAAAAATTGTCAAATTTGCACTTTAGCAACATGGGTGCTAGCAAATATTTGTAAGGCTAAAAATACCCTTTTTGTGAAGGCAGTTTGGCATTGAGTGTTAGAACAAAGCTCAACCCCTGCTGGTTCTGTACAGCTGATGATTTACTGATAGGTAGAAATTTGTAGATGCATTGACTTATATCTAACAGCAAAGACTAGTTCAACACATGAACGGTTCAGTCTTTGTTATGTAAGTAAAATAGTACACAATGAAGTGTCCTGATATACGAAAAGAGCAGATGAGGGGGAAGCAATCATGCTTATACAATTGCCACACAAGAAGGTTGATATTAGATGATTCTGCAAATCCTCAGTTACGTTCACTGACAACGTTTTAATATCTTATACATATTCACAACAATACAGTAGCCAATGGTTAAGGTTTGGCAACTAAAATGCTTGGTTAAAGGTTAGAGACAGATTGTGGTTATGATTAATAAAAATGTACATGTTAATATCTAATATGAACATAATTCCTCGACAACAAGTCCTCTAAATTAAATGTCAAAATACGTCTTTTGAAATTGCCCCCCAGAACTACACATATGAACGATTTCCAAAACAAATGACAAATTATTGGTGGTAAATTAAATTAGTTTTCTTATGTGACATTTCTAGGGTTAAGGGTTGGTTAGGTTTAGGCACAAACATGACTTGGTTAGGGTTAAAATGACCACCTCGTTCAGGTTAGGGGACCTTCATCATCATAACCACATGATTAAAGTTAGAGAATGACTGAAGTCATGGTTAAAAAAAAAAAAGAAATGGTGACTGTCGGATGGAAACAAGAAGCAAACAGTGGTCTCCCACGTTTTGTCTACCCATCCGTCCACCTCGACCTCTTCCCTCTGTGGCTCTATAATAACTTCACTCGACTTCCTCCTTCCTTCCGTGAAACAAGAGTCATAATTCCTACGGCCGCTAGAGGGCTTTGTCGCTTGAGCGTAAACATTTGTTGTTGTTTTTTTTTGTGCATTTGCTGAATCGACTGATGCTGCCGTTTTTCTCGGGAGGACGGTCTCTTCCTGGGATACTGGGCTTTGGCTGCGCTCAAATGTTCATCAGATATCTTCATCAATTTCTTTTAGTTATGTTAAGTTTCACCAGTAAGAGCTGGCTGAACTGTAGCAGCTGTAGCATGTACAGTTGCTATGGTTATCTGCAGTCTCATATACTGTACCGACTGTGCAGTAGGTGCACTGATTTGATCAGCTGGTTTGACTATTGAGGTGTTCCTTTATAGCCTGATAATCAGGTTGAATGTCTATTTAATTTGATTCACTGGAGAAAAAAAAACCTGAGCTTCGGCAGCAATTCAGAGATCTGGAACCAGGCTAGTCCTGTTACACAACTTTAACTTGAAACTGAAAATAGAAATTTGAGCTCAGCAGAGTGGTTACATGAGCAAGGATTTTAACTTTTGTGTGATTTAAACACATAAATGAACCAAATATTTCATCACAATAAGAAGGCAAGGCAGTCGTTTTAACATAAGGTAGATAAAGAGTCATTATCCCGTCTTTTTTCTTTAACAATTCATAGCTGCAGCAGAGAAAGGTTTAGGTTGAAAGAATACAAAAGGAGAAACACAGAATTTACCATGTAGATCAATACATGTATAAAAGGTCCCACTAGAGATAAAAGATCAAATTAAAGAAGATACATGTTGAACATTTAAACTAATTTTATATTTCTTTGCTCTGTCAATCATACTGTACTATATCCTTGTACACCCCAGTCACCTGTGTTGCCTACACCTGAGCAAAGTAGGACTCTTGGTCAATGCTTCTAATTTATTGTTTTGTACTTTATATTTACTTTGTACTTTGCATAGTTTTGGGTATTATTTATACTCTTTTGTACCATTTGACATTTGTTTAAGCCTGTTTATATCCGCATCGTATGCATTGTTTTAGCAATGTTCTTATGTTTCCCTGTTGGCCAGGTCTCTAAAAAGATTCAAGTTTTTTTTAAGAAAAGTAACATTTCTAGAAAACAATGACACAGGTTTTGGATGTGCTATGTCTTTAACAAGAGTAAGAAGCATTCAGCGCTAAGTCTGCTTTTCTGGTCGTTGTGAACAGTGTGTGTGTCTGTGTGTGTGTGTGTGTGTGTGTGTGAGAGAGAAAGAGAGAGAGAGAGAGCTCTCCTCGCCCCATTGAACAACAGTGATGAAATGGAGATGAGTTAAAGTGCTAACACAAAGACTGACCAGACCCCTGCGTCGCTGCAACAATGAAACCACCAAACACGAGAAAGTGAGAGCCTCTTGGAGAAACAGAGAAAGAGCAGAGAATGAGAGGGGGGGAGAAATTAAGGAGGCAAACTTAAAAAAAAAAAAAAAAAAGAAAGAAAGGAAGAAAGAAAAGAAGAAGGGCTGAACCATCCTGAGAGCAGGAGGAAATAGATGGCGGGCAAAGGTGGCAGAATAGAGAGCAACCCAGAGAAAATAGCAAGGTAGCTAATCCCTCCAGAGATAAAGCAGCTATATGTAAATGAAAGACGTGAAGTTTGGCCATCTTACTTTGATCTATGAATCAGGCTCTCCCTCCCTCCCCCTCCTCTCCTCCTTCACTCTCACCCTCTTCTCCTTCCTCCTTTTTCCTTGTAAGAAAATCAAGCCTTATTTAGCTTAATCTCACTTAATGGCATCCAGCTCCTCTTTTGTCCTCCCTGATGCTAATAGATTCCCGTCCTTTCACTCGCCACTATTCACATATCTACCCTCCATAATCCCCTTATTCCGGGGTAGCAATTATTTTGAGTATTTTATCAGCATTATGATTATGATTATTTTCATTATTATTATTCATGCAGGCCGTGCTAAGGGCCAGGTTGTGGCTGAGAATATCCTCCCTCCTACCAGCGCCTCTTATTCTCGCTCAGAATGAGGCTGCCGGCTTTCTTCCAGAGGGGTGGCGAGTTTGCAGGAGTGAACCCCATTCAGTGAGACACATTTTCTGGGCGTTTGAACATATTGTGGAGTGAGTGTAATGAGTAGCACCAAATCACCCATCCCGGCTCCTTAACACAGAGAAACATTAAGAATTTGAGGATGGAGGAGAGAGAGGGGGCTAATAATCAAAAGGCCTCCATTCTGCGGAGCAGTAATTACATGGTTGGGTTTTGATCTTTTGCTTGTTGGGGTGATGAATAGGGGAAGAGATGAGGACTGTTTCACTATTTTGGGGTGGTGTGGAGGGTGGAAGGAGCCTTTCAGCTCAGCATCTCGTCAGCGTCAACGACGAAGGCTCAATGAACACGGTAGCTTGCCAGAAAGCTCCATAGTGTTTTGCCAAAAACAGACAAAAAGTTGTAAAATATTTGTGGAGTCTCCTAGAAATTAAGTTTTTATACAACTAATTTGCAGCAGAAAATACATTTTATGGTGAACTTAGGTTATCGATTATGATTTTTGTCACATAATGTTGATAGTGAACGTATCACTGATAACATATTTCCTTTGTTGTCCGCCATATTTCCCTTTAAGGGGGGAAAAAATGGAAGAAACCTCAGGAAGAGCAACAGAGGAGAGATCCCTCTCAGGATGGACATGCAATAGATGTCGTGTCTACAGAATGGACCAACTACAGTATGGACAATCAGGGTGACAAAATTATAGATAGATTGAACTATATTAAGAATATAGATCCGGGAGGACGTCGAGGAACTTCAGGTGTCGCCAAACAGACCTGAGCCACACGAGCTCCTCTCCACCCTGGAGACCTGGAAGAAGGCAAAACTCAAGGACACCATTCACACGGGTATAGGAGACAGGAGAGAAACACAGAGAGAGAGAGAGAGAGAGAGACAAGATGTAAAGGCTGAATACTCTGGAGGACGAAATCCAGATCCAAAACATCTGGAATGAGGCACTGACAGCAAAGAGAGAGAGGTCCCGGGACGGCTGATGGTCCAGCACAGAGAAGCCTGACTGAAAAGAGAAAGAAGGAGAAGAAAGAGAGAGAGAGAGAGATTATTATTATTATTATTATTATTATTATTTTAATATCATTATTACTTGATGCTTTGGCAATATTGTCGTTGCTACATTCATGCCAATAAAGCAAACTGAATTGAATTGAATTGAGAGAGAGAGAGAGAGAGAGAGAGAGAGAGAGACAGTATTCTCATCTGCAGGAGGACAAAAATGGACTCTAAGCACTCAGCTTAATGGACTCATTGAGACTGAGACTGCCCCTTCAGAAGGATAACAGTAACAGGTATGAGGCCTGAAGTAATCAAGGAATGAGCAGCTAACTGAAGGTTAGGGGCGAAAAGATGAGTTTCAAGTTTGGATTTAAAGGCCTCAACAGAGTCAGACTGTCTAACGTCAGCAGGGGGGTTGTTCCGGAGGGAGGGGGAACCTCTCTCTCCTCCATCCTCTTTACCTCTGGGGACCGACAGGAGCCCCGTATTCTGAGAGCGGAGAGCACAGGATGGAATATAAGGTTTAAGGAGATCAGACAGGTATGAAGGGGCGTGACCATTTGCAATTTTGTGAGTCATCAGAAGCACCTTGAAGTCTGATCTGACATGGACAGGGAGCCAATGAAAGGAAGCTAATATATGTTCAGATTTTCTAGTTTTAGTTAAAAGGAGGAGTCTGCCTGCTGAGAGGAAGGACGTCTGTCCCACATGCTGCACACACAGGTGCATGTTGAAGAATAAACACACACGGGGTTTCCACTGTGTTCCAGTTTCATACTACATACTAAATGCATACAGCATAATTTCTCCTAATTTCCTAAAGTAGGCTGTTTTTCCTGTTTAGTATGCAAAATATACATGTACTTTACCATTTTGTACTGCAAAATGCACTGTACCATCAATAAAACTGTGACATTAGAATACCACTGCTAATTAAACTTCATAAAAAGAAAACAAAAGGTTTTCCTAAAAAATTTAGTTTTCTGAGACATTCCTGGAGCTTTTATTTTAATGCTCTCCTTCATTTCCTTTGTGCATTGTATTGTGGGTCAATATTATCCATCACAACAAAGAACAATTAAAAGCCCACTCAAAAATCAAGCATACTATAAGTATACTAATTCAGTATATTTATTTTCGTCACTTTTACCTTTATTTATTCAGGCATGTATTGCTGAGAGTCGCCTGATCACACTCACTCAGTTGCACACATTCTCACCTGGTAGCTCCACTGGAGCGGCTGGAGGTCGAAGGCCTTGCTCAAGGGCATCTCAGTAGTGGTAATGATGAGGGAGGGACAAGTGCTGGTCTTTCACTTTCCCCACCCACCTTCCAGCTACGAGTCTCTGCCTCTCTAAACTTTAAAACCACCACTGCTCCAAGAATTAGAATCAGTATTTAGTTTGGAATTTTTCTCTGAAGACTGAAATGCACATACAATAAATACAGGTACTGATTTGAACATTCAAACAAGGGCACAGGTGGAAATGCTTGGCTTCCTAACAGAGTATCACTCTGAGTATTTCTATATAACACTGAATATTGATTACAAGCAAACAATCAAATCATCTGTCATCAGATTCTTACAGTATATTGCTAAACTTACTTATTAGTGTGTGGAAATACGTGACATTATAACACAAGCCTGCCCACTTCAAACCAATGAGAAGAGCACAGACAAAAACACAAACACAGAAATCTCTCATGTGAAATCAATAAAGCTACTTTGGCAGCTAATAATGAGTTCATGTAGGACACCACTGCTCATAGTAAGAAACTGAGAATAGGTTTTTCGGAGCTTTTAAACATTATGATTTTTATTTCAGTCTTTGATTTGGGCCCTCTCCAGTTGTGGGTCCCTAAAATTGTCACCATCTTTCACACAACACTGCAATCAAACACACATACAGTCATTACAGCTTACACTTTCTACAAGAATCACAAAAGTAGTCCATTGTTTCTCTGTTTGTGACATAAGAGGAGCAATAAAATGCAGCTTATCTCATCTCTGAAACAAAAAGGGGATTATTAGATTTACTTCATAAACTGGCTTACAAAATACAGAATAGATCCATTAGGTTTAAATAGATCGAAGGATAATCGTCAGTAATTGCAGGAAGTTATTATAAACATGTTAAAAATGTTAGAAAAATAACAATTCATATAAAAAAATGTTGCATACATGTAACAGTCATCAAGTCCGTTCTTCAGAAATCCTCTTCAGCTTCAAGGTGTCACTTTGGGAATCTTGGAGCCGGAGTGGAGTGGCTGAATCTAGGCAGTCTGCAGACTCCACAGGGGCACAGGGGCCCTCCTGAGGCCCCTGCAGAGCTCCACTGCATGGGAGCCAGCGAGGCCTCCATGGGGCCTGGAGACAGCAGGGAACATTTAGCAGCCGAGGACGATGAAGTGGAGGAAGAGGAGGAGGAGGCCGCTGAGGTGAGGAGGGACTCCTGGGTGAGGAGGAGCTGACTGGGGCCAGAGATGAGGGGCCAACCTCCAGCGAGCAGCAGCCGGGGGACCGGACCTGTGTTCACCCCCATCCCGACGCTTACCTCCCCCAGCAGCCGCCGCATCTCCTGCAGAGACGAACCCAGGAGGAGGATGTAGTTCCTGGCCAGAACAAGGGTGGAGATCTTGGAGAGCCTGCGGCCTGGAGGAGTTCCAGGCTGGTGGGACTGAGAGGAGGAGGCAGAGGATGGCGAGGAGGCATAAGGCACCATGACCTCCCTCAGGGCATCCATGGCAATGTTCAAGTCCTGCATCCGCTTCCTCTCCCTGCTATTGATCTTCCTCCTGAGCTCCTGCTGCTCCTCAGGGCTCAGCTCCCTCTGAGGTTTGGTTGATCTTTGGCCACTCTGGAGGCCAAGCATGGGCGCAGGATTTAGGCGGGAGCTCAGGTTGAAACCTGGAGGGCAGTGGGGTAAATCCTGGACAGACCCGGGGCCACAGAGAGGTAGAGACTGCTCCTGGGCCCTGATCACTGGGTTTGACAGCACGTTCATAGTCTCTTCAGAGGTGTGCTAGTCTTCTGAGTTCAGTGTAGTCTTATTAAAAATGTCTTCAGCAAAAGATAAAGTTTGAGAGACAAACCTAAAATAGTCTAGCAGTCGAAGTAAAAAATCCACAAAAATCAAGTCTTCATTCCCTCCACCTGTTGATCTCCCCTTTGCTTGCAGAAAACAGCTGCCATCCAGCACAATGACGAGTCACCAAACGTTTGTACTTTTGGGCTTCAGAGGTTTCTGGCTGAGTGAGAGCTTCCTAAAGTGGCAGCTCAGTTTTATCTCATTTCCACAGCTGCGTGTGGTGAGAACGACAGCTCACACAGTGGATAAGTGAGCTAAACGCTCCCCTCACATACCCCCACCTCAGCTCAACTCCTCCCCAACACATTAGAAACTCACATATGCACGCCTGACTTTGTGACAGTTAAATGAGAAACAACACCAGCAGAATCCCATTGAAAATTTAAACAATTTAAGGCAAAATATTAGAAAAAGAAATTCAGTGGTTGTTTAGTTAATCCCGTAGGTAATTTCATTGAGATCGGGATCTCTGAAGAGAAAGACGTGCACAAGAAGACCATACTGCATAAAAGCATTAAACACATGCAGTTGACAATTTAATCCATTGTTCTGAAATCTTTTGAACGTTTCTTGTAATTTTGTATTATTTCATGTGTAAAGGATCTTTTTCCAGATTGAACATAAGCACAACTAAAGTTAAAGACTGACATTTACTGTGTTTTTTTATATGGTCAGACAGCAAAAGTAAAGAGTCAGTTTTCCAAGAAGAGAAGAGGTGGATCCATTTTCTCCAGGCTGTACTGGAACTTTTTCTTTTTATTTAACTTTTTATTACTTTTATTTTATGTTCTTTTTGCTGCTGCTATCTTTGCCAGGACACTCCTGTAAAAGAAAATTTTAATCTCAGTGAGGAAATATCTGCGTCTAATGTGCAACTGTCATATTGTTGTCAGGTTTTTGCAAGTTATTCCTTTTGTGAGGAGCACTGAATTTCCTGACATTATATTTGCTGTTCTTTTTTCTTTTTGTTTGTTTAGTTTTTTTTAGTTTTTTTTTTACTTAATCAGAAAATAAGTGAAGAAGCAGTTTTCCAAGCACAGAAGAGGATGATCCATTCTCCGCAGATTGTATTGGAAGAAAAATTCAGATAAATGCAATCATGAGGAGTGACGCACACGTAAGAGTCTCAGTTCAGCAGGTGGGTTATGACAAATTAATGAGTAAGGGTAAAAGGAGATTATCATATTGCTGACAACTTTTACTGTGACATCCTTTTGTACAACAACTTTTTATGGTAATGTTGGTCCTTTCACCACTTTAGTCAGATTTTGAAATATCTATTGAATACCCATAAAATCATGAAATTTTGTATAGACATTCATGGTCCCCGAAGGATGAATCTTAATGACTTTGGTGATCCCCAGACTGAAGTTTCCAGTTTGTCTAAAACTTTGGTTTATGACCAAATACCTGCAAAACTAATGACATTCCCGTCAGCCTCAGCTGTACTTTGTGTTCAGCAAATGTTAGCATCCTAACACACTAAAATAAGATGGTGAACATGATGAACATTAGCTGCTAAACATCAGCAAGTTAGCATTGTTATTATGAGCATGTTAGCATGTTGATGTTAGCATTTAGCTCTCGTTAGTACCTGACAACATGAGTAACATTGCTTTTACTTTTTCTTTGTGTGAAGTTAATTGAAAGCGCCCACAAAAAAACACAACATTGTGAGCTTAATGGAATGTACCACTGCAGCCTTAACAACTTGGAGGCCATTAAAATCATCACTACTTTGTTATGTGACAGAGAGCAGGTATTAGCAGTATTAGCATGGGTACTAATCGTGTCAGAGAACAGTTTTGGCAAACAGTGAATAGATACATCATTGTGTAGCGGGAGTTAATTGATGGTTTTGAGGTGGACGTTATTGTTGTTCAGTTCTGAGCGGCTACGCTAACCAAATTGGCTGGCAGAGAGCTGGGCACGGTTCCAGACAGGCAGACAACAGGCCAATTGACTCCAACCACAGGTGAAGCTGGCTTGGGGCACCGAGCAAGGCTGGAAACCTCAAATGTGCCATTCATGAGCCACAAAAAGACCTCGGCATCACTCCGTTGCACAGCGAGCCTGCATGGCTGTCCTCTTTTTGCACTCCTTCCCCCCCTCCTCCTCGTAAAGCCCATCTGAGCGGGAGAAAAGGAAGGCAGGGGGAAGAGGGGAAGGACAGCACCGTTACAAACAGAAAGCAAGTTGTTTACGATGAAAGCAGAAGGAGATGCAGAGGAGGAAGACCCTTTCTTTTTTCCCCAGCCGCTCTTCTCTTGTCGTTCAACAAGTGAAAGATGTGTGTGGAGGCGCTTCCCTTCCCTGCCAGTGGTCCGGTGGCGTTCCGGCTGGTGCTGTGATTGAAGCTGAATGGACGGCTGCAGACGGACAGGAAAGAGAGGGCCTCATGAAAAGAGCCAGGCGGATGGCCCTCGCACCTGCAGGAGAACAGAGTGCAGGCAGCCAGGATGAATGTGTGCGTGTTTGTGTGCGTGCCTGCGAGCTCAATTTAATTTCTAGTGCCTGTCTTAACAATGAGAGGTAATAAACTGAGTAATGAAAGAAAACAAGCCGTGATGGTTGTGACTGTATTTTGGGATCTGGTTTCAGTGTCAAGAGAGAAAAAAAGGACACCTGCAAGGAGCCACACATACAGAAGTCAGAAAAGAGGAGAAAGAAAGAAGCTGGTGTCTACGAGAAAAGTGCACCTCCCCCACTTTTTTTTTGTATCCACCACTTACAAGGGAAAGAAAAGTGAGCTTGATTTGGGGCTGCAGCCCAGTATATCCGCCTCCCAGCTTCCAGGCTCCTTTTGATGAGGCTGGAACAGGGCAGGAGCACCGGTGGCTTCAGGGCAGGGGGAAGACTAGTGTCTTTATGGTGGAAGGAGTACTCTCCATCTGGGCAAGGCCGTCCAGTGGTGGGTCTGCACCTGGGAGCTAAATGCCTCGTCTGTGTGGAGCCATTTCCTGCGGCTGACAAACAGGAAGACACCTCAGCCAAACTCCTGGGTCAATTTATCCCCCAATACAGGATGAAAAATACACTCAAAGTGATACCACTGAGAAAAAATGGTTATGAATTATTTTCTTTTTTGGCGTTTTTTGTTTGTTGTTGTTTCTTTCGTCAAAGGGACTGAAATAAACTTAAGTTTTAAAAACAGCATTTTTGATTTGCTTTTTCTTTTCCTCCTTGTGTGGTTTCTTGGTGTTGTTTGTATTAATGATTTTGAACCCACAAATCTCCAGCATGAATAAGGCTTATTGTTTTGTGTTTTTTTTTAATCGATTTTAACTGAATAATACCAGGTTTTTTTATCTAAACTAATTTTAATCCAGATTTTACATCTACAAGTTTAAAGTAAGGAAGGTTTAAGGTAATAAGGTTTTGATTCTGGTGATAGGAAATGAAGCGAAAATTTGGGGAAATGAAAATGAGGTTCTGATAATTCATCAGATTCACTCTAAATAAATACAAAATAAAAACAAAACAAACAATAAATCATTGAACTACAGGGTATTTGCACTGCACTGGCATTTGTAAAAATGTTACATTTATAATATTTACCCCAGATTTTGTATTATTCTCTTTCTCTTTTAATATTAATAAATAATCACCAATAACTCCACATATTATTTTGAGGAGAAAATACTGAATCCTCAGTTTAGACCACCCGAGCAGAGCAGAGCAGACGTTTCCTTGTTGAAACACACACAAAACAACCTCTATTGACTCATTAATTGAATACAAATTGGCATAATTATAAATCAATGGATATAAAGAGACAGTTTCACAAATTAAGTCAAGCCACAGGCTGGCTGCTGCAGGTCCGGACACAATCTTGACTTAATGGAGTCAATTTACATCAGGTGTCTGATTGAGCCCTTTTGTGTGTCAGTTGATGGTTTGGTGCCTCGGCAGGAGCACTTATCAAGAGATACTGCACACTTAAACGTGATTTTTTAGCTGTAGACTAAATCATATGACTGTACTGTGATGAAACACACGCATTTAATGGGTTGAAACTGGCTCAACAGGCCATCTACTGTTTCAAAACCACCCTGAACCTGCGATGCCAATGCTGACATAGAGTCAACTGGTTGGGACTAATCTACGTCATGAAATTTATATTAAAAAAAAGACTCTGATCAGTGTCAGTCAGTCTCCCCCGTGTCCCCTGACCCACACACAAGGTCACACCTCCTACAGTTGTTCCCTCACTTGTTGCATTTTTTAAATATACTGGGAGAGAAGGTGAAGCAGAATCTGAGGGTGCAGTTAACCTGTAATGTCTGAAGAAGGCTCTCCAAACTGGCCCGATTACACAGCTATTTTCTGTGTCCTTATGTGTTTGTCACTGACTGTCTGGCTTGTTGCTCCAAAGCTCCTGAATGAAACAAAGTTATAAAGAAAATCCTTTTCTCTGATTGGCTTGCAGATTAATGGCTTGTTTGGCCATTAATCTGTATGTAATCACATATGAGAAAAGATTGCATTCTATAAAAACTGTTTTGAAAGATGATTGTAATCTTTTAGGTGATTTTTGAGTGCCATGATGAATTGATGGACTAAACGTAAAGAAGCTGGAAATAACCTCAGACACCACCCAGATAAAGGCAAGATGGATAAAAACATTTGGTCAATAAATCATGCTTTATTGGGAAAAAGTTGAGCAACATGTTAATTTTCTTGGACTTAAACTGATCGCAGTAAAATGTGATTTAAACAAGGCCTTTCATCCTTTGGTGCCTGGTCATGGTATAAGTGTATTAATGTACTCAAGAGGTGTGCTGGTATAGAAAAAATGGACTCATGGATGAAATGAGTCTACTGCAGTCTCCTCAACCTCCTCCATGTTTTTCTTATCTTGGGACACCTCACCAGTGTTAAATTACCAACCAGAAAAGGTGGCAAACCCGGACTATCAGCAAGTTCATGATAATTTGATTAATTTTGAATCAGTTTGGGAATACAGTATGTACCGCTAAAGCACAATGAAATGATCATCATGATCATGATCATGATCAAATCATGGAGCTTAAAGGCAGGTCCTGAATGATTGCCTAATCTTGAGACCTTGTCTTGTACAAGGCCCCTGTATCAAATCTAGTAGTATATTCCTAAATAAACAGTGTTTGATCAAATAATCACAAGCTAATTGACACCACCAACTTAAAAGAAATTTTAAGTGGCAAAAACCCACATAAAATAACAGAATCAGAAAATGTAACCTGCCAGAAAAAAGCCATGAAAAAATGATTAATTCAAAAAAGCGACAAGGCTGTACCTCCTTTAGGGCACAATACATATGAAAGTGCACAAAAAAAAACAGTAGGTAAATACAGTGTTCAAATTACACTGTGGCTTTTGGGGGAGCCCTATTTTTCAGGGGTGGGGGGTGGGAAGGGTACTGTACATGTATGCGCATGTGTACAGTACATGAATACAAAGAAAAAATGATTCACTGTTACAATGTTTTTTGCTTGTTTGTTCTTTCTTTCTTACCATATCATAAGTTTTTGGACAAAAAAAGTTGAAAGGCTCCCTTTCTCCGTTCAAAAACCAGAACCACAGGAGCCCAGGTCACACCTTAAAACAACAAAAAAGTTTATAAATTGCATCAGCCTCTCTCACAGAGAAAAACATATTTTGGGTTGCAATAATCACAGCGAAACCCTGCAAATTCCTGTTTGGATTAATAAACAGTATTTGTGGTAATTTTTGAACAGAGTAGCTAACCAGGTGCACCTGCTATAGGCTTTACATCCCAAACTGTCTTCTGTTTACAATGTGCAGAGAGAGTCTAATGAGAAATTAACAGTTGCCAGTGACTGATTTTCTCCATGTCTCCCTGCGGGCAAACAGGTGCAGCAGCAACAATGGAAATATAACAGAGCAGGACTTTTCAGGGGGAAAAGGCTGCTCTGTATCAAAGCAAGGACGGAGGACACACTCGTCTATTCGCCCTAACTCCTGCTCTGTGAGGCCTGCCCAAAGACATGAGAAGATTACAAGCTGTTAATAAGGTGGAACCAATCGGCTGAAGGTCTGCTTTTGTCCTTCCCAGCATGCTTTGTGAGGGCTGGCCTGGGATAGTCGGCATTTGGTGCTGATCATAGTGTGGCAGGGATAATGAAGGTGGGAGGGGTGTAAGGTTTAAGCCCTCGGGCCCTTTGTGAAAGAGAGCCTAAATGCTTCACTCTCAATAGCTGCACACGCTCAGTTGGTCACGGTTGTTTAAATACAGATGGACATTTGCCACATTCATATTTCATGCTGCTAAGTGCTCCACTGACACTTTCTGTCATTACATTTTTGGTTGTTTTGTTGTGTCTGATCGCTGTATATGTATATGCAAATTTAAAAGCCTGAAAATCCTGTGGCATTTAAAAAAATATTCTTGAATGTTTTCTAAAGTTTTACATTCATTTTGTTTGCAAAAGTCAAGCCAAAGTACGCTAACCTTTCATTGCGGTCATTTAAAATTACCCCAAACATAACCTAACTCAATGATCGTCTATTGTTATAGCAGATGTTCCTCTCTGAAACAATGCCACCGGGGATTTCTAGGATGGCTGCTAATAGGGGAGCATTAGTTAACCCGTCCCCCACAAAGTATCTTTAAAACCCCCGATCCTATTTAACCGTGACAATGATGGATTCACAGACACTAAACTTCCACATGAATCCTTGTCAGAAGTCAAACACAGAGCTCCTTCTTCTTCTCACCAAGCAATGGAGGCCAGGAGCACCCCAGTTTAAAGTCTAAATGTTGTGGGGGCGGGTTCAGATGTTTCTTTTTGGGTTTTATTAGCGGTACAAGGCCAAGGGGGGCTTTTCAGAGCTTATCCCCATCTGTATGGAGGGCGGTGCAGTGAGATCCAAAGTCACTGTTAAAGTGAAAGCTGATAGCAGTATGATGGATGAGGATACATGTCCCAGAAATTAGACTTCTGAAAGTGGAGCGGTTTAGTGAGGAAAAGGGGAAGAGACATTGAATGTGTCTCTGCCAAATAAAGAGACTACAACAAAAACGGGCTTCAGGGTGGAGATGTGACTTCAACAACACCCACTGACTGCATCTCTACAAACTCTCACAAACCTTTTCCTTTCTCACTTTTAAAGGATCAGTCTGGTTTATTTCAGTTTGGGTCTTATCTCCTTAGTTTTGGCTGTCATGTCTATCAGTAAAAATGCTGTTGTACTTATCAAGTTAAACGCAACCACATCACTAAAAAGAAGTCAGATGGAAGAAACACGAGAAGTCAGATGATCAGACAGGTTGTAAACAAACCTCCAGGTTAACCAAACTTGGAATTTGGAAGAGTAAAATGAATGAATGAACGGTAAAATGATCACCCATCACAGTTTTAACTTTGACCTACTGTGATGGCTGTAGTTACAACATTTCAACACACTAATTTTCAGTTTTACCTCCACATAAAGTGTTTTAGATCATATGGATAAACAGTTGGCTTGTTTACAACCTGTCTGATCATTTGACTGCTCTTCTTTCTTGCCCCGATAACACGATCCGAGATCTCAGCAATTTGTTTAGCAGAGTATTATAGTTTAGAGTAGTATTAATATTGAGAACACCATCCAGAGTTGGTGAGTTTGAAAATCCTGTTGCACTTTGAAAATGCAGAGTTTCAGCCTTAACAGACATGGCTTGGTAGTTCTGTTTATGAGCAATCATTTAAAAAAAAGCATCTAACAGTATTTTTATATTTATCCACATTTGTGTGGACATGGTCTGGTTGGGATTGTCCCCCCGGAGGCCTACCTTTGGATGCGTTTCGCGCTCGGCCAGCTGGGAGGACACGGCGAGGCAGAACCAGGACACGCTGCAGGGATCACATCTCCCAGCTGACCAGGGATCCACCGGGAAGAGCTGAAAGATACTGCTGGGGGAAAAGGTGTCTGGTGATTTATTTGCTCCTGTTTGCTACAATGAACAAACGAATGAACGAGTTCCACCCACTGACCACCACAGCAGTTCTACCACAAATTCTGAATGTTAAACTACAGCCTGTTTCTATGTTTCTTTAACCTCTTAAACACCCAATTTTCACCCTAAATTCCCCTTATTTTTCTTTGAATGAACAAAACTACACTATCAGACAAAGAATATACTGTATGTCCACTCTCTGCTTGTTCCAACACATCTAGGAAACTAAGTGATGCTTAATTAAAACTCAAGATATATTCCAAATATATATATATAGTTATTGTTTTCATATAGTTATATATATATATATATAGTATATATATATATATATATATATATATATACATATATATATATATAAGTATTATTCCAGATGCCTTATGCAGCATATTGTTAACATTTTCTCAAAATGTGTTATTTGGTATGTTTGGAAACTTTGGGGTCTTGTGTGGAACTGTAAATATATATTTTTGTACTTGTGCTTAGTTGCACAGCAAGAGTTTGCACCCCCTGGCGGAGCTGTCAGAGTTTAAAAGGTTAAAGTGATCTGTTCATGGTGGGAAACCCTTTTCTCCCTCTTGTTTCATGAATAGAGAACATTATTTTGCATTTCAAGACATTGTTCTGATTCCACAAAATCTTGCCACGCCAGGCTGGCAGATGGATGCAGTGGATGTAAGATGATTCTTTCAGGCGTTGATGGACACATCTGTCAGCCACCCTGTATCACACACACAAACACATACACAGTTAACCCCCCACCCATGTTGAGGCAGCCCAGATTCTCTCTGCTATGCCTTACAACCTCCTCCTCCTGCAGCTCATTCACCTCCTACTGTGCTCCTGCTCCTCACAGCCTCTCAGCACATTAAAATCCCCACTAAGACCTGAGAGTTCAGACTGAAGCAGCCACCACTCTCCCTTTCTATTCAGCCTGCACTCTGATTAAACTACAGCAGGTTTATCACAGATGTTGCCCAAACTCATGACTGGCCTCCCACTGAGGACTGTTAACTACCAAGACTGTGATAGCAGGTGATTTACACATGATTTATTGTACAAATATATTTTTAAATCGTTAAAAACAGACCTAAAAATGGAAAAAAGAAAACATAGCTGGGGTTTACTTCTGTCCAGCTTAGTTGTGAATCAGATGACAGCCATTCTGAGTGTGGTGCTAATTTGATTTATGAAAGAGGGGACCCCAGGGGAAGCAACAACTCAGAGAGCAGACATATGTTGCAGCGCAACATGATATCAGGCTTCAGTAACTTGACAAATTGGGGTTGTAGTTATTAAAACATCTCATGGTGGTATGGATGCTGTGGAGGCACAAATAATCACACTGGACCAGCTTAACCTTGTGGTGGAAATCTGAAAATAAAGAATCGCTGAATCACCAAAGTCTTTTGATTATTTATTAAGCTTTCTGCAGAAAGGACCCACTGATGTGCACTCAAGGAGGTTCACAGTCAGAAAGGGTGAAGAAGCACTTGGTCACATTGTATTTATGCAAGTCTATCAAGCTGGTACAAACTGGATTCTTTCTCACACTATGTCCTTTGAAGAGAGAAAACAATCACTAGTCAGATAAGCGGCTCCTCATAATCTAAGTAGCAACAGAAGAGAGTCTCATGCTCAAGGTAACAGAAGAAAAGTATCTCATAATCATTTTCTGCTGTCTCTAACAGTTATTAGCAAGCCACAAATACAGAACAGTGATTAACCAAAGATTGATACAGAGTAAATTCCCAAAATTCCCATTACATCTTCCCCCTTTTTGTCATTCTTGACAATCAAGTATACACAAACCCTATGAAGAAAACTTTAAACATATCACACCAGTAGGTTTAAGATACATCATCATAAATCAGAGGGTACAAAAACAAATGCTGTTTTTGCGCGCATAGACACCCCATATAGATTAGCAAGCTAGGGGAGTTCACCATTTACTCATCAAGTTCTCTAATTAGTCATACAAAACTCAACCTGTGGCAATGGAGTCAGTCTGTCCCTTGAGCAACCAGCTCGAGAGTCTTGGGCACATGCTTAAGACAAGAATGTGTCCAGAGTGAGGTCCATCTCCACAGGACTGCACCCTGGAAAACCTCTCCTCCCTATTTTGCAGGGAGCGAGTAAAAGCCAAGTTGCACCTATCTCCCTTGCCAAGGCCCAAGAGGAAAACCTCCTATACGGTAGAGAGGAAAAAACTCCTGAGCCCCAGCTCATAATCTAAAACAGGAATATAAGAAGACAATAATACATAGCAGCAGTAAGTTACAGGAAATTCTCATCATCATCAGTGTCGTCTTTGCACTGTCGGCTGAAACATACAATAGGTCGGGGTGTAGCTGACGGTTTAACAGACATTGTCACTTTGTACCACTGAGATTCTCCAAAGTCCTTGTGTACCGTTGCATTCCACAGACGAACTGTTGCGCCAGTATAATCTGTCACACTAATGTTTAACAAACCCAGCATCTCTGACATGTCCTTTATCTCATGTTCTGATGTCAACTCACCAACCGTCATAGCAACTAGGACACCCATGGTCTCTGATTCGTTTAGGGGAACAGGAAGGAGGGGTAGAGCACTCTAATGTGTGTGCACTGTGGGTGAAAGATTATCAAGTGGTTCTGGAATTCTCTTACAGTGATTTGCGTGAATCCAAGTAGTTCTTTCAGCAACCTTCATGGCTGTCTGAGTGGTCAGTAACACCTGGTAGGGTCCCTGCCACCGTCTCTGTCTCCAGCTCTTCCTTCTGAGGTCCTTCACCACTATCCAGTCCCCAGGCTTCAGGTCATGAAGCTGTCTGCCGGCTGGAGCTGGTAGGGCGTCTTTCACCTGCTTGTGAATATCAGATAGAGCAGAAGACAGGTTTGCACAATAACAGAGTATATCACTTTCACATAGGTTGGTAGATGGTAGTTGTCTCTTTGTTGGTCTAATACCAGTGTTAGGTGGTCTTCCAAACAGGATTTCAAATGGACTAAGGCCATATTTTGGTCTTATTCGAGCTCTCATTTGCATGAGAACAATGGGAAGTGCCTTTGTCCACAACAAGCCTGTTTCTTCACAACATTTAGCCAATTTGTTTTTTAGCGTGCCATTTTCCCTCTCCACTGCCCTGCCACTCGCTGGGTGGTAGGCACAGTGTTGCCCCATGTTGATACCAAAATACTCACCAATTTGTTTTAAAGCTGTGCTAACAAATGGTGTTCCATTATCACTACTGATTTTCCCCAGAATTCCCCATCTGGGAATAATTTCAGCGATTAGAGCCTTTGCTACTGCCCCTGTGTCTTGCTTAGATGTTGGAAAAGCTTCTATCCATTGGGAAAACATGTCAACAGTCACCAAACAAAACTTTTTTCCTTTGCTTGGCGTTCAATGAAATCCATTTGTAGATGATCAAATGGTTTTTGTGGTGGTGGATGAGCCACCTGCTGCACAGGGATCCCTTTCGCTGCATTGTTGGTAGCACAGATTATACATGACTGACAGAATTTCTGAGCAAAGTTTGTGAAACCTTTAGTGAACCAATGTTGTGAAATAGCAGTCATCATCCCCCCTTTTGACACATGATCTAAACCATGTGTCAATTTAGCGTAATGTGGAAACAAATATTTAGGCAGACAAGGTTTTCCAGTGGGGCTGTACCAAACCCTTTCCATTTTTACACATCTGCTTTTAACCCATGTGGCCTTTTCAGTTGCATCAGCTCAAAGTTGAAGTTCCTGCAAATCAACTGTAGGAGTCAGAGGTGTTGTAGAAACAAATAACTTGGTAGTGTGATTAGTGAGAGGAAGTCTGGCTGCGGCCTTCGCAGCAGCATCTGCTTTTGCATTCTCCTGTGAAACAGGATCTTTGTTAGACGTGTGAGCTTCACATTTGCAAACTGCAACCTGTTTGGGGAGGAGGATTGCATCAAGCAGGTCAGAGATCAGAGTGTGATGAGATATGGGCTTGCCAGAAGAAGTAAGAAACCGTCTGTGTTTCCATAAAGTGCCAAAATCGTGCACAACGCCAAATGCATATCTACTGTCTGTGTAGATATTCACAGTTTTGTCTTTAGCCAATTTGCATGCCTCAGTGAGTGCTTTAATCTCTGCTGCTTGTGCAGACAAGGAGGCAGGAAGCGGCTCAGCTAGTAGTGTGTCATGTGCTGTTACCACTGCAAAGCCCACTCGATTCACACCCGTCACAGGATGCAGATCCATCCACAAACAGCTCGAGTTCTGCATTTTGAAGTGGAGTTTCTTGGATGTCTGGTCTGGGAGAACAAACTTCAGTTATCGTTTCTACACAATTGTGTCGTTCTCCATCTGTTTCTGTGGGAAGAAGAGTAGCTGGATTAAGTGTGTTACAGCGTTTAACAGTGATGTTAGGCATTTCCAACAGAACAGTGTTGTAGCGCAACCATCGTGCTGCAGAAAGATGAGATTTTTTCTGTTCTAGCAAAATCACTGACACAGCATGAGGAACAAACAGAGTGAGGTCAGAGTAACCCACAATCTCTCTGGATGCCATTACAGCTTCCTCTGCTGCTGCCACAGCTCTCAAGCAGGTAGGAAGTCCCGCTGCAACAGGATCAAGTTTAGCAGAAAAATATGCAACAGGTCGTTGTTTACCCCTATGTTCTTGTAGGAGGACAGATGTCATAAATCCCCCCTTTTCATCAACAAACTGTGTGTAGGGTCTGTCAGGGTTAGGAAACCCTAAGGTTGGTGTCATTTGTAGTGCTAGTTTCAAGTCGGTGAAGGCTTGGTCAGCCTCAGGAGTCCAGTCAACTTTGTTATGAGCCTGTAACCCCTTCCCATGTGTGATTGCGCTCAAGGGAGCCTCGAGGACTGCGTAGTTGGGGATAAAAGACAGACAATATGAACACATCCCCAGGAATGACATCACTTGCTTTTTAGTGACAGGTAGTGACATGTTCTGTACAGATTGTACTCGTTTGGGAGAGAGAGATTTGCCCTCTGCTGTGATCACGTGTCCCAGAAATGTCACTTGTTGTTGTACAAATTGCAGTTTTGATTTGCTAGCTTTGTGGCCATGTTCTGCCAAATGTTTCAATAAGGCAACAGTGTCAATCTCACACTGTTCCTTAGTAGGAGCACAAATCATCAAATCATCAACATACTGCAGGAGTGCACTTCCTGGTGTTAGTGTAAGTGAGCTCAGACTGTCTTTAGGCACTTCATTGTAAATGGTTGGAGATTCACAAAAACCTTGACATAAGCGTGTGAATGTGTAGCTCCTCCCTTTAAAGGAGAAGGCAAACCAATACTGACTGTCTGGATGCACTGGAATGCTGAAAACTGCATTGGCCAAATCAACAACAGAAAACCACTTAGCATCTGGTGGCACCTGAGACAGGATGATGTATGGATTTGGAACATTTGGAGCTCGCTGCTGGACCGCGCTGTTTACAGCTTGTAGGTCCTGAACAAATCACCATTCATCTGGTTGACCTTGGTCTCTGATTTTCTTCACTGGAAATATTGGAGTTTGAACTGGAGAATCTGTGCACGGAACAATTACCCCAGCCTTCAATAAGTCATTAAAAACAGGTGTAATTCCATTGATGGCCTCTTGTTTCAGAGGGTATTGACGTTGATGTGGTCTGTAATCTGATTTTGGAGTGATGACCACTGGCACCGCACCTTTGATTAGGCCTACATCATGTTTACCTGTCGCCCACAGTGTCTTAGGGACTTCCTGTAGGGCTGGATGTGAAGTGACGTCACTAGATTCAGACAAATATGCAGTTGTGAATCTTGTCTGTGGTACCAATTCAACTGTTCTAACAGCCTGCACTACTGAAGTGAAACATTGCCTGTATGTTTTCAAATGAGGGTTAAACTGAATGTGGGGGTCCCCAGTGGGTTCCCACACATCAGCCTGCACACATTTTCTCATCCATGGACCCAAATCTTGCCATTTGTCACATATGTGTTTTGCCAAAGAGACATGTGGTGTTGATCCAGTCACATCAAATAGTTTGTTTTCCCACATACATCCAGAGAAATACTGCGGAATGTCAGTTTCCGGTAAATGTACCGCAACTGCACATCTGTGTGTTGTCCAAAATAAATGAGTCAGAGTAAGCTTCTCTTCTGTATGACCTAATCTGAACCAGTGTTTCTCATACTCGTTATCTGGCCCTACTGACACATGCACTGTGCAGTGCAAATCCTGTGTGTTCATGTACTGTGTGTCTGTGTTCAGTGTGAGTGCCTGTGCCTTGTCAATCAATTCCCTGTTTACAGACATCACTGCAAATGGGCAGAGTTTCCACTCATGCGCATACAACAGTGCATCTGGGCTAAATTTAACCAGAGAGTGTGTCATGGGAGGTTCAAGATCTGCTGTGCGTTTTACTACAACACCATCCGGTGTTGACACTAGGGAAATCCCCAAGAGACACATGACATCTCTGCCCATAAGATTTATTGGACAGCATGTAGACAACAGGAAGGAGTGTTTGAACCTCCCAGTTACCTCGTCGCTGCAAACCAGCGGCGCAGTGTATCTCTCCTGCACAACATTTCCCGAAGCCCCTACTGAATGCACATATCTCCCACTCAATTTTGGTGGCACATCAAACATATCAGATTTTATAACTGCGTGTGTAGCTCCTGAATCTACAAGGAAAGGTATCAATCTTCCTGAAACTTCCAATATGACTGTAGGCATTCTTTTGTAAGCATCGAATGAATATTTAACATATGTGTCTGTCTTAACTGGCGGATTTTCTAATCTAGAGATTGTGTCTTTGATCATGTCATGTGTGTCATCGTGAATGTGTGCGTGTGTGCTTGGTGCAATCACCCTCTCCCTCCTGAATCGCAGTGTGGAGCTGGATGCCTCCCCCTCCCTCTCCTGCGCGTCCGCCTGGCTTCTGTCTGCCTTTTCTTTTTCTTTTTCCTTTTCTTTCTCCCGGCATTCTCTGGCCCAATGTCCTCTTTTTCCACAGTTGTAGCAGATTTCTGGATCGTATCTGCCATTTGTCTTCATTCTGCCTCGGCCCCGTCCCCTGCTCTGTCCTCGTCCACGCCCTCGGAAGTGGCCTTGGAACATGGTCAAAGTGGCTTTATGCAAATCTCTCTTTTGTTTGTCCAATTTTCTTTTCGCCCCTTCTCTGAGCGTTTTCTCTGCGTGGACTGCATGTGCTTCGAGGAGTGTTAATTTGCATGAGTCCCATGTGATGCATGTGCGTTTCACCATGTCAGCAATTTCTGTTTTCAAGCCGTTGAGGAAGCTGTTACGCAGGTGAGCTTCCCATGCACCAACTTCATTAGCGTTGAGATTGGCCGGTGGTGTCAGTCCACTGTGGATATTGTGAATTGCAGTCAGTCTGACAAGATACTGACTGACTGATTCGCCATCTTCCTGCTTGCAGGATGATATTTTAGTCATGTCCATTCTCACAGGAAATGCATCTCTTATTCGGTTACAAAGTCCAGTGACATGTCCTCTGAAACCTGCATTAACAGGATCGTCCCAATCAGCTGCAGTTAGTCTCTCATCTCCATCAGGCCATCCTGCGGACACTTTTGTCCATCCAGTGCCCATTTTTACCATTAGGAGTTGTCTCAGTTCAGATGTAGTAGGCCTGAATTCTCTGCAAAATATGAGCAGTTCTGCAGCAAAGGTTGGTCCTCCGTCGTTTGGACTAGGAAGGTGCATCATGGCATCTTTGATGTCTTGTATAGTCCATGGTCTATGGACTAGAATTGGACCATCTGGTCCTGACACTTCCACCATTGGCAAGGTCGTTGTGTTGCCTCCATTCGCATTGTGACTCCATACAACTTGTGACCGCAGATTGGGATATGGCGGTGGGGGTGCGGTAGGAGCGTTGTCAGCGGGCTGTGGGCCTCCCTCTGCCCCCTCTGGTTCAGGCTGTGGAGCGTCTGGAACGGCTGGTACCTGGACTGGCTGTTGTGGTCTTCTTGGCGGCGCACAGTCAAGGTCGGGATCTGGCATTTTGAGACACTGAGACACAAGTGAGGTTTTCCCTGTCCCTGCCTGTGACTTTTTGTCCCTTCTTTGTGCTTCTTCCATCCATAAACTAAATGCTTTCCAGTCTGGCTTAACCTTTCCTTTTCCCCTTTTGCCCTTTGTTTCTTTCTCCTTTTCCTCTAGTTTCTCTCTCAGTTGAACTAGCTGTCTCAAGCTGAAACTGCCTGTTTGAGGAAAACCACATTCCTTCACCCAATATTTGAGTTGGGACACAGATGCCTCGCCGTAGTTCACTTTCATATATGTGATATTAGAACTGTTCAAACCACAATCATCATCTTTACATTTACTTTTACTCCCAGATTGACCCATTGTTAAATTTTTGTGTGAGATTTTGTTTGAGATTTTAGTTGCTATGTATTTCAACTTTCCTTTTATACTACACGTTTACCCAGGTTTTACTTTGGTTTTACTTTTACCCAATATTCCTACTTTTTTTTTTGTTTTGTTTTTTTGAAGTTTTGAAGTGGAAAATCAAGAGGCTCGATCCGTATTTATCCTGACGTGTACACAATTTGAGACCTACTTCACGCAGTAATCTCAGGGTCCCTGACCCTTGAACAGTCTTCTTACTGTTCTCATTTGTCCCTACTGTGGTCTTAGTAGTCAGAGAAATTCGTCAATTTCTATCCAGGTTTTTGCCCTAACCTTGGTTACACGTAGTTTTTAAGGGTCCCAGACCCGTGAAGACTTGGAGTCTTCAAATACCGCCAATCGTTACCCCTTTTCAATTCCACTTAATCAGATATGCTAAAACTTGTTAATTTTGTTATTTGAGAAAAAATTTTCATTCAGAAAAATTTTCAGATTCTCACCTTCTCTTTTGGATCGCAGTGCTGAGACGACCAGCCTCGGGTGTCTGGTCCCCCTTCTCGACCCTGTTTTGTGGGGAGGTTGAGGCTGAAGTCACGCTTCAGGATGTACAGTCACCTTCCACACCGAGTCTGGACGAACTCAGACGAGAGATCTCACTTCTGACACCAAGTTTGTGGTGGAAATCTGAAAATAAAGAATCACCAAAGTCTTTTGATTATTTATTAAGCTTTCTGCAGAAAGGACCCACTGATGTGCACTCAAGGAGGTTCACAGTCAGAAAGGGTGAAGAAGCACTTGGTCACATTGTATTTATGCAAGTCTATCAAGCTGGTACAAACTGGATTCTTTCTCACACTATGTCCTTCGAAGAGAGAAAACAATCACCAGTCAGATAAGCGGCTCCTCATAATCTAAGTAGCAACAGAAGAGAGTCTCACACTCAAGGTAACAGAAGAAAAGTATCTCATAATCATTTTCTGCTGTCTCTAACAGTTATTAGCAAGCCACATATACAGAACAGTGATTAACCAAAGATCGATACAGAGTAAATTCCCAAAATTCCCATTACAACCTCAAACCCAAGAAAGTTATTTTCTGGCTACACAACGTTAAACTGAAGCCCTGTGAAAAATACAAGTAAGACAGACAATGTGTTGCTAATAAAATGATGCCCTGAATTCCACAGTAGCCTAGCTAGTGGCAGCTGTACTTAAGCAAAATGCTAATATCAGCATACTAACGTGCTCACAATGATAATGTTAACTTGTTGATGTTTAGTAGGTATGATGTTTATTATGGGCGCCATCTTAGTGTAGTGTAATGCTAACATTTTAACCATCTACTGGGTCAACAAAGTTGTGCGATTGACATGGGAGACAGTTGTTCGTTGTTCTGTTTCCTATTGACAGTTAGCGTTGGTTTCTGTTAACTATGACGACGATCACCTCCTGACCTCAATAAAGTATATGTTTGAAACCAAACCATGATCTTTCCCTTACCCCAATCAAGCAGTTTTTGCCTAAACCTAACTAAACCTGAGTGGCTGGCAGATCAGGAAACGGTCATAAGAATCACCATTGTAACAATTTGTCACAGTTTTGTAAGGCCCCAGGACAACGTCGTCAGATCAGAAAAAGGCTAACATACTTTTGATTGGTCTGTTTAAGAGGTCCATCCATCCATTTCCCTCAATGTAAGACATGTCAGAAAGGTCTCAGCATGGATTCAAACCCTTTCAGCCAACTATAGGACATTGTGAGAGAGTGTGTGTGTGTGTGTGTTTCCCAACAGTAGGCTACTTTAGTTTCCCTGAATCCTGTCATGTTGAGTTTCTTTGTCCAAACGTTCCAGCTGCCAGCAGCAGTCAAAGCTGGCTGGGCCACAGCCAGAGGACAGACATGAGTGTGAGATGGTCAACAAACCATATGGGACGTCATCCACACGATACACACACACACATACATTTTGTTGGTTACCGAAATATGAGCTTCACATCAGTGTGTGTGTGTGTGTGTGTGTGTGTGTGTCTATGTATGTGTGTGGTGTGTATGAGAGAGAAAGACTGAGTGCGGCGAGAACATATATTTGATTATTTGATGATAATCGTCACACATTAACACAGTTTTTCAAGGTAAGGTGTGATCAGAGTGAACGTAAAGCTAATTTTAGAGGTGGAGTGATTTCATAAAAAGTGAATGCAAAGACTCAAGTGGATGCCAACAGATGCTTAAACACCCATATGAGATTGTTAAACACATCATTCCAAAACCATGGGCATTAATCTGCTGCTATATCAGCCTCCACATTTGGGTTTTCCACCAGATTTTGGATCCTGGCTGCAGGGATTTGCTCCCATGCAGCCACAAGAGCTTTAGTGAGGTCCAACACTGATGTTGTGATGTAAGGTTTGGCTCACAGTCTGTATTACAGTTCATCCCAAAGGTGTTGGATGGGGTTGAGGTCAGGGCTCTGTGCAGGCCAGGCAAGTTCTTCCACACCAAACTGGGAAAACCATTTTTCTTTAACCCAAACTGTAGCATGAAGATTTCCCTTTATTGGAACTGAGGGACCAACTTCAAACCACGAAAACAGGCCCAGGCCAAAAGCACAAAAAGGTGTGAGGACAGGGGTGTCTAATCACCTCATCACTGTTGTCACCACAGCTCTCAACAGACAGAAAAAGATGACAGTAATAAGAACTTATTTTGTTAGTAAATTTGATGCTCATATGTCAATGTTTCTCAGATTGGGGGGCAGGTGCACACCCCACACCACATCACTCTCCTGAATGGCATATAGGAGGCCCTCATCAAAGTGCTGTCCACCCACCAGACAACTGGTCCCCACTGGCCCCCAGCACACCCCTCTGAGACCTCTGTGTTTCTGCATTGGTTGATTCATGTCCCAGCCCTGCACTCCTCAGATTTACTTTGATGTTTAATCCCATCCTGACTGTGTCCTCCTTCAGTCCGCGGAGCCGCTCGGCCAGTCATGAATATCCAAAGGTCTGCTTACTTGACAGGATTATCCCTCTTTTCAAAGCCACTGGGGACGATTCTTCAGCCACAAAAAACACACTCAATGGATCTTCTGCTCTCTCGCTTTGTTTCTTTTGCTTTCCTTTACTCTCTCTCTCTCACACTCCCTTCTGTCTTTGTCCCTCTGGGCTTTTACTAAACACATTGATCCACCCGATCGAGGAGTTCATCTGCTGCTGTTTATAGATTAGTGGACAGACACACAAACACAAGTATTGTTAAGTTGTGTAGCTGCAGAAACGTCCTGATGAATTTATAAATTGTATGACGTACCCACACCTCAGATTTTTGCCCACATGAGTATCCCCACTTCTTACTGCGAATGTCATCTCACATGATGCCGGTACGCACGAATCTCTGAGAAAAAACAAAAGCAATCCTTTCTTGAAATGGGTTCAGAAGGCCAGGAGAAACTCAGCTGCTGCTGTAAATGCTCTGTTGCAAACTTTGGCTGCTAGCTGCATTGCAAATCACACCAAGGCTACAGCTGTTCTGCATGGGTCCAGTTTGCAAACCCATAGCCGACCCATTATCAACAAGGACCCAAAACAAAACCTATTAATGTAAGACCCACAGTGCTGACCCAGACCAATAATCAATCAGGATCAGAGCTGGCTGCTGTATAGGAAAAGGTTGGAGTGCTGGGCACTGCAGGGCTGCACAATAACCTGGGAAATAAATAATTATCAAAAATACAACTCAGTGCTGTATTCAGATTGCAGAGGCAAAAGCCCCCTTTATGTTTTCAATGGATTATGTTCACTTGCGTCTCCACCTGCAAAAGTCCAGCACAAAGCATCTCTGAATCATTTCTTTTGTAAACCAACACCATTGTGCTGTGTAGTCTAGAAGTTATAATGCAGCAAGGGAGGACTCGCACAGAGAACAAAAAAAGAGATTCAGACTGGAGTCTGGATTTTAAATATATCTATTTGATACATTAGTGTAAAAGAGCAAACGTTTCAGTCCATGTTGGACTTTCCTCAGTGCAAAATGAGGCATGTGTGATGAGTAGCCTCATATATGGGTTATTCTGCAGGTGCACCTAGTCAGTGATCTAGGGCTTGATTAAACACACATGAAGTCAGCTGCCAGCAGGTCAAGTCAGCATTAACACATTCTCATACACATACTGATAAAAATACATACAAATAGAAGCTTTTACACTGGGAATGGGATCCACTGGTATAAAAAGACAATAAGGTAGAGTCACAGAAAACAGGTCATATTTAATTCTTCATTTAAGCCACTGGGGTGTGGAGTTTTAAGGTAAAAGATGTATCTGCATCTGCATCTGCACACTGGAATAAAATTTGATCCACATTTCCACCACGGCGATTAGGAATCGTCATGCCAATGCCGCAGATTGCCAATTCCGAAGCAGAATACCTAGAAGTTATAAAACAAATACATTAAGCTTATTAATCATAAATTTGAGTAGCACAGGACTGGGACATGAATCAGCATGCAGAAACTCAGAGGTCTCCCTCTAGACAAGGATACTCAGCTCCCATACACAGTCTGATGAACCTTTTAACTCGTAGATCTGTTACTTAAACCAGCATTCCTGGACTGTATTTCATCGTCTCACCAGTACCTGAAACACCCCACGCCCACACCAACGCAGCACTTTGTGTTTTTGTTTCTTTTGCTTTAAGTGCAGGGAAGATATCAGACACCCATAATATCTCCCAATTGGTGGATCTACAGCCACAGTAGCAATTTTGAGCTAAATGCAAAAGTCAACTTTCTAACATGTGACAATGGTAAAATACAAAAGTATTATGTCTACGGAGGTATAAAGTTTACTGTCTTCACCATCTTAGTTTAGCATGTTAGCATGCTAACATCCGCTAATTAACACTAAACATAAAGTCCAGCTGAGGTTTGAGGCTGTGACCTGGTGGTGCATGAGATGAAAAGTCGGGAGATTATCAAAGTTATTATGATCCTGAGGGGACATGAAAATTCGGTGTTAAATGTCATAGTAATCCATCCAACACTTATCGAGATATTTCACTTAAAACCAGAAATGTCAATCAGAGGATTCATCCTCTGGGTACCGTGAATGTCTGTACAAACATTTTATGGCAATGCATCCAAAAGTTGTCGAGATATTTCAGTTTGGACCAAAGCGGTCGACCGACAAATTGACAGTGCCATCCCTCGAGCCACGTCACTAGTCTGCTAATAAAAAGAAGCTGGGTTCACTTCACCAGTTCACCATTACAAATACTTAAAGCAATATTTTTCCATTTTGCTTTCTTGCCGAGAGATTTAGAAAAGAAGATCAATACCACTCTTATATTCATCCGGTAAATATGAAGCTACAGCCAGCAGTCAGTAAGCACAAAGACTGGAGACAGGGGGAAACAGCTAGCATGGCTTTGTCTGAAGGTACATAATCTCTATCTATCTATCTCTATCTTGTTTGTTGAATTTGTACAACAACTGAAGTGTAAAAACTACAATTAGAGGTTTTACACAGGATTATGTTCCAGACTTTCAGAGCCAAGAAATAGCTAATCAGCTGCTAACAGATATAAAAGTGGGGTCAATCTTCTCATCTAACTTTTGGCAAGAAAGCTAAATATGTATATATCCCACAAAATTGAACTATTCCCTTTAACACAATACAAAACAACATAGCACATGAAAAGTTGTCAACTGTTATCACAAAAACAACTAAATACTCAGCGGAGCAACCACTTGTTGCTCGTCTAACCCATACAGTCAGTGTTTCTTTGTGTGAGTCCATCACAGTGTTTAATGGTAGCTAAGGGTGAGCAGATGAGGCCGTGTTGGAAAAACATCAGTCCCATGGAAAAGAGTGACCTCTAAGGTCTCATATTCACCTTAGAGCTCCATCTATTCCCTTGTAAGTGTTAAATCCTGCCTTTATCTCTGACAGCTTCTCTGTTTGTTTATCTTCTCTCCCTTATTCCTCCTTTACTCCGTCATAGACTCTGTTTCTCTTTCTGTTATTCCGCCACCTTTGATGCGTCCCACCAATCTTTAATCCTTTCAGCTAACACAACATGATGCACAGAGCTGAAAGAGGGTACATCTGTGCAGTGTTTTCGGGAAGGTTTAAATCCAGTTACAACAGTGTTAGACTGATGCTCCCCTTCTGTCCAAAGTTATGAATATTTAAAACTGTCACAGAATCAACCTCAGAGACTCTCAGCATCAATGGATAAGTCAGCCTGCCACCAACAGTGGATAAGGAGCTGTTTATTCAAATCCAGTCACGGGCATGTGAAGCCCAGCTGCTATTGGCCAGAGTGTTCAGGCAGAGCTGAAAAGATGCTACTCAGTCAGTTTCTCTTTTAACTTTAGCACCATGTTTATCTGGGTGTGTAGAAGAAAAACTCTCATGAGTGTCAGGTGTCATTGTAACTTATTCCAAAACGTCTCCAACAAAAGATAAAAAAGACAAAAAGTCTTCTGAATGAATATAACTACTATCTATTAATCATTGTGGACTAAAGTTACTTTTAGTTGAACAAATTAACTCTCATTAGAATTCTAAAAAGGCAGCTAATTAAAATAGTCATTTATTTTAAAAGCCACGACTGCTGCTTATGTTGAGATAAATGAATGGAGAATCATAACACAGGGCACGAGGGTGTGGTTGGGGTTTAGGCCATTAAAACACTGGTTGGTGACGGTTTGGAAAAGATCACAGTTTTGGTTAAATATTGAAAAAGTAAACGTGTCCTGTCCCCAGATTCAAGTCAGTGCTGACTTTTTGAAAATTTAACCAAGACCACAATCTCTCCCTAACCTTCACCAAGCACTGTGAGCACCTAAATATAACCATAAAAACGGTAATCACGCTTTAGTTGCCCTGAGTGGATATGTTAGTAAGTGTTAGCGAACATTTGGCTACTTTGCAGATACGTTCATTAAAAACATTTCCTCATTAAAATGTACTCCAGGTCACAATATGTTTATTTCTTTCCAGTCTCTCTTCTTGTCTCTGAATATTTATGAAGTGCAGTCATAAAACCTTGGGGATAGGCGTGATTTTTTTTCACTCAAGTTGAAACATTTTCAGCTCAACGTTGATGCTTCTTCGCCTCAATGTAGCGTCACCCAGTGCAAATTTGCATCCGCTCGTGTCTTTGCTTCGACTTGCAATCACACCACCTCTAAAAGTTGCTTGCTGGAGCTCCAGAGACTTGGAGAATCTATAACAAGGAGCACTAAAGCTGTTCTGGAGGCTCGTGGTGGAGCAACACTTTACTAAGACACTTTGTCTGTTTTCCCATCTGTAGCTGTCATTGGGTGCAGTGTGTTGTATAGTCATGACTTCCTGACCAGTGAAGCTTGGAATTTGCTGTTCCTACATATCTGAGTTATCAAGATTAGAATAGATCAATGTTGAAATTTAGACTAAAGCGAGGGAAGCATGGGCGAGAGGGGGATGTAATTATTTTTGCAATATGATACTTTATAATCCATGTTAAATGCGTTTTGCACTGACAAATGGTGCCTGAGCGGCTGTGGGGCGAAGACTCTTGAGGTAAAGCAGATGTTCTAAGAATAATTACCTTACAGCTTACGCCTTTATGTGGCGTGAAAATGTTTTGTTAATTCTCAGAACAGCTGTATGGATTATTTTGTGTTAATCCTCCCTCCTTATCCATTAATCTGTTATGTTTAGCCTGTTATTTTGTGATAAAAGGAAGTAGTTTAACTTTTTTGTTGCATCAACTTTTCTTCAACTGCCACATCTACTTCTACTTCAGTCATTTCCTACATTTCCTATATTATTACTATTTAACTGTCTATGCTTCTGTATGGGGATTAACTGCAGCCTCTTCTATGGTGTATGTTTCCGTGGATGCAAAATATTGAGACTTTACAGAAGGTCCTTCTCGTTTTTACTGCAATGTTTTAGATAAGTGAAAACTGTTTACCGTCACACTCTGTGTGAAAATCTCTCATGATGACAGTCAACATTTTAACACTAAACCACAGAAAAACACTGTTGGCGAAGGTCCAGAGGGACTGAAACGTTAGTAGTATGATCAATAAATTGTGATGCTGAGCAGAGTGAGGGATCTTCTTTTTGAGTAACCAATGAGAGGGCATGTTAACACCTTTCATACAACAGGTGTGTTAAAATCTGAAGACTGTGACAAGTATCATAAGGCCTTTTTCTCTGAAGACATTTTGACATGTGAAAAACACAGGTGTAAATATTAAAATGAATAATTATACTTCAGTTTCAGGGTCCTGGTATTGTGTATGCTCATTGTCACACTGTCATGGTTTACTGGGACACTTGAGCAGACCAGAACCATCATTAATGTTATTAGTAACACCAGTGCTTTTTATATGACGAGTCAAAGTGTCTGTGGTGAAAACAGCCTATAGACACATTAGAGAGTACACCAATGACTTGGATGATGACAAACTGTGTTTTGATGAACAATAAAGAGGTTTGAAGTCCTTACAAAGTCCTACACAGGTGTTTTCACTTATTTTGCCTGATTACATTTCTTCTCAGGAGTGTGTGTGTGTGTGTGTTTGTTCAGACTGTGGCTGATTGGCACGTCTCTCACTCTCCTGTCAGCTGTGTTGCAGTTGGGACAATTGACACCTTTAAGATTCGTATTAGCATGTGGAGTTATCATAGGAACAAATGCACGCATGCACACACACACACACACACACACTGATAAAACAATTGAAGAGGCTCTTCAGATACAAAAAAAGGGATCAATTTAATTTAATTAGACCTGAGCAGAGGTCTAAATGAAAACACCTGTGTGAGTTTGCAGAGCATTTAAGGCTGTTTGAAGAGTCTGTTTGTTGTCTTTCCTAAAACAAACAAATCTATTTTTACCATTTATTTTTTTATGGTAAAGTCTGTTCAGCCAAATACAAGTGAGGGCCTATAAGCCGTTTGGAAAAAAGTTGTATGACGTGAAAGTCTGACTGAATTAACAGGCAAAACTGCCGTCTCTAACAGAACATATCAGTATTTTGTTATAATTTAAGTCACCTACCTAGTCGTCTACCTTGAGAACAAATGGACAAATGAACAATAGTGATAGCTGAAAATTGCTCCTTTTTTGTGGTTGGTGACCTATTTATTGTGTCACCAAATAGGATCCACCTGACTCTGCAGGAGAGGAAGAAGTCAGAGAGAATACTGTCTAATGTGCTGTTGAAGTGAACGGGTTAAATGTAAATAACAACAGTCAGGCAGAGAAAAATGTAAAGTATAAAGTATGAATTTAAGAGCAAAGGAATTTCAGAGATTTCTGGTCTGTTATTCTAAGTTGTAATATCTGCTTCCACATGCTGAGACCTTTTTAAAGAATGACTGTCTCATAAGCTTACCTGTAAATACTGTATTTTTTGTCGTATTGCACGAAATGACCTCTTCCTCTCTGAAACGTCCTACAAAACACTGAAGGACTTTGAATAATTCAATTCCAGTAATGAGATGAATAAACAAATGCGTGCATGAATATTCAGAGATTTAGTTCATATCGTTCCAGCTTCAAAAGCCTTTGGAAAACATTGCAACAGGATGCACAATCTGCTATGCAGCTGCTACCTTTTCCTAAAGTATACCGGCCTTTACTCATCACTGGCTTCTTTCTGCCAGCAGAGCTTTTTGTGTGCATCCTTTAGCGGCTGTTTACACGCATATTCTGCAAAGCTGACGATTCCAAATGCAGTTTTTTTTGGTCAAACAGGTTAGAAAATAGAAAAATATTCAATATCTGTAATATATAAGTCTTTTAGCTCAATACAACAGATATATTTTACACAGGACGTACAGGTGCCTATAAAGGTCATCACTGTTTGGTGACACCGAAATGAAGCTGATTCCCAACCAGCTAAAGTCACCTTGTGCGCAAATGTGAATGATCACACACACACTGACTTTGTTGTGATCTGAATATCATCCAGCAGCAGAGACGAGCTCAGAACAAGTTTGTTTCATGAGGGCACAAAGGCTAGTGTATCATAAAATATTAAGATTACATGAACCATGTTTATTTTATTTATTATATCTAAGAAAAGTCACAATTTTCCAGCTCAATTCTTGTTCTTATTAAAGAACTTCCTGTTTTTATTAGATAGACATCATGAATTGTATGTAGGACTAATAATTAGATTAAGATTAAAGTTACTGAATAGTCAAAAGATTCTCAAAAGGACCAAACCCTTATGTACAATATATATATTTATTTTTATTTCTGTTGAATCTACAGTGCACAGACACTGTTAGGATTTTTTTTATATGAAATCAAATCACTTTTATTCATAAAGCCCAAAATCACAAAATTGTCTCATTTAGCTTAGAATCCTGAAATGAAGCTAGCCTATTTTTAATTTTATTTTAATGAATGGTAAGTAAAAGCAAAGCTTAATGAAGGCCACTGTGTTTTCTTTAAGGTGAAAAGAAGATGGGTTTTTCTACATGCCATTGCTCAGCTGTGAAAGGTTTCTTCTATGGCATATTTTTTATATCCTGCATGCTTTAAAATGATGATTCTGATAATAAAAGTCAGTTTTCAGGTGAAATTGTGAATTTATTATAGCCTAAATTGCATTAAATGTCTTACACAGAATGTACAAAAAAGAGCAGTTTGATGTTGACAGTGTATCAGTCATTCAACATAAAACTGAGGTTTGTTTGTTTGATGTGAAGATGCTTATTCTCTGTAATACTGCTGGTGTTCAGTGTTTCATTGATCTGTAGGCCTGTTGGTGTATCAGTGCTGCTTTAAAGCTCCATTAGAAATGTTCCACCTTCTGTTGTGTAAGCTACACAAAGATAATAAAACACATCACCAAAGACTTTTTCACTTTTCAATTAATCGTCTTTATTTTACATTTCAAACCTCAACATAATCAGAGATTCGTCTGAAATTTCCGTCCAAAATAAGTAAATAAATATCATTTTCATTTTTTTTATTAAAAAAATAAAGAAGTGGTCATTGTTTGCGTCGGACAGGGAATGACAGCCGGAGAAAATAAGGAGAGAAGCATTGAATAAGACGGATAGAATAAAGCAGGTGCAACATGTGAGGGGAGGGGGAGTCTTCCCACACATTAACAAGACTAATATATAATATCTCCCACTATTTAAACAGAATAATCCATCTACATATTTACACTCTATATTTGTGGTTTGATTTGGGACCTTTTCCCCCTGCAGGCCCACAGAAAGGAAAAGCAACTAATCACCAGCAATTCAATTTGGATCTTTAAACAACTGTAGAGACACACAGATGCCTGCAAAGATTTCCAGTAATAAGCTGAAGTTTTGTTGTGCTTTAGGAGCTCTGTGAAGAAACACCTGTTACAATTGAGGTTAATTACCATAAAACACTAAGTTAGTTGCAACACCCCAACAAGTCCCAGTGAGGAAAATCAATGCATTGGTCTTTACTGGCTCCGCCGACGCAACGGATTCAGCAACAAAGATAAATAAAAAAGCGTAATAATGTGGGGGAGAGAGAGTCTGTAACTACCCCAAAAGTTCGTCTCCATTTAGTTTGGAGTCACTTGGAGTCGCTGGCCAGCCTCGGCATGGTGACGGCGCTCATGCTGGACACATGCGGAGGCGGGACTTGGCACATGCTGCACGGACAAGGCATCCCGGTGCCAACGCCCCAGTGCTGGAAACTGCTGCCCAGCGGTCCTGCACCGGCAGCGGGCGCTTTGAGGAGTCCGTGATGGGGTCTGACCGAGGTGACGGCGGAGATACCGGGCGCTGACAGAGAGGCGGTGGAGACGGCCGCCGGCGGGAGAAGCGGGTGGTGCACTGGGTGAGAGGCGTGGGAAGCCACCGGGTGTCCCGGCAGGGGCCCCGCGTGTGTCATAGTCCCACAGGCTGATGGGTGGAAGCCGCCGTGGTGTCCGCTGCTGCCGTAGATTTCGCTGACCAGCCGCTTCATCTCCTCCAGTGAGTTGCTCAGCATCAGGATGTAGTTTCTAGCCAGCAGCAGGGTGGCGATTTTGGAGAGTTTGCGCACCGACGGCCCGTGCGCATAGGGCATGACCTCCCGGAGCCCGTCCATGGCCACGTTCAGGTCGTGCATCCTTTTCCTCTCACGGCTGTTGATCTTGAGGCGGATCGTCTGCAGCTCGCCCTCTGACATGAGTTTACGGTCTTTCTTGGACGCCAGTCGGAGGAGGGATTCCTCGTCGGCGGCGGAGAGGCCGCGCAGGCTGGAGATATCTGACGGAGAGTCGCTCTGTGTGGAGGACACGGCGCCGGAGAAGCCGTGCACAGATTTCTTCAGGGCGGACAGGAAGATGTCGTCCACCTCGGGAGATGACGGTCTGCTCGACACGCGGCTCGTATCTGAGTCCATGGTCCTAGTCCAGCACGGTGTTCTGAAGAGAAAAAAAAAAATTTTTTTAGTTAATTTACTGAACTCCAAAATTCACATCTTATGCCACTTCAGCAAAAGATAATATTCACTTATTGGATGGGTCAAAGCGGCTGGTGATAAAAAGTTATTGCAATTGTATCCGTTTAATTCATAATTAAAAGTGGGCCTATGTAAAACAAATGTGGCTTTTGATTCATTGGTAGCATTAAAGCTGAAAATGTGTCCTGAATGCTGCAGAACCTTAATATTTAAACACAGCTTACAAGTACATTTCTGGCATCTTTATCTTTTGATGTTTATATTGATATTGGATCATCTGATAAAATATAAGAGATAAAAGAGATAAGTTATCACTAAGTGCCCACATCTTATTTCTACTTGCCTCTGGCTCGGTATAAAAAAAAGCAGAACAGCCATAAAATCTGTGTAAAATTACACTAATTGTCTATCAATGTATAATAATAAATAATCAAACACTTACCAAGAGAGTTTTTCCAAGCGCGATGGTGAGAAAACCTAAACGTCAAATCCACTTGTTACTCCAAATCGCATCTGACAGCCCATTTGGCACGCCTGCGTGCGACCGCGGGGTTTTATAGCGGGCTGAAGCGCACAGAGGCCGGGTCACCAGGACAACGCAGTATCTGTCCCGGCTGCCTCCCTGCGACCAATCAGCTCCTTGCAGGGAGAAAGGGGGGTGGGAGAAGAGGGAGGGAGGAGGGTGACGGAGGGTCCTCCAGCCTGATGTAATCACCAACACACAGCATTAAGTGAAATCAGACACACTCCCTCCTACATATGGCCCCTTCTTGTGAAAATGTTGGCCCGCGTGTGGATGGATTTTATTATAATAACACACAGAATAAGCCACATTTTGCCTTTCATAAAAGGAGTAATTTGTATTATTCAGGACCCGGAAACAGTAATACAATAAGTGAGACCTCATTTAAATGATTTACATAAATTGTAATTAATTCGTTTTGTGCCGAAACTGTGACTAAATAACTTTTGTTTTTTTTTAAAGAAGAAATGTCTGAAGTAGTTTTTTAAATTTAATATCTTATATGTTTTTATTAATAAATCTATGCAATATTTGAGCCATTATCCTGATCGAAAATCCATTCCTCATTTCTTTCTTTTTTTTTCAATTTCTCTTAGCCTATTAATCGATCCGAGCTGCAGCTTATCCAATGATAAATCACGTCGCCCCCCCAAATGAACAGTAATAACAGGTCGAAGCCTAATAAGCAGCGCAATATGTTTCCTGCTCGCAGTTTTGGTGTTAATGTGCTGTTTTCCGTTTTTACCCGCTGTCGACCAGCAGCTGCCGTTAAAGTGCATCTTTAACGTTAATTAATGAAGTGTGCAAAATTGTTTTTAACGTTTATGATCCGTAACATTTCAATTAGTCTGCCGTGAGCGATAGCAGTGCGGCCTGCTGCTGGCGCTCAGACGGCCTCCGGCTGACAGAAGGGCCCAAACCGGTGATTTGCTCTCGGACGTAACTGAAGCTGACAGCAGCATTGTCCCTAAATATGACGAGTGGTATTGTGCAGTCAGACGCAATCAGCGCTAATTGCCTCTACAAGTTTATCTGCTTTTTTAAGACTGGGCTCGGAATATCCTCTCTGTGTAGCCTATTTGGTTAATATTTGCGATAACTCCAATAACGTTAAATTAATAGCGTATTCTACAGACTCAGCCTCTCTGTAGGATGAGTTTAATGGGTTTTAATTTAGAATAAATAGACAAGTTTGTGATCATGCAGGAGAATTCAGATTTTTGTAAATTTTAAAACAAAAAACTAGCAATAAAACAACTTATTAGCTACGTTATTACTTTTTTTATTTATTTTTTATTTTTTTACCATAGATGCTCAATTAAAATAACCTTAATAAAATGTAAACGTGTTGGAATTTCTATTTATTTGTTTTGTGGTCAGTTAGTTCTCTAGACTCTGTGCTGTTGCCATGGTTACCTGCAGTTTAATACACCTTGCGCACTGATTTAGAACGTTGGTCAAACAGTTGACCGGAACTATGTTCGAGGGGGGTCATTCTCGATTTTAACGGTCACCTGCCAGCCAATCAGAAACGAATATTTACTGCGACCGTATAACAGTCAGTCAGTCAGTCATAGATATAAAACACACACACACACACACACACATATATATATATGCTATCTAAGCAGTCAGTCAGGTGTCACATCGGTCCGCCGACGATGTCACAAAATCAAGGTCGTTACCCGGGGTGGATCACACACACATACAAACACACGCACACACTGCCCCCTTTTTTTCTCATCGTTATATTTGCTTGTTTTCGCCGTCCTCTGTCCGTTGCATTTGCGTGTTTACTCCCGTTAAATAAGATTATGCTAATGAAGGCGGTTAAAGTGGCATTTTAAATCAGGAGGTTTGTATCTGTGCCACCACTTGCTTCATTAGACATTCCCACAGTCTCACCGTTTGTTGCGCTGGGTTCACAATGACACACACAGACCACAGGCCTTCCTCTTCAGCTGGGTTTCCCTCCCATCTTATGCATCATTATTTTTAAAAGTCAGTTACTATAATTAGCTAGTAAAATTATTGACACCTATCAGGAATTATAGGCTATATGGAGGCTTTGTGGTAGTCTGAACCCTCAAAGGCTTTCATAAATATCAATAAATCTCCTAATCTTAGATTTAAAAAGAGTTTCTAAACCTTTTATGTCACATGACTCATTTTTAGGTCCAATAATTTTCTGAGTTGTCAAGTTGTCACAAGATATTAATATTCCGCTTTTAAAAGCCTGGAAGGAACTCTAAATTGACTATATATAAATGATTATACATCTCAAACCTTATTATAAACCATATCAAATGATTATAAGCATGTCATCAGCTTTAGAAATATCATGCAAGCCCACATTGGGCATCCCAAACCAAGGGTTGAGAAACTCTGGGTTATGAAATGAACCTGTGATGATCATAATTTATGCAAAACTACTTTTACCCATTGTATTAACGCTAAAAGAGAAAGCAAAGGAGATGAATGGGTTTGTGCTCTCCCACTTGTACTTTTTTCCATGAACAAAAGCTCATGTGGATCTGAGAAAACACAATTTTCTGTATGTTTCATATCCCAGCACTGGTTTGCTAAAGAGTGCATTTCATCCCTCGATCCAGTTTGCAGTCACATTTGGTCAGAAATATTTCCCAGATTGCTAAACAACAATGCTGCACTGCACTGCACTGGATACAAACAATAAAACATTTTTAAAAAGAACAATTTAAACAAAGGGGGCAAATAATCTGAAAAAGCAGAGAGCCTTCGGTTACACATCATACAAAAACATTACACCCATGTGATTCCCACACCGTTGACATTAATCTGCTGCTTTAACAGCCTCCGCTCTTCTGGGTTCAGGCTTTACACCAGATGTTGGAACCTGGCTGCAGGGATTTGCTCCCATTCAGCCACAAGAGCATTAACACTGATGTTGGGCGATAAGGTCTGGCTCACAGTCGGTGTTCCAGTTCAATCCCAAAGGTGTTGGATGGGGTTGAGGTCAGGGCTCTGTGCACTGCAGGCCTGCCAAGTTCTTCCACACCAAACTGGGAAAACTATTTCTTTATGGACCTGGCTTTGTGCACGAGGGCATTGTCATGTTGAAACAGGAAAGAGCCAAACACAAACTGTGGGCTCAACTATGGAAGCTCTTTTGTCAGAAATATAATTGTATGCTGTATTAAAGTTTCAGTTGATTGGAACTAAGAGGCCCAAACCAAACTGGGAAAAACAGCCTTAAACCAAAAATATACAAAAGTATGTGGATGGGTGTTTTTAACATTTCCTCTTCTCTTCCAACTTTGACTCCCACCAACTACACCATCATCTCCGTCTTTCTCCCTCTCTCACTGTCCATCAGTCTGGGTGGCGGTAGGCCTGGTGCCGTGGTGAATACCAATAGTGAGGAGGAGCATATGTGAGCCATACTTAATCCTGCTAATCTGCCTCCAAAATAAAAAAGAAAGGGAACAAAAAAAAAAAAGCAGAAAAGAGAGGAGGGTGGAAAAACACGAGAGAAGGTTTCTCTTTCTGTCTTGGGAGCTGACCGGCTGAGGCCAAATGAACTGAAAGACATGAATAATGTCCTGGCTCTCCCCCTCGATCCCTTTCTCTGCGAAATCTTGGAACGAAATGAAGCAAAATTCTCGCTTTTGTTGAAATCTGTAGTGAGGAACGTGAGATGCCGCCTGCCACCACCACTGCTGTTACTGTGTGTGTGTAACGTTGTCTAGTTAGATTCACATGCAGCTCTCCTGCAGTAGCGATTTACTGTACATTCAATGGAAAAGTTAAGTGCCAGTACAGGAAGTGGAGTGAAATTCTGAAAAAGTTTCATTACACCAGTGTCCTGAGTTTGCATCCTGTCTCATTCAAGCAGTCAGGATCGTAGCTTTTATTATTTAGAGTTGAAGTTGCCAATTTTACCAATGCAAACTAGTTGAACAATCATATAATTTGTGGGAGATACCGTCTGTATGTTCCCAGGTCACAATTATGTCTGCGTGCTTTTTCCTAAGTCCACAAATTCAGCTAACTCAGGTGCCTCAGGTTTCAAGTTCAAAAACATTAAAAAGGCACAAAGGACAGACACAGTGTGAAGGAAAAAATCTCCAAAAGAGGCCAGTTTATAAAGAGAACATATGCATGCAAAAGTGCAAAATTTAAAAAGTGCACAAACAGAAACATCTTAGAAGTAATCTTAGAAAATCAGATGTTAGGAAAATCAGAGAAAATCAGTCAATGTGAGGAAGGTCACCAGAGTAGTGCAGTAATTACCACAATCATCAGAAGAGGTTGTGTTTATCTTAATAAACATAAGAAAACTCTAAGAATAAAGGAAAGCAGAGAGTAACTTTTCTTCTCTGAGCCAAGAGAGATATAAAGTTCGAAAGAATAAAATCTACCTACATTTTGTGGGTGTCTGTCTTCCCTCTCTTCTAGATTGACATATCTCTTGAATAGCATTGAATAGCAACAGGTCTGGTCTTCACCAGGTGAAACAGATGATCAATTGGATTAAGGTTGTGTGACTGACTTAGCCAATCAAGAACCGTTAGGCCTTAAAAGCACCTTCGCTGTCATGCCTGTACGTTCATAATCAGAATAAAACTCTTATTTATTTCCTGCGAGGTTTTCTCGTACAAGTGTTCCAAGTCAGATTCAGCAAACTCTCTTAACTGCACAAATTTGTTAATCATTCGGTTCCAGCCTGATGAACACCACCTGTTCATGAGGAGGTGTGTGTTCATGAAATTTGACCATTAACCATCAACATTGACTGTTCTGCTCCATTTGTGGGCACGTTTCATTCATACAAATTGTCACCTAAGAGTAAAAATAACTTCACACTGCAGAGCTTCAAGTCCCACTGTCAGAAATCAGCAGTCAAAAAGTTAACAAGATTAGCAATGTCACGCTAGCAGCTCTGTGCAACTGTACTTAAGTACAGCAATGTTTTGAGGTAAACAGTAACGTCAGTGTGCTAACATGCTCACAGTGACAATGTTGACATGCTGATGTTAGCAGGTATAATGTTTAGCATGTTCAGCATCTTAGTTTAGCATGTTAGTATTTGCTAATCAGCACTAAACACAAAGTACAGCTGAGGCTGATGGGAATGTCATCAGATTTGCAGGTATTTGGTCATAAATCAAAGTATCGGACAAATTACAATTTTGACCTGATGATGGCACTAGATGAAATGTTAAGGGAAAATTATTATAATCCATCATGGGGGGACATGATAGTTGTTTAGACATTTCACTCGAAACCACAAATGTGAACCTCATGGTGGCGCTAGAGGAAAAGTCAGAGGATCGCCAAAGTCAGTAGGCTTTATCCTCTGGGGGCCATGAATGTCTATACCACATTTCATGGGAATCCATCCCATAGTTGTTGAGATCATTCAGTCTGGACGAAAGTGGTGGACTGACCGACAGACAGCTCGGAAACAGAAATTAAAACACCAAGGTGCAGAGTAAAAATACATATGAAGAAACATGAGGAAATTAATCTGAAAATGTCCATTTAAAAATAAAAGTACAACTCTACCAAACCTGAGATCCTCAGGGAAGTTCCTCAAAGTCTCTGACTGCAAAAGTCTGGTGGCTAATCTGCTAACCCTCCTCTGTACAGATGTGTACAGGTACATGTGGGGTGAAGAGGTCACTAATGTAGGCAGGCACAGGCTGCCTAACACATGATGAACCATGTGGATCCTGACTGTCGAGGCAGTCTTCAGGCCTCTGTGTCTCAGGGGCTGGACGGTGTTAGGTTATGCTGGCCGGGGGCTTTATCTCTACAACAGCTATTAGGAGGTAATTAAGTCCTAACACTGCAGAGCCTCCCATGGTTACTATAACATAACTGCAAATGGGAAGCTTACAAGCTCCTTTAGACGGCATGACAAATTGAATGGAACTCATTGGGCTTCGGCTATTATTCCAGCGGCCCCATCTGGCTGGGAAAAGATAAAGGGGATTTGCTGGAGGTTGTGAGGGGTTGAGCCTCCATGCTCGGTGTGTGTGAGGGATAAGGAACGAGAGGGGGGTCCTGGTCCAGTGTAAGGAGTGTTTTGAGGGTTCCAGGGGGATTTTTTTTTCTCTCCTCTTTGGTCTGAGCTTCAATTCAACAGGCAGCCTGAGATTTGCTTTGGCCAAATGTTACAAATGTTTCGACAACCTGGTCTCTGATCCTCGGGGGTCACCCAGGAGGGCACAGGGGGTACAACGGCTTTACGCCCAGAGATTTAACAAAGCAGCATGGGGATGAATATATTCACACTTGTATTCACTCCCTGGGCCTCCAGATGCTTGTTTTAGGGAGACGGAGACTAGACTGAGCTGCACACTGCCCAAAGCAGGCCAGCTGGCGGTTTGTGTCCATAGTACGTCCGTGACCAAACTTGTGTGGACAAAAAAAGTGTCACGTTCACTGGAGTGATGCTGTCAATTGTCAACAGGGGAAAAGATGGTAAAATTTTTTTAAGACTGTTGAAAGTTTTTTTAAAGATGTTTAGAAAGTTGTGGAATATATTTAGACTGCCCATGGTATTAAATAGTAGTAGTAGTAGCATTTGAGCCACATAATAATCTACACACACTTTTTCTCCAGTTTAAGGTTTTAAGATTGTGCCGATCATAAGTGGAAACTATTGTGCATCATAGTGAATAGACTAATCCTGCCAAGCATCTAATTTATAATCTAATTTGGCACTCGTTTTATTTTACATTTTTGTGCCACAGAGCGACATATAAGGAAGATCATGAGCCAAATCTTATTGATATTGTGTTATACTGACAGGTGTTTCTGTCATTTTGTCCACCTCTTTTATATCAATGAGGGTAGGCTAAATAACAGAAACACCATTCTGTATAATGCAATGCATTTCAACAGCACCACAAATTAACAGTTTCAACCAAAACTGGACATTATAACCTCCATAAAGGCAAGGTTTACTGCAGGACTGTTGTATTAGACTTCATTAGTTTTAGCAAGGTGTACCTAATAAACTGGCAATTAACTATATCCACACTAATGTTGGTTGAATTTTAAAAGGTTAATTACGTGTCACTGGCATTTTCAGGTTGCTCTAAAAGCTCACTGTCCACGCCGAATCTCCTCTTCTTCCTCCCATTTTGGTTTGGCACACAGTTTGCTTTAGCACCACCATCTGGTCTGCAGTGGGGTTGAATGTATACGTTGTGTTCAGCAAGTTAAAACTCTGTTCTGTCACCTCCAACTGCCTTTGATCCCTGAATTTCTGTATTGTTGATCTCACAGTACAGGTGTTGTCATTGACATCTCTGGGGTATTTTGTTTTTTTTTTTGGTCAGACAACTGCAATTGTACAAAATTGTGATTTGATCCCAGGTAATTCTTGGGCTTACATGGCGTTCTTACATCAGATATGCCAATGCTTCTACTTGGAAGTAGTCAAACAGGCTGCAATAAATTAAATTTGGTTGAATGTTTTCTCTAATTTGTAACATTGTTGGAGTGGCAAACTGCTTTGAAGGTAGACACCTTATTTTGAAGGATTCTGTTGTGCATTGTACCTGGATTATTTTTTACAACAGGACATTCTTTTTAAAAATGTCTACAATGACCACAAAGATGAGAGTCTAATCTATGGATTCATATATCACCTTGTTATGTTCATGTAACTTTTAATAACCCCAGCAGTATGTGAGAGTTGGTTGTAGTGTCTTGTGGGGAGAACAGTGGGTGATAAAAGGTTAAAACTTAAGCTTAACAGGCTCTCATTCAGATGGCGATTGTCAGAAGGCCGGAGACAATAGGCCGAGGAATAACAATGGTGTACACAAGCAGCCCAGGCCATCCCCGTTCTGCTGCAATTAGCGTCATATGGAGGGACTGAGAGAGGCTGGGTTACATTCCTTTACTCTCACTACCAGCCTCCTGATCCCATCACACACACACAAGCTCATCATCCCTAACAAAGGGGCGGACTACTTTATTACCACCCCACTGCTAACCAGCTGTCACCCCCCCAACACACACACATGCATACACATACACAGACACTCTGCAAATCCCCCCCGCAAAATGTGTTTTTTCACACCTTTTGGGTTGACTCTGGAAGTAGTTGCAGGTGTTTTTGTCTCGAGCGGTTATGGTGAGGTCAACTGGTGTTTCCCTAACCTGACGCGCCAGATGGTTTGTTACACAGAACCATCTGAGAAGTCAGCCAATCAGATCAACGAACCACATGACTTAGTAGGAGAGCCAAATCTACGAATCTAGCAGCATCTACACTAACCTCTTTAGGAGCCACCATTGTTGTTTACGAAAGAACAGTCACAGTCGTCACACCTAAACCACACCTGTAGCTGCCATTAGTTCTCATAGGACACTGATTGGTCCGAACCACTGGGGTTCAGCCACAAGCACATGACTTGAAGCCTAGCAAGATGGATTCTCGCGTGATCTCGTAAATCCAGTTGCCTCGCATGGTAAGTGTTTCCCATCCCTGAACTGAAAATGTAACTTTTTAAAAACAGTCTTCAGAGTGAAACTAATTTTTGAAAAGGCCTTATATGGGGAAACATTTAGAGGCGTTCACCTTTACAGTCATAGTCGGAGATTTCTGTGTAGCAATGTTAGGAAGCTTTGTGTTGTCCTCTATAGCTGATTCTGTATGTCAGTGTAACCAAACACTCAATACAGATGTTATCACTGATTTATTTCTGTCAGAAGACTGCCTGAGCATGAAATTGTGACGTGATCCAGGTCACTTATCAAACTAAATGTTCAGATGTGGGCACTTGGAGTGGGCTCCTGTATGGCAGCACCACAAATAGATGGACTTGTATACAGGTTGTGAAGAAACATTTTTGTGAACCTCTTACTTGGAAGTGCATCATAATGGAAGTCCATTATTATCATACATCGTCTTGAAAAACGCTTTGAGCACACAACAACAGTAAGTATAGGTCAAAGCCGAACCAATAAGTAGCTCTCTGGGATTTAATGGACGTTTAAAATTGACATTTTGGGTAATGACTTCTGCATTCACTCAGTTTCATTTCCAAATGAGTGCTGGGGATTACTGTGGTAGACTGGCAACCTGTTCATCACCCCAATGTGTGCTGGAAGAGGCCCACTGCATCCCTAAACAAGACAAGCAAGTATAGACGATGGAGGGATGATGTATAGATTTTCTGACCACTTGTGTGCCCAAGATTGTAGCAAGAAAAATGTTTACGTAACCAACAGGAATAATGGCCAAAACTATGGAAAATGACCTAGATTGTAACTTTACTTAACGAGTACTTTATTCCGTGACTGCTCACAGGCAAGACTGCATCATCAGAAAAATAATAGCATTGGTTGTTTCTTCAAATACTTGGGATGACCTTTGTTTAAATGTTCCAGACAAGTAACCTCTTGTAGCTATGCAAATAATGACGTTGTCTCAGGAACAATGGCGGAGTAGCATATAGCGTTGTTCGTACGGCCACTAAAACACTTAGGGAGGAAGTTGGGGTGCAAAGTGGGTGACTTTGACACCACAGACATCAGTTTCATGTCCCATCTCTTGATAGAGAGGACTGAATTCCCTCACACTGTCAGCACTGATTGGAGAGACAATGTTTTGGTCATGGACCCTTGAACCCTGAACTTAACCAAGTAGTTTTATTTACCCAAACTTAACCAGACCTTAATCATAGAGGTGGCAGGTCAATTTGACAGCCACTGACAAATACTCTGTTTTGCCCCTTTTCAAGAACGAGGACTTGTTGCACAGGCAAAGTAGGCCTGTTTAAATGGCATGGACTGAGCAGACGTTAACAGACTTCGGGGCTGAGAGAAGGGACAGGTCTCCAGAGCAGGGCCACAGGGCCCATGGAGCTGGAGAAGGAAGGGGGTGGGGGGGTGGGGGCACTTGGCAACTCGACACACTAGCTCTCCTTCAATTCTTCAGCAATTATGCTGTCATCAAGCCGTTTTGCCTTTTTGAGAATGAAGAGAGGAACACAAATAAGGGCCACGCTGGTTTAATTAAACTAATTCCAATTCATGTTCCAGCAAGATGCTTGAGGCGTCATTAGGAGAAGAAGGACAGAAAGGGTCTGTTCCTGTGTGTGTCAGTGCGCGCGAGTGTATGCATGTATGCCCATTATGTATGTGAGAAATTTTGAGTATGTGTGTCCGTGTATTTGTGTGGGTGTGTACCCTCACTTCCAGTCCATTGAGCTGCGGTGCTGTTGCATACTCTCTGCTGCCCTGGTTTTGGTCCAACAGAACAGAATGTGTGGAGGGAAGGAGGGAGGCGATGGGAGAAAGCAGAAAAGAGGAGGAGGTGGGGGTCTGCTTGGAGGGGGCTGTTTGTCACTGTGAATCGGCTCAGGGTGGTTCACATCATCTGGCCATTGATGGCCGCCCCTCCCCTGTTGTAAAACAAGCTCCTGTGGGCCTGCCTGAACACTGGGGGCATTGTGTCCCACCCTCGCAGGAAACATACCACCCAAAGTGCTGCTACCCCCACCACCGTCCACCCACAGCATCCCCAATCCTTCTTCTTCTTCTCTCTCCGTCCATCTCCATCTTTTCCTCCCTTGCCCCAGGACATGATGTTAACCTAGAGTTGGAGGTGAATCAGCAGAAACGTGGAGAACACGAACACAGGACGAGGGAGAGTATGATCATTTGAAAGCAACAGGTAGGACTGATGAAGCTGGACTGAAGGATGGAGGGAAAGAGGGAGTCAGCAGTAAGTGGAAGAGGCTGAGGGAGGTGCAGGGAGGAAGACGGATTTGAAGGGCTGGTGTAAAGGGGGCGTTCCCTGCGGTTTCCGTAATATGGAGGGCTAATGGGAAGATTGATGGATTGAGACAGCAAAACAAAACAAGGGGTGGTGATAAAATGTAGAGTGGGGGATAGAGCAAGTAGGGATCGGGCTGAATGGTGTCTTGAAGCCTCAATTCTGAGGATGTGTGAGTGTGTGTGTCACAAGGCCAGGAGAAGGAGGAAAATTTACTGCCTTTGGGGGCAGGGAGTGGGTGTGACTCGTTCCCTAATTACCAGGGAGGTCTCGGGAGCTTGGGTACAAGACAAGTGTGAAGGGTGGGAGAATGAGACAGGATATAAGGGGTTAGTGCAGGTCAATGCTGACCACCTAGGATGCCCCTTGCAAAAGACGTGCACCCCCATTCCATTTCAACCCTCCCGAGTGCCCTGGCTGAATGCTATAAATAAATATCGTGTTTCTCCTCTAAAAGCTGATAATTTACTGCCCACCCATTCCGTTCTGCCCATCTCTTCTCCATTTCTCAGCGCCGTTGCCAGGCGGTGAATGGAGCTCGTCCTTTGAGTTTGGAGGGCCAGGCTTGTGTTTTCTGGAGGGGCTGTCCTCAAAGTTTGGAGCACTCTGGAGTGGACACACACACACACATATGCTTATATGTTGAATACCACACATGCTCCTTTATCAGCCACCTCTAAAACAGCTACCCACATGGCAAGAATTTGAGGGATTCTTATGGGAGTAACCTGTTGTTCAATACAGGCGACGAGAGCTAACTCTTTTCTTTCCTAATTAAATCTGAGACTAACAGGTGCTTCAGGTTGATGATTCTTAACTCTGGGTCAGAGTAGAAAGCAGGCATGTCAGTATGTGGGCTCTCTTAATTCTCCTGCATTGTTTCTTTGCATATACCTCCATTGAGACTGCACTGGTCCATTTGGTCAAACAGATAAAACGACCTGTTTGCTTCAATGTTCTTGAACTCTTGATCTGATTATTTAATTTATTGTACCTCTAAATCTTTAATATCATATCTACTTTGTAGATATTTTTCTGTGTAGATTTTATAATACCAATTTGTACATTTTTGGTCATATTTTTGTCAAAATAAGCCTCAAAACCATATATGCAATGTGGACAGGAAGGAAGTCACAATATAAAATGCATTGTTCACTCAAGAAGTTCTTTACCACCAAGAAAATGAACTGCAGACGACCTAGTGTCGTGGTTAAGACACCATGTAATCGAAATGTCTCTGGTTCAATTCTGACCTTTGTTGCTTTTTGTACCCCCCTCTCTCTCCCAGTGTTTCCTGTCTGTAGCTCTACTTTCAACTATCCAATAACAAGGCAAAACTGCCAAATAAATAAATAAATATCTGACAAAATTAACTAAGTCCGCCTGGATATTCCTTGTGTTTTTTGAAATTTTAAATGTATTGTTCCTGCTCCAGCTGGCGACCTGGAGGAAGGAGTATAACTTTGTTTGCATTCAGTGCAAAACGGGAAGTGGCGCAGTTTTATTATAGAGCAGCAAAACGTCAAAGGGGCAAGGTCAGAGTGGATGGATTGGCATCAAAAGCGTCCCATTGGACTTTGTTTTGGCGATGTACAGTAAGTATGAGGACTAGTTGCTCCATCCTCTATAGTGCTTAGTATTTTCCACAGGGTGCCTCCACCACATTGTTTTTTTCTTCTCCTACACTTTTGCTTTCTTTCTCTTTCTTAAAGCCATCTGCTTCCCTGGCACGCTCGCCTGCATGACATTCACCTGGAGGAGCAGAAAAGAAAAAGAGGACAACAAAGAAAACACACAGAGAGAGCGTGCAACTGAGACAGATACAAGTCTTTAACTGCCAGTGCTGCCATGGTGCCGTTCACTCAACTACTGTAACTCGACAGAGGTCTGAGAGTGAAAGAAACAAGAATCAAAGAGAAGGAAAGTGTGCTGGCAGCTTCTCTCTGCCTCTGCTGCCATGGCAGAGTCAAACAGACTCAGCTAAGAAATTGTAACCCTAACAGGGGGCATAGGGAGGGCAGAGGGGGATAGGAGAAATGGAAGGGAGAGGGTCTGTCTGTCTGTTGGCGAAGAAAATAGTGTCTGTACTCCCCAGTAAATCAGTGTTGTTGAGGAGCTCGGGCCCAGTAAAGTGAAGAAACGGCAGTGGCAGCTGCATCCAGTTCAGTGCCTGCTGACAGAGAGGAGGCTTTTGTTTGCAGCACAGGCGGCACAGTGAACAGCATAGGGTGGCATGGTCTGGAATGTGACATTGTTTTTTTTAATAGAGACTGGGTCAAAATGGGGCACACTGAGGGGGCAATTAAGAGAGACATTTTGTCTGTGTGTATGTGTGCACATATAATGCATGTGTGCCAGTTGTAGCCAGTACTGACCTACAACCAAGGCTCATACTTTTAAGCTTACAATTTTTTTTTTTGCCTCAAAATCCCTGCAGTTTGTTGCATCAGCGAAATGTAAGTTACATCGTGTTTAAGTTTAAAGTCGACACTAACTTCCATGTTTTAACTAATCAATTTCAAACTAAACTCGCTATACTTTGTTCAGTTGCACCACTTCTACTTCCGCTATAACTTGACAAAATCAAAACATTGCCGCAGAGAGTGTGTACATTATTCAGATACAATGGGAGAATGGGTCATTACTAACTAGTGACAGAAATTGAGACCTACAATAGACTAGAATAGAATAGTTTTAATAAAAAAAAGAAAATGTTATGTATGCAATCATGTGTACAATTGCTACTTGAAACACAGTGACGCCAGCGGCAATTCCCATCTCAAGTCAATGTGGCATAAAATGGACTAAACGCAGTATTAAAAATAATGAGCACTGCCTATAACATGAGGCAAACAGTCATAAACAATGTCTGTTGATCACTTTGGACTAATGTCACGTGATGCAATGAACATGCTTGTGCACACACACACACACACACATCTATTTTCCACTACCAGTTAACAAGTCAACACCTGACTTCAATCTGGCAGCACCTGCAGTGTGTTCCTGTGTGCTCACAAGTGCATGTGTTTACTTGTTTGTGTGTGCGTGTGTGTGCGTGTGTGTGTGTGTGTGAGTTTAACAGGCAGGTGGTAATGAGGCAGACTGTGCTGTACTGGCTTCTATAATGAGGTGGCAGGCAGTGAGGGATAGGGCCAGTGCCACTAATGGGCCCCTATAGCCTCTAATAAGCAGTAATTATAGTGTGTGTTTACCAAGTGGCTCCAACGCGGTTGAAAAGGTTACCTTCACACATAGCTACTCCACTGCTGGCCCTCCCACCAGGGGACACTGAGTGACAACACTGGAAAGTGCTTTGTGTGTACTGTACGTGTGTTGGAATTAGCATGTATGCAAGTTTTTAGGAGTGGAGGAAGTATTATAGGGGTTCTGGTATTTTACAACCAGGTTTTTCCCATTGTCATGTATTTTTGTTAATATACAAAGCTTAAATCCTGCCTCATGGATAGCTTCTGCTCCGCCAGCTTCTGTAAATCGATGTATTTTCTCATGGAAGTTTTTTTCATCATTCTTTCTGGCAAGCTGAAATATTATTCTGCAATTTTCAATCCATATTCTAAGATAAATGGATACCAAATTCTATACTGGATAGTAATTTGACAACATCAAGATACAACAGTGATTATTTTGTAAGCATTCAATATGTACAGCTGCCTTAAGATGTCAAATTTTAAAAGTGCTGCAATTGCATACAAAGTCAATGGAAAGAGGCGAGTGCACACCAAAGACAGTGTGGCTTTAGAGGCAGCTAAACAAAAAAAAAAAAAAGGTTTTAATTTTATCCTGAAGGTTTTTGACTCCACTTTATAAGTGCACAGTGACAAGAAGAAAAAGGAGAAAAAAGTGGAGGAAAATGACAAGAAATTGGAGGTCCTGCTAACTTTTAAGATCAGATCAGAACACACAGTCTGTGCCAGCTGTTAGCGAGGGCTACCATTTGTACAGTCATTGGCCCTTTGTGGCGAATAAACACACGCTGCTAAAACACTCCAGTATTCACATTTCTGTGGACAAAATGTTCAACAAAATGCATTCAATGTGAATGCACCTTAGGATATTACTGATTAATGTCAGATATTAGATATTATAGAGACAAAACTTCAGCAAAGTGCCATGACTCACTTCCCATTTTCTTTCACAGTTTCTTTGTAACTAGGTCTCAAATCCACTGTTATCACACCAGATCAGTTGATCTTCTATATAGTCAGTTTTACAGAACTAGCCTCGGCCAGTTTTCAATTAGGTATAGAGGTCCAGTTATATGGAACAGCTTTTCTGCTTCACTTCGCTCATTTCAGATTGTTAAAAGAAATCTTAAACAACTTCTTTTGACAGAGTTTAGTACTATGTAAATGAGGTAAACAAGATATGATAGTGTATGAAATCAGTGCAAATATGTTATTGTAATCCTTGTTTTTCTCTTTTTTTAATTATTTTTTTCCTGTAGTATAGTCCATATCTTCCATATCTTGTTTGGAAATTGGAAACTCTTCTTTTTAGAAATTTTAAAAATATGTGTCTCTTTGTAAATCTGTGGCAAGCATGTACAGCTGTTTTTAATTTCAATGTTAGGTGGGTTGCTTTTACAAGCCCCAAGGGTTTTTTTTCATCCCACCTGTGCATTTTCTTATGTTATTGTATATTTCTTTTCTTTTGTTTTATTTTATTATATACACAAATGACGACAATAAAGACAATACAATAAAGACTGTGGCGAAATTATGAGGAGCACCATGGCAGCCAACTGAGAGCCTGTTTCATACAAAGATTTACTTCGACGTCATGATGGTTAAATTCGGTCTATCAGCTGATACAGTCAGAGAGAGTATACATCGGCCATCAGGGACAGGAAAGACTGCATTTCCCTAAGAATAATTTTACTGAAATTTGTTGTGGTACTTTCAGACTCCGCGTCTCCCCTTTGCTTGCACTCTGACCTCTACCCAACCTCTGACTGACCCCCTGAAGACACTCTGCATTTTGGGGAAGCCCTCTCAGTGACCTCATCAATCACAACACCAGCAGCCAGGCAGCAGGTTCACCCTCTTTCTCTGGCTGCTGCTGCATTGTTTTCCTTCTCTACATCGATATGCCATTCTCATTCTCTTGTCCCACTCTTCTTCCTTTTCTCTCATTGCACCCTCAAAGCGCACTGTGATTTTGATTAGTGTACGGCTGCCAAACCTGACAAATTACACAGTGTTCCTACATGTTGCTGCTTCAACAGATTAATACCACTGATGGTGAGTTCCTTTATCACCCCGCCTTGCATTCACTTGTTCAGCTCCTCACCTTCCCACAACTCCTTCCGCATTGTCTTCCTCAGAGGTCTCGTTGTTCTCCTCTCTCCTAAATTCTTGGAAAGACAGAAAGTGGCAGAGTAAAGGTTCTTCTGTTGCATCGACATCCTGAAGACAACTTTCTGTCACATATATGTCTACTAAACTACAACTAAACGTCACTACTCGTTTTTTACATCAAAAGAGCTGCTCACACAATACAGGTGGTGCTGTCACTGACATACTATCTTTATATGTGTTCTACTAGAGAACTGCATGATCATAAAACTGATTTGATGGAGGGTCTCAATGCAACAGTGCAGGCATTAGCACTTTGGACTTCCCTGTCCATACATTTGTGTACTTTTGGTCTAAGACCTTTTTTTCTGGTTTGGGCCCCTTAGTCACAATTAGGAGAAATCTTCATCCTACATCCTACTATGATATTTTAGATAATAATGTGCTTCCAACATTGTTTTTACAGTTTGTGTTTGTCACTTTCCTGTTTCAACATGACAAAGCCCCCATGCACAAAGCCAAGTCCATAAAGAAGTGGTTTTCCCAGTTTGGGGTGCAAACCTATCGCCAGACAAGAACGTCCATATGTGTTTTAAATTCTCGCTTTATCTGTACATGGCAAATACTGTATGGTTGTGTTTTAATTCTCACTTTCTACAATATCTTTACATGGCGACTACAGTATGGTTAAGGTTAGGGAAAGATTGTGGTTAAGATTAATAGTCCCTGCAGTAAATCCCTGCAGCCAGGTTCCACAATCTGGTGGAAAGCCTTAAACCAGAAGAGTGGAGGCAGTTAGAGCAGCAGATTAATGCTCATAGTTTTGGAATGAGATGTTCTAGATATGGGTGCTCACCTTATGTTTGTCCATATAGTCTATGTCAATGACCTGTTTTGTGTGTTTGGCTGAACTGAAACAAAAAATAAGGGATCACTGACGGTTGAAGGTGACACAACAGAGGTTTAATGAGCACAAAGAGATGATTTAATGTGATATTCACACGTCTATCTGTCTTTGTTTGACAAGGATAAGCTCAAATGCTATGACAGTAAGAGGGAAACAGGCGGCAAGCCAGCTAAACAATGTCTTGGTTTAGACAAGATGCATGTAAAAGAAAAGAGAACTTAGCCTGATCAGATATCAACAGTCACTCATAAACACTACACAAGCTACTTTCTGCTTTTGGATCTCTAATCCAACATTAGTAGCAGGGTCTTTGCTCTCTCTCAGGGTGGTATTCCTCCGGCCGTTGGGCTCATCTTTGATGTGGAGATGAATGTGTAGGATAATGTTGGTCCACTATCTCACTGGCCATTCACATGTCATGAGAACAGCAAACCACCGAAAAAAAACAGGGTCTCTAATCTGGTGCCCATGCTGGGACAGGGCCACGAGTTCGCTCCTCACAGCACAGTGGCAATGCTGTGTGTGTGTGTGTGTGTGTGTGTGTGTGTGTGGTGTTTGTCAGGGGTGGAAGAAGTATTCAGATCCTTTACTCACGGTAAGTAAAAGTAGCAACACCAAACTGTAAGAATACTCATATTACAAGTTAATTCCCTAAAACTTTACTTTCGTAAAAAAGTACCAAAGTATTAGAAACTAAACATACTTTACTATCAAAAGTAAAAGTACTAATTATGCAGAATGGTCCCTTCCAGAGTGTTATATATTTCATTAATGGATCAATGTTACTGAAGCATAAATGTGTAAGCTAAATTCAGCATTTTAGTTGGTCAAGGTGGAGCTAAGTGTAACTTTTTATGTACTAGTTTAATACATAACAATGCATTACATTTTTTAAGCTGTTCATATACTGTATGTTGTGTGTAAAATATGAATCTGCAAAGTATGTAGTTACTACAGCTGTCAAATAAATATAAAAGTGTAAAAATTCCACGTTTTTTGTTTGTTACTTGTCAGGTGTTGAGCTCATTTATGGCTGTTTCATGATTGAGGATGGAAACGCCACCTTCCTGCACCACAGCCAGAAAAATGGCGAAAGAAAAACTGTCACCAAAATGGCGACTAGCGTGGATGAGATCGACATAGCTGCACAGGTTGATGTAAGTCGATTTACTGAAATAACAACTCTTAAATTAGCAAAACAAAGGACAGAACAGGCTGTACTTGTTTCCTTTGTATTAAGTCTCTTGAAATCCTTTGGGGTGCTACCAGCCAAGTAAAAAAGTCCACTGAATTGACATATAGGACGAGCACTCACAAAATATGTTCTTACGTTTTTTAATCTGCGTGTGCGTAAGTGGACTGTTGCTAATGATTTAATGAAAAGAAAAATGTAAGAAGAAATATTGTACGTGCTCACCCTATATGTCAACTATTAGGGTTGTAAACTGACGATTGTTTACATTATTGATTAACCATTTGATTTTTTTTTTTGTGTGTGTGTGTGTGTGTGTGTGTGTGTGTGTGTGTGTGTGTGTGTGATTAATGGTTTGTCAGAAAAAAAGGCTCCAAAATCCATTATCCCAAGATGAAATCTTCTTTGCCTTCTACACTGAACCCCAAATTGCTCCCCATTGTCAGGCCAGCACTGTGCATGTTAGCTCGCTGCCATAAGTGTGTGTGTGTGTGTGTGTGTGTGTGTGTGTGTGTGTGTGTGAATGGATGAATGAGAGGCAAAATTGTAAAGGATAAAAAACACTAAATAAAGCGCTACATTTTAGAGGCTGCAATTAGCAAATATTTGGCATTTTTGCCCATTAAACAATTAATATATCAGCAAAACTGATGTCAATTCATTTTCTGTCAATCATCTAATCAACTTATTGTTTTAGTTCTGTCTTAAATTGTCAATTTGTCATTTCTAGCAGTCGCTAGTGCAGCTTTTTGAGTCGAAATGACGCTGGCAAAACATCCCTTCCCAAACAGAATACAGCCAACATGAACACGATGTCAGACTGAATAATGAAGTGAAATAAATTGGCAATTCAGTCTGATTATGAAGCTAAAAAGTACGATATTTCTCTCTAAATATGTAGCAGTAGAGAGTAGTATCAAATGGAAATACTTATTTGATACTACATTTACTCAAGCATTGTACTCATGTACCTTGAGTTAATGTATTTAGTTACTTTCCACCACTCTGGTTTGTGCACATGTCCACATCCTGCCTGCATTTGTGAGAAAGAAAAAATAAGTAGCTCAGTTATCACTTGGCCCATCGCTGTTTTTCCATGACAATGAAAACAAATCCAGCTTACACTCATTTCTGTTTTCTCTCAGACTCTGTATGTGTGAGAGAAAGCCTCCCTCTGTCCTCACTCTATAAAGGCTTGATCTCTGCCTCTGTTGAATATGTTAATCCATCTGGTGGTCCCCCCTGCTCTTTCTCTCTGCCCACGAGACCCCCACTGCCCCACTCTCCCTTCCCCAAGTAGGGGAAAGGGGATCTGGGATACTTCAGCGGAGGCTTGGTGGGCCAGGACTTCATCCCCTGGTTGATTATGTGTGATGGAGAGAAGAGGGAGAAGGAGAGGTGCACGACGTAATCCTATTGACCATCCCTGTCCCATATGGTGAACGCACTGGCCTCTCCAGTGGTACAGACAGTGGAGTGGCAGGGCCAGCTTGCCTCTCCAATCAGGGCACATTTTCACTAAAGCTCCATCTCACGCTCTCATGTGGGATCACTGGTGTAGAAAAGACGAGGATTGTTTTGTTAGTTTGTCGCAGAGATGGGAGTCCACTGCTATCTGATTACAATTCAATTATTATACAATCAGGCATGATCAACACAATGATTAGAGTTGAAAGATTTACAATCACAATTATATACATTTGGTTTTATTTCACTACTGAATGGCTAATGTACCGTAATAATAATTTTAAAATAAAATAAGCACACGTCTGATTTTAGACAGAATTAATTCGTGCTAACTTTTCCTTTCTAAATCCAGTAGATTTTAAAGGATGCAGTAGTATAGTATATTTATTAGAATTGCCAGTGTGGTTAGATAATAAAAAGAGAAAGTCTGTTTTCCACTTGGATTCATTCTTGAGTAAATTCTCCCTCTTTTGAGAGGTGGTAACCTGTTGCACTGAAAAGATGTGTTAATAAAAATAAATTATCTAATGTGGGAACTCTTGTTTTGCCATTTTATGTTTTAATCCATCTATTTAATTTCTTATTTATACTTATAATACTTTTTTCTTTTCCTTGTAAAGCACTTTGTACCTTTGTCAAGAAAAGTGTTATGCAAGTAAAGTTTATTGTTATTTTTAAACCAAGAGAGAACCCAAGTAAACTATAAGTGCTGATTTTCATAATTTGAGATTTTGGACATTTGCAGGAGAAAAAAGCAGACAATGGCGGTCAAAACCAAGCAAAAACCTACTTCTCTGAGATGATTCCTTGCTTAATTTATTTCTTCTTCTGTCTTTATGTGTATTCTGTTTGTCTCACGTAGTTTTTTTTAACGTGCGAGTTGGCAGGTATACGTAATTATTTAATTTGAGAATGAGACTTGAAATTATATCATTACAAGCTAAAGTAATTTGGTATCTTCTAATGTGCTTTTGAAACAAGATGCCACTGTTTAAATAAAAAAAGACATTTGTGATGTGATAAATGACTTAATGCCAATCAGTATTGAGTTTTCAGCACTTCCAGGTTATAATAATTGTTGTTAATGCATACTAACAACAGTTCAACAATGTGTGTTTCTGAGTGTTTCTATTCCTGTGTACTTGGTCTTACAATATAATGCAATCCAATACAACAGCATACACTGTAAGCTCCACTCTACTGAACTGCATTATGTTGTTGTGAGGTGTTACTTTTATTTCGTCCGATCCTTGTATTCCCAACATCATATCAAAAACAAACATCAGAGGCCAGTGGGGGACCAATAATGTGTGTGTGTGTGTGTGGGTGGGGGGATCTGGCCTTGTGGCAGCAGCAGCCTGAACGTCTGTTCAGTTGTGGTGGAGGTGTGGGAGCCCGCGGGGGGCTTTTTGTCCGCGAACCACTGTTACAATCCACGTTGGCCATTCAGCCCCAGCCATGTCAATTGGCATATGGTTGATCCACCCCCAATGGGTTCATGTAACCAGAAAATGCCGCCTTTCAGGGACCTGCATTCTCCATCAAGCGGGAGAGATTAAGATGTAATGTTGCTCTCTCCCTCCACAACGGGGGGTCAGTGGAAGTGACGGGGAGAGGGGGGACGATTAGGACACATGAGCCTGCAGAAGACGCCCTTGGGGCAAAGGAGAGTGAGGCTGGAGGGGATGTTGGGCACGATGCTGTTAGTGTCGTGCTTCACACAACACAAAGAATGATAATCATACAATTATGTCACTTGTTTTGATTGTTGTTAAAACATTAGCAAACAGTGTTTCTGAGAGAGACTTTTCCCAAGTTGAAATGTGACTCACAGAGTTATAACACACAGCGGGTGGCGACTGTTTTTTAGGGTCAAAGGTCCATTTACTAGCTCTTCTGGTGCTTTCAACTTTCAACTGTATCACATGATCCTCATCAGTAGATGGTGTTTGCTAGAGTTGCTACATGTAATTGTAACTGTTCAAATTAAATTTTTCTCTGAGCAGTTTAAGGACTTCTCTGTAGATGCTGTTTGAATGCTGAATAGCTCTGCTTAAACATGCAACAACTGATTTTTTTGGCCACGTGGTAGCAGCGGAAACAAGTTGGGAACACAACACTGACATAAAGTTAACAGTTGCTCATTCACACAGTTGCATTGTGGGAAGTGTATCCAGCAGTTACAGAGCAACATTATCATTCATTTGGAGTCATGTTTCTGTCCACCTCCAATATTCATTCTCTTTTAGCTCTGTTTTTTGTCTCTGCCGACTGAAGGAAATATCTGGCTCTTTAGCTGCTAAATAAAAAAATACATTCATGATATGATAAATGACTTAATGCCAATCAGTATTGAGTTTTCAGCACTTCCAGGTTACAATAATTGCTAATGCATGCTCCACTATGTTCACCAGCTAGTCGCTAACTGTGTATGTCTGATGTTTGGTGCTGAGCAGGTAGTGTACAGTGGGTTTGTAGAGCTTTTTCACTAAAAACAGCCGCCTGCTGCAGTGGAAAAGTTGCGAGCCGGACAAATACACAATGAGCTGCAGATTCAGGTGATGATTCTCTGTAGGTTCATCACTACGAACGACCCCTTGTTTTTACATTGTTATTTGATACATTATAAAAATATATAGCCATTTCAAAAAATATATATTCTTCACCACATGCTATACTTTCATGTTGTGTCCAATAGTGTTTTTCTAGTCTCTTATAGTATTTGTATAATACTTGTGGTGAGAGAAGTGTGGATCTGTGGTGGTAGGAAGGTTTGAACAGGATTTGGACAGGACTTCTTTATCCTCTTCTTTATGCATGAACAAAATCCTGAAGTTCAAATGCAGCTGTCTGCCAGCTTTAGTGGTGTTCTCCACCTAAATAATGTCAACCTAAAACAGCTCTGTTTGCATCACTTTCTTACATTCCCCCTGTGACTGATAATCCATTGGGTCCGTCCCAATTCCCACACAACACCCACAAGTCAAGTGCCTACTTCTGTGAAATATTTCTGGTAACAGTCACAGTGCCCAGTTGCCCGTTAAGACCTCAAGCGTGTGGAAGTTAATCAGAGCTCAATGAGGACATCCCATGGCTCTCGCAAATAAAAATACATGGCTTGATTGAGCTCAGATGTTCTGTTGGTTTTATTTAATTTCCACGTAAAGAATATAGGATCAATCGTACAGTATTACAGTTACAATCAGATGACAAACCACACATTCAGCTGAGAGGAGTGCCTACAATTAATAAAACAACTGAATCGAGTTATCTAGAAGCACGCGAACCTACTGTACATAACAGAGACATAACAGGAGATTATTTTGAATGGTTTCTATTCGAAAAACTTTTTAAGGATGGAATGTATTCCTCAAAATTATTAATAAAAGGATATGTGTTTAATATTTATGTTAACAATGTTTTATTTGCAATTATTCTTATTAATCTTATTAAAAAGAATAGATTGTTAATATTATGTGATAGCCATCTGTGGAGGTTCTGTCATAACTGCGTGTTTGGATGTCAAACTCTTCATAAACTTCAACTTCTTCATGTCTATTGATTATTTTCTTCCCTAAAAATGTTTTTTTTTTAAAAACAGCTTATAGGCACACAACCACCAACAGCTGGACTGGTGTGGAGCTGTAGACAGTGGTGAACAGTGGGATACACACAGATCTGAATTGAAGTCCCATTGAAACTGCTGGCAGTTGTTTATTTGTTTGTCCTGCTCTAAGGTTCATATACTGTGCGGTAGAAAACAGTGCCACTGTTTGAGGGTGGCACTCCAGCAATTCATTTTGACTTCCATAAAGTAAGAGAGCCTCACAAGAGGCATTTTTAAAAAAGAATGATCAAAATTGATGCAGCTGATGCTGAGATACCCTGACTTTTAGTCCTTAGTATGAGTCAAGCTCCAAAATTCACTGGGTCCTACACTTCCCATAATGCAACTCAGTGGCATCTTTCATCACCCACCCCCACCTTCCCGCCCCGTCCAGTTTGTAACAGGTATTCTGTATCGTCTCAGGCTCGAGCCGAGATCACCCTGATGACATCACTATTACATCATCACATTTATTTTTTCCTAACTTTGGAAAGCTCTGTCCAGGGCCAACTGTTAAACATCTGTTTCCAGATGAGGTGAGTAGTACTCCTCATCAAGATAATAGATTCTTTAAAAATTGATGGAGTTCCCCTTTAATGGAGCGGAACAAGACATTTTTGAGCAGAAATGGCCAATACCAATCTATAATTTAAAAATAAAATAAAATGTCTTGTGGTCCAGCTTGGGACATACCTAAAATTGCACCTCTACTCCTTCTTAAGACCAGGTCAGACCAAAGATTTGCGACGAGACGAGACCGTTTTAGAGCATTGCAGGGAAAAGAATGTAAGGCACGTCACCTGTTTTAACAGCCAATCAGCTCGTAGCGAAGTCAGCTGGTCATCTCGACCCTCTCGTTTTTTTATGTTTTCGCCGTTTCATCATCAATACTCGAAATACAACTGTAGCAAGTAACTCACTATCTCTATCCTCATTCATATTTTAAGACACTACAAATTACTGTATATCCAACTACAAAAAAAAAAAAAAAAAGCCGGAAAAGCCGGCAGTTAGAACAGAAGTACAGAGAGTCGTTGCTATGTAAACGATACACCGTCTCGTCTAGTTGCATTGGTGTAAACTTGCAGGTTTCAGAACATTGCACACCGGCGCGTGGCAAGTAGTTGCAAGTTTCAAGTTGTCTCGCCGTGAATCTTTGGTTTGAACTGGGCTTTAGGTGCAGTCAAATTAATATCCCCAAACTCGTTGCCATCTCTGCTTTACTTATGAGTTCCCACAGTTCCATTTTCTGTTTCCCACCAGTAGAGTCGGGTATTATGAGAGCAGCTTATCAGGAAGCCTCATGCCCACACCTGGTTACTGCATTGTCCAGCTCGTGCACAACACTTCTTACCAGAACCCCTCGGACTGACATGCCCATACACACACACACACACGCACAAAACGTGTCACTCCTCTGTCAACCTAATTTGCTTCTAACGTGGAGAAAGGACACGCCCTCCTCTAATGAGAACAAATCTCTCCCTTTCTCCCTCTGTCTCTCAGTTTCCCTTTCCTGCCTTCATTCTCTCCATCTCCTCACCCCCCAACACAGTACCTCCAACCTTTGCTTCCTGCCTTTTGATATTGTAGCCATCTCACTCATGCCACCAATTAGCGACATAATAGACCAGTGGGCTGCTGCCTGCTGACTGCTCGGACCTTAATGATCCACTGCTGCTGAAGGGACACAGGACAGATGTAAAGACAAGAAAGAGGTGTTATGAAGTGGTGGGGCAGACAGGAACAGAGGAGGGTGTGGTCAAATAGTCCCCAAAATGTCCTGGCTCTGTTCCTAACCCCAGCGGAAAACATCATGAAGTCAGGGACCATTTTTGAAGGAGAATTCAGAAGTTAAGTTTGTAAAAAAAAAAAAAAAAACGACGACGGTATGAAAACAATGTAAACCTGCTATGATGACAACTTCCTCATTAAAAACTTTGAGGGCAAAGTAAACAACATACATCAAGGCAAACAGTTTCAGTAATAAGGAGCAAAGCATTTGCTTATTAAAGTGAGCAGCCTAATTCATTTAAATATATATATTGACATAAATGGATCTCCCTTGTTCAGGGCTGTCCAGTTATTCTGTAATGAACAGAACATATTGCAGAAGAACCCAAATAGGACCCCTGTAACACTTAACAATAAAGTGTTATCCTGACTTGTCTTTTATAATTTTTATCTTATTTCTGTGTTTCTTTTCTGACCCTCAGCATGAGTGTGTCTCACTGCCAAAGTTTGTACAGCAGTTACCGAGCAAAATTATCATTATACCGGAATATTGGAAGTCCAATATTCACTCTTCCTTTAGCTGTTTTTGGTCTCTACCAGCTCCTGAGGGAAATATGTGGCTCTTTAGCTGCCAAATGCTCCACTATGTTGACCAGCTAGTCTCTAACTGTGTCTGTCTACCATTTGGTGCTGAGCAGGTAGTGTACAGTGGGTTTTTACAGTTTTTTTTCCACTGAAAACAGCTGCCTGTGGCCGAAAACACAGCTAAGAGAGCGGTGAGAGTGAACCAGAACCAGAAAACCAAAACAAATTATCTGAAACTTGCTCCATGTACCTGTTCCTCTAGCCTGTCCTACTAGTTCAGATACTATAGTGGTCACATAGTGTTGTGTTGTGGTCAAATCTTTATGCTATGCCATTTTTTCTTACCCCATTGGTGATTTGTGCAGTTGCACCCAAATTGATCACCAAATTCACACAATCCTTTTCCACAGGAGGACGTACCATATTCATTTTTTGTACTCAGACCAGCTGCATTTCAAGAGACTGAGCTCATATTACAAACTTTCTTCGCTGTACATCACGGCAGGGAGAGCTCTGCTTGCAAAGAAGATGAAAGGAGCAGATGTGATTGGCCATGATTGTCATGTATGACGATTTTTTCCTTCTTATTCCACGCAATATCCAGCGTGCCTCTATAGCAACAAAAATACCAAAAGTGCAGTGGGCACGGCACACTTGACTACACTTTTTGCCCTGCAGCCCGACTCAGGAAAGTTGGGCCCTCCATGTTAATGTTAACCGTTTGAGGGTTTGGTCTAGTTTTGTGCTTGTGCTGAAAATGGCCTGTATCCACCCAGTTTGGTTCACATCATCTCTGAGCTGAGGAGATGTGTGTTATGTAGGTTAATACCCAATGCAGTGAGACAGTTTTCAGACAAAACGACACCTCTAACTGTGTGTCTGGGTGCAGGCCTGTCTCCGTCAATCACTGTCTGTCGCAATGACAATTGTCATTGTGTAACTCCAATCTTTTGAATGAGTTTGGTGTTTGCAAGAATTCCTTTTAATCTTTTTTTAATGTTTGATTTTCACACACTATAATGCTAAATGTTTTTCCTCATGAAAGCTGTACCCACCACTGTTTCCAGCAGTGAGTATAAAATATTTCATGAACTGCCAAAATGTTTGGATTAATATTGTTATGTTATACTCTTTCACGCACACATACACTAGTCTCTGTCTCCAACGGCAGCTAGTGTGTCATTAAAGGAGGCCATTGTCGCTGATTAATTAATGAGCATTTTTTTGTTCATGGTAAACTGGGATTAGCATATTCATAAGGACAGACATCTTTCAGACAGCTTTGAGCGAATCTGGCGGGTCTGTTTTCTCACTGTGTTCTTGTTTGTGCCCATACATAACCCCGTTTGTTGACCGGAGTCCTACCCCATTAACTCCCATGATCCTCCATGTCACAGACGCAGAGATCGAAACATGAGAGAGGGAGAAAGAGAGAGAGAGAGAGAAGCAAGACACATATGGCCCCATTTTCACACTTGAGAGAGCACGCCCCCAGGATTACAGACTAAATTGGTCAGGGTTACAAACTGATTACCATGTTGTGTTACATCTTTATTCTCATACATAATAAACAATGAGCGACTATTAAAACATGTTGCACTCAATGCCCCCCCACCTCCATCGCAACCAGACTAATCAAATTAAAATGAAAACTGAATAAAAACTGTAATCGCATACTGTAAGTCCTCTAATTTATTCTTAAATAGTGAATGTAGCAACAAGTTTAATGCTTTTATTTACTTAAAGAGGCATATTTACTTCGATAAGGACCCTTTAATGGGTCTTCAAATTCACTTTGTGGCCTTTTTTGTAGAGGAAGTTTCATTTGTCATTAATAATCATTAATAATTAAACTGAAATCTTTGTATATACGGTTGATTCAGAAGCTATTTGTATGTTGTAACTTTTGCTGGAGAAGTGACAGTGATGTCTAAAAACTTCCATTAATAGAGTCACATTTTTGCTCATATGTCATCTTAAAATGCTCAAATGTACAGATTAGCATATACTACAATATAATGTTCAACACATTCAAGTTTCACAGTGGTTTCAGTTGAGTGTTAATTTGAATGATCAGAAGTTTTATGGTAAAGTAAATTTACTCTCTTAAAAGAACTTGCACATTTCTAAGAATGGAATTAACTAATACCTTGAGGTTCAGTAATGTCTATTATTAACATCCAGTAAACATCATCTCCTTTGGGGGAAATTTTGCACATTCACTCAGGTGTTTTCAGTTACTCTTGGCTGATTAAACCTCAGGCTGACGACGTGCAGATCCACAACAACCAAACCAACAGTACAGTGAGGGAGATGTTAATCAAGCACAGTCTGAAGGCTTCAACGGTCTGAGTTAGCCAAATAGAGTGGCTATTTTCCAAAGGTAGTCTTTTTTTTAGTACATAAATCCAACATTTTAGTTTCCCTGGACATTGTTTCCTGCCTGAGTTGTGATGGAGGGATACTCCAGGTAGTAATGGGACAAAACACCAGAAAATAAACCTACATGATATTGCAGATATACTGCCAGGACAAAGATCCCCAGTTAGGAAGGGATCACTTCACAGCCAGTATGGAGAGGAGGAAAAATTACAGCGGCCAACAACAACTCTCTGAACTGTGAACCTATCCTTTACTTGGAGAGTGAGAATTTGCTTGTAAAAGAACTAATAATAATTTTCCTTTAATCCTCTTTTAACAGCAACAACAACAACAACTTTAACCACCTAGATGAATTCTCTCTCTTTTCTTTGTTTTTGTTTTTTTGACTTTTCAGTTTTGCTAACCAGGTCTTCGGTGATAAGATGATAATACACCGTAAGATGCCAGAGATTTGTAAAATTGGGGGATTTCTACTGCGGTAGCCATCCTTTTAATAAGTGAGAAGGACTACTTTATGGCAATATTTCATTCACAGGGGTTTTGCTTCAATATGATGAAGTATCTTTATTTGTCATTTATTAAATCTACTGTAGTAGCCGAAAACAGTGTTCCAGTCTGGTTATTTTATCTATAGTTTTACATTAGAATTTAAAGAAAATTCACTGAATCATGATATATAACCTTAGTGCGATAATGTGCATTAAGGACATCGAGGTTGACCTGCAGGGTGAACCCATGAGCACAGTAGCTCCGTTTAAAATGTTGCAAAAAGTTGAATTTCTCTTTAACACACTCAGCTGGGAGATGGAGAATATTAAAATGATGTGCAGTAACGTGTGTGTGTATTTTTGGCTGTTTTTATAGTAATTAGAGCATTACTACGTTCTTGTCCAGTTAATGATGCAGAGGGAACTTGTCCGCTGGCAGCCTGATGGGACAGTAAAAGGCCAACTGTGAGTGACTTATTTCTTTCTCCGTCCCATCTCCTCCCCGTCTCTCATCTTATCTGATCGCTGAGCCGCGTCTCTGCCTTATTAGTAACGTCCATCTAACTCTCTCTGACCTGTTATTTCAATCTCTGGCCACACACAGACACACTCACGCCAGGACGCGCTCACACACACATTCATACACGTGCACGTAAAGGACACAGACTGGGAAATGCACACACACACACACACACACACACACACACTTGTACACACGCAGACTGACACACTCCCCTACTCACCAGCAATTTGTTGCCTGTGACATCACATTGTGTGTTAAAGCCGTACTGGCACCGGGCTGCAGCTTCGTTAACTTTCCTCTTTAATGAGCAGTTTAATTGAGCTGTCTAGCAGGCCACCTGTCGGCCCGCAGCCTCATTACCATACTAATGGACTGGGATTGTTGCTGCTCTGACAGCTCGGGCTGTACAGCCCTAACAGGCTCTGAGGAGAGGGAGAGAGAGAGAGGGAGGCCAAGTAGAAAAAGGGGACTGGAGGCCACGCTGGAAGAGAGGGATTACCAGAAAACACGAGAGGAGAAAGATTAAAAAGTGTAAAGAAGAGAATGGACTTTGGTTTTGGCCACTTTGAAGGATGAGGCGGGCAATATATTTCCCACAAATGCCATAAAAAGACTAAAACCAATAATGAAGTGTTTTCTGTGTATCCAAAGTCTGATATATATCTTATTCCTCTGTGCCGTAGAGCTCCACTGTTGTCCAAAAACGATTAAAACCTAAAGCCACACCGTTGCACTGGCTGACATGTTACTTCATTACCTGAACTCACACACTGTAGTTTATTTTGACTTAAACCCATATACACCGTCTTACTACTGCCTTAAATAATAACTAGAGCACCAAATATTGCCGAAAATAGTCCGAGTGCAGTATTTCCTCCTGTTTGAGTTACATTTTCTAACAACTACAGTACCCAGCTGTTTTAGGAAATTACTGAGCTTTTTATTTTAAGTTTTGTGAGCGGGGGGAGTTGAAATAACAGGAAGTTGACAGATGGACTAACACATTGTTGATTTTGGTCCTTTCATGGGATTTGCAGACAATAAGAAGAATATAAAATAACCTAGCAAGCCTTACAATTTCCCAGTATGTTCTTTTTTTTTATTTAGAAAATCCTCACGCATAACAGCATCATATCTACATTGTGTGTTTGCTCATTCAGACACTTCACTGTGCCTCAAAACTAAGACGACATCATTTTCTTATGGCTGCAACAATATTTTAGGTGTCTCGATCCTTCTGAACACATTTCACCAAAATTCAGTCTCTGACATGTCTGGTATCTTTGGAAACTTTAAGATAAAGATTTGTGTGTTGTAACAACATTTGGCAAAAGTGACTATAGTTTGATACAAGAGGTATCCAGTTTTACAGGGTAACTTACTTTTGTTAAGATCTGTGCGTGTACACATTAGTATGTTTGAAGTTGCCAAATCATTTAAAGTATTATTACAGTTCATGTTCATGATATGAGCATAATATTAGTAGGTTTATCAGCAAAATGGAAGTAGATCTGACTGCTGTTTGGTGTACAAAGGTTGGTAGCATACATATATGCAAGGGCAAAATCTTCAGTCAGACATTGTGGGGACCAACCAGGCATAACATGCGCATCAGTGATGCTGTGATTCAAACAGACTGTGTTTTATCCGTATACTGGAGATCTGTGCATGGCGCTCGCAGGATACAGAACGGACCAAAAACTTTGGCACGCGCTCCTGAGCTGGTGTGTTCACTTGTTGCTGGTTGGCATGAAGACCAACATGACGCAGTTCAGTGAGCATCCACTGTGTTTTAGAGTTGGTTTAAAGTTGAATATTAAGGGGAGAAAATGAGCTTCCTTTGAGCTTTTGGAGGCATTCAATGATTGGTCGTTACAAAAAGCTTCTACCCTCCCAGCAGAGATTTAGACTACCAAAGGCCAGGTCTAACAGGGTGACTAATTCTTTTATCTCTCATGATGACTCAGCTGATGATTAGTTCCCGCATAACTACTGAAGGCTGATGATGTTTTAAAAACATACTCTAGGTTTCTTGTTGTCACTTGATGTATTCATTTTTTATGTATTTTATCATGTTTTATGTACGTCCCTACGTCTCTGTGTGTTCTGTGTTTCACCAAGACAAATTTCCCCTCGGGGACAATAAAGTTAAAGTTGAAGTTGATATACTGGGGAGGGGGGACAAATTTCCATATTTCATATAATGTGTGGGGGTGACCACCTGTCCCCCGTGGCGAATACACACATGCATATGTACACAAGCTGTACACAAAAAGGCTCAGTCAGCATTACTTCATTAATTTACAAATACTAAGATGAACCTCCTTAATTCAGCACTCTTGAAACACATTGTATTCTGTCTTGAATTTAATTAATAATAGTTCTTAATTGAGGATTACCTGCTAAATTATCATTCTGCACCAATAAAAACAACACAAAACTAGCCAACAGAGTAGAAAGAGTGAAACCCAGAGGACAAACTTCCTTTCTGTGTGGGTTGTGTGTTGCTCAGTGTCTTGATGTGCGCTAATGTGACAGGGGAAAGCTGGCATGAGGTGATCTCAGCACAATGGAGGAAAAGGCACCACACTGGGCCGGCTATTTGCTCTTTTCGAGGCTCATATAGCAGAGACAACAAGCTGAGTGAAAGTCAGCTCCGACAGAAGCCGTGTCAGGTCTTCAACAAAACGAAAGACTAATTTAAGGCAAAATGAGTTTTTAATGTGTCCAGGGACTGCTGAGTAAACTCCACAGTTTGTGATCGGCCTTTCTATAAACACCGAATCAACTTTATATTTGGTTCTAATACAGGAAGATAAGCTCATGCTGTTATTGGTGTTGAGCCTACCGACTAGTGTCTGACATGTCATTTGTTCTTACATCTAATTATCCAGCTTAATTTGTTTTGATTTCGGGATTCCAGGGACTCTATTCCAGTCAGCATGACGGCATAAAAACATGAAGGCGACAGAAAAGCTGTAGAAACTGAATGAAAAAAGGAAGCCAAATAGGGTGATTACAAGTGAAAGGTGGCCGTGGGGATGATGGACAGACTGAGAAGAAGAGAGGTGGGGGTATGGCCGTGGTAGCGAAGCAATATGCATTCAAGGATCCAGTGAATACACCCCAACTCTACACAGCCACATGCTAATGACCACCACTATTTAATGTGTCAAATTCACAATTCCCTTCGTTCTTCCCTCTTTTTTTCTCTCTCTCCTCCGCAGGACTAATTGCTCCGTCCCCTCCTTTTTGACAGAGAGGCTGTTGGTCTGAATTAAAGCCCATATTGTGGTGTCCGTGCCCAACCTGCGTCTCCCAAAGCAAGAGCACACAACACACACACACACGGTGCTAAACAACCACTGGACCACCTTCCACATGTCTTCGGCCGTGTCCACATTAATAGACGTAAACTTGAAAATGATGTGTCAAATGCGGTTCTGTCCACATTTGGCTTTTTCAGTTTCTAAAAGCTTACTGGCCACACTGAAATGCCAAAAACTACAAGTAAATACTTACGTCTCCTGTCGTTTCACCTGTTTGGGTTGGCATACAACAAAAATTGTGCATTACTATCATCATCTGCTAAGGAGTTGGGTATTTTCAACTTAGGATAAAACTTGCTGCCTCAGATCACTTATTTTGTGATTCAATATAGATGGACACACAATATAGGTGTTTCCATCAATGTATTTTTCTGTTTTTATTGTCAGACAAGTGTATAAGAATAAAATGGTGGATTGATTGTGGCTCATCAATGCATGTAAGCTAACAGTAATTCTTGAGCTGCTGCATTGAGACCCTTCATCATCAAGTCACCATTTTAACCCCACATATTAGTCCTTAGTCCTGGCAGTCAAGCAGATGAGTCGTCACACCAGAACAACAAGGATGACTGTTGCTACTAACAAACACAACAACAGTAATATCTGTATGATGCAGGACAGCCACAGCTTTAAATAAGATGAACAGTAGAGGACACTTGTTGGACAAACCAAGATGTCCAGGCCCTCATTGGTGCTTGGGAAGAGGACGCCATTCACATGGAGGTATTAGAAACAGTGGTCCAGATGATTTCTCAGCATCTGGCAGAAATGGGGATAATACACACAGCCAAACAGTGCAGTGCAGGGAAACTGCCGTAAAGAGTGAATACAACTGTAGAAAAATAAAGTATTACAATGCATGCAGTGGAGCAAACTGAAAAAAAGACTATGAGGGGGTGATTTCATGCCATTTTGTTTTTTTTGTTTGCCATCAATCATCTCATGCTGGCCTCAGCAGGCATATTAAAATTTATTTCATATTCATGTAAACTTGAAAGAAAGTCAATAACAATATAAATGCCACTTCTTCCATTCTTGTCTGTCCAGCAATTACTTACTTCACTCACCTATTAAGCAAATCATAACAGAAGTTATCTCAGGGCACTTTTTATATAGAGCAAGTCTAGACCGTACTATATAATATTATTTACAGAGCCCACATCCAAAATATTAGTTTGTAAAATACAGTGGAAACGTAACAAACCTAGCACCAAAGGCGAATGAGGGTTTTAAATGTTCAGGTTGTGGAAAGCCCCAGGTTAGAGGTTGTTAAGTCCCTGCAGTGGAAAAGGGCTAATAGTCATGTGACACCATAAACATGTCAATAAGAACACCTGAATTGTGTATCTTTTATATCTGACATGCAAAATTAGCAAGAACAGGTCTAGAACACAAAGCTGTTCATGTTTTGACAAACAGCACGTCCTTATCGGAGTAAAATATGAGCATTTACAGAGAAAGTTGGAGGTGACAGAACGTTTTACTGTTGGTGATACAAGAAAGTAGTCGACCATGTCTGTGAAGGTTGACAGCTACACATCTGGATCCACATAAGTGTGGACGTGGACTTGCCTCCTGGGCCAGGAGTATGCTAATGTCAACAGCACAGACTCTGTTTTATGCGTTATTGTCCTGCTGTTTCCCTTTTTACTCACAAAAGGCCCCCCACGACCAGCACTAGAAGAGCCAGCAGCCCCTTGCTGAGTTTAACAAGGTGTCCAATGAGAGTGTGTGTGTGTGTGTGTGTGTGTGTGTGTGTGTGTGTGTGTCTCTCTCTCTCAGGGGTGAGGATGATCAGACGAGGGGTCACCGCTGGGGTATACTCAGGAAGAGGCCACACTTTCTTGGCTTCACGTTAAGGCAGGGCAGTTTGAGCTCTGCTGACCACCTGCCTCCTGATCGGTGGGCAGAACCAAACACACAAAACACAAGAGGCCTGAATGGGCTGCAATTTGTGGGGGGGAGCATTTCTAATGACCCTGTTAAAAATTTGTAGAAACTTGTGTTAACGTGTGTGCGTGTGTGCGCGTGTGTATGTGTGTGTGTATGTGTGTTCCTGTACTTCTATCGTTCAGAGGACCAATTCGAGTTATAGATTGAGAGTAACATTTTGGAAAAGGAGGAGATTTCTGGAAAGTGAAGAAATTTGGCAAGTGAGGACATTTTTGAAAGTAATTTATGTTATGTTATGTAAGTTTATGTGTGCTCTTGTTCTTGTGAGGACTAATTTGAGTTTTAGCCTGAGTGTAAGGACATTTTTAAAAAGTGGGGACATTTTTGGAAAGTGAGGACATGGTGAGGAAATATCTGTAAAGTGAGGACATTTTTAAAAGTAACTGTTTATTTGTGCTCTTGTGCTTGTGAGGACTAATTTGAGTTTTAGCCTGAGAGTAACAACATTTGTGGAAAGTGAGGACATTTTTAGAAAGTGAGGACATTGTGAGGAAAGGACATTTTAACTATTGAAGACATTTTGAAAGTGACTGTGTGCCGTTGGACGTGAGAACTAATTAGATTAGGTGTAGGTAGGTGTTAGGGACAATTTTGGACAGTGATGACATTTTGACAAGTGAGGACATTTTTAGAAAGTCATTTTCTTAATATGTTCTCTTGGACTTGTATGATCTTGTACTTATGAAGACCAATTTGAGATTTATCCTAAAAGTGAGGACTAGTTTGGAAAGTGATGATATTGTGGAATGATAATTTTGTGTAAGCGCCACACATACCTACACAAAATCATTTCCAAAAGGACTGCACGGACCATAAATCAAATTCCAAAGTCACTGTGAGGACTGGAATTGTGTTTTAGACTGAGAGAGAGGACATTTTGAAAAGTGAGGACATTTTTGGAGAGCGAGATTTCAGGAAAGTGAGTACATTTTGGTAAATTACAACATATTTATAAATCATCTGACATCTGATGAGTGTTGAGATTTCTGAAAAAGTGGGGGCATTTTGTCTGGTCCTCACTTCTTCAAAGTTTAAGACTTGAAAAAGAGGAAAAATTAAATTACAGGGCGCTGCAACTTAGTTTAAAACGTCACTGCAGCATTCTGGAGGGGTTGGACCCATGAAGGCTGAAAACCTCACTGCAGAGTCCTGGACTGTTGGTCCAGAGCTACTTGCTACAGAGTTCTGGACCAATTAAACCTGGGCTAACAACCTTCATGCTTTTATCCACCACCTGAACTGTGTTTCTGCCACTCTAGCAAACAGTGTTAATGTCATAATGAGGCCTGAATTGTGGGTGGATGTACAGGGAGGAAAACATTTTGGCATCCAGCCATACAGTATACTGTGCCAACAGTGTTTTCACTTCAAGTAGAAAAGCCACGGACAAATGGCTGGAACGAAACATTGCAGAGTGTGTGCAGGCTAAAAATGGTTGCTGCCATTTTGACAGAGTGAAAGGAACTAATTACATTCTTTCTAATACTGCAGCTGAATATCTTATTTGAGTATTTTTCTAAAAACAGTAAATTTACTTTTACTTAAGTTCATTTATACTGAAAAAAGGATAAAAAATAAGAAACCTCTTAACCTATAACCTAACTTTGCTTGTACAAGTGTTCAGAGTCAGATTCAGCAAACCCTCTCAGTGTTATAGATCACTTGTTTCAACCTGATGAATGCCACCTGTTCAGTTCATGAGTTAATGCTGATCATCAGCAACAATGCCCCCAAATGTGTCAAAAACAAACTGTTTCGCCCATGGTGCTGCAAAACACAACACAGTTAGCAGTGTCAGTAATGGTGTTAAGGGACCCCAAAAGCATTAGGAAATATTAATGCAGCTGTCAATGCCGTGTCATTGCAGAGTCATACTGTAACAGAAGGAAAGAAGGAAGGGTTTGACGGGAAGTTAGATGCCAAAAGACGTCTTGCTAATGGAAAGCAGCCCATGAATTAGATTTGCGGGTTTCACGTGAATGTGACAGCCACAGAGATGGATGACAGAATAAAATACATCATGTTCTGCAGTCAAGTGCAACAAAAGATGTTCTCCTGGAGAGAGACTTACATAATGACTGTTGGAGTTTGAAAATGTTCCTAGCAACTACTGAATTGTATAAGTTGTCATGCCAAAAATACTCGCGCCAACAAAATAGAATAAGCAGCACCATATTTCACCTCCAAATTCATGCAGATTAAAGCATTATGATTCTTAATTCAAACAAGGTTTTTTTTTCCCTGTGGAGAAAGGCAGACTTTCTGGTCTGGACCACTCGTGAATTTTGTTCATAACTAATGTTCTTATAAATCACTCATACGTGCCACTTAAGAACCAGTCTTTTCGAGTGGTTATTGCATGAGACCCATGTAAAGCTCACAACATTTTATTGAACAGACAACATTTTGATCTGACAATGATCTTCCTCAGGTCCTAAAACTAAAAGCAACATACACAAAAATTCCTGTACTTCACGCTGATTTGTTGTTAATTTACAATTTCTAGCTTCTCCCTTTAAAGTCTTCAGTCAGCTTGTTTGTGATGGTTTCTGGGTTTTATTTGGATTATGTTTATGTGTATGTATTCTACCTAATTACAGTATGTACTTGATGTCTTCTGTTGTGTTAATAGCTGCTAAAAATTGAGTTTCCCTTGAAGGGACAACGGGGGAAAATGACAAGTGAAGAGCAGACATAATGCATTTCACACACTTTCTCCCCCAAAATGAATATAATAAAAAACGTGTAATTTTTTTATATTTTTCCCTGTGCAAACATTGAGTGGCGACACTGGGATACCCTCTACTGACAAGCCGCCACTGGTGCAGGCAAGTGTCTGGTCCTCATGATACACGTCTGCTCGCCTTCTTGTGTGGGTGTGGGTGCATGTGAAACCGGCATGTACCTCATCTTCCCTGCATGCCTTTCCCTTTCTCTAGCGTGCTCTTGACTTGACGCCGTCTCCGGGGCCTAATCCTCTGATCAGCATGCCAGGAGAGCACGGGGTGGGCCTCATTGGACTGGTGGAGGACAGGGGCCTGAGGTGACGCCTGGCTCCAGCCACATGTACTGATGCGGTGCAGCCTCAGCTTATTGTTGACCAGGGGGTGGAGGTATAAGGGGACCACATCTTCCCCCACCCATCTGCTTCCCATCCATCCTCCTACCGTGACCCCCTCTTCCACGGAGCTGAGAGCTAGACGAGAAACAATGAGGGTGACAAAAGCGTACATTGAAAAATCACATTTTATTACATTTTATGCCTGGACAATGATCTGATCCTTCAAAAGACAGAATGTAATCGTAAATGAGGGAAAAAAATAACTTGAATTCCACTTTCCCTGGTCCGATGTGTCAGGTTCAAGTTACTTACCAGACAAAGACCGGGGTGAATAGAGTGACTTGAGAGACCAGGGGATTGAGGGGAGTTGCTTGGCACACAAACAATTAGCACTCGTCCCTGCATAGCTTGCCGTGGCCCCAAATCCCCACATTTGTCCAGACAAATTGACTGGACCCCGGGTCTTGTTTGTCTAGCTCTGCTGGCCTGCTGGAGAGGGCTTGAGGGCAGCGGGGAATGCCCCCTCCAAAGAGCACAACTCATGGGAACAGAACAAATAACGTGTTCTGGTCAGAAAATGAGCCTTCCAACACTTATTAAGACACAATGGTAAAATATATTAATTCTGTGCTTGATCACGTGTCTAACCACTGGTTACATTGTGGTTTGGCTGTGCGACCCTAAGACCAAAAACATATATAAGTTATAAGATAAAAGAAATAGGACTCTGTTAAATTCATACAGTGGAAAAAGAGATAAAGTCTGCACACTGAATTTCACAACCTCCCAAGTATAGTTGAGTCCAGTTAGTACATGGCTGGAATAACCTGTTAGGGGGCCCCGGGGCAAAAATTACATACTGGGCCCCTGTTAACCCTACATCGCTTTCTCTTTCTGAGCAATATGCTCATTATTCCTTTGCTGGAATTTTAAATGCAATGGTTATCAAAGTGGGTACCACGGCACCCTGGGGTGCCTTGAGGATGGGCCAAAGGTGCCGCAAGCTTTATCATAGCATTGTTCATTTATTGTGGGTTTTTAATCATGTTTCACCACATTAAAAAAAATCAGTGACATTTACATGAACTACATTTTATGTTACGTTTTCAAACATATCAAAACAGAAGAACAAAAGCAATAAATATCTAAATCACCAGATTAAACAAACAATTTAATTGTATTCATTGTTTATTTTAAATGTATCTATTAATCTGGAGGAAACTATCCTGAGCCTGGCGAGTTAGCAGAAGTACTGAGGCCTGCTACATTCAGAAACCACAGAATCTCAGCTCTGCTACAGGTCTGCACTGTGCTGACATTTTATGCTACTGGAAGTATTTCATATAGTTTCACTCTTTGCTAAATTATCTCAGTTAAACATCCTTGCAACAGTTGAATTCTTCCAGAAGGCAAATATTTTATCCTGGAGTGAAAGGAGCTGAGCATCAGCCATGTTTTTTAGTTTGAACTAGACAGCTGTGTGCAATGGATTAATTTAGTTAAATCTAATAGTCTTTGTGAAACTGACCCCTAAAGAGTTTAATTCACATTAGACAGGTTTTTTAACGTCTCACATGGAGTCCAACATTTTTGTGTAATTGTACAGTTACGATTATGCAGCCAGTAATTCTGGGAATTACGTTCACATTGGATGAATCGGCAGCACACAATTTACATCCAGCTGCAACTTTTAGTGCCAGTGCAGGAAGTAGTGTGCCATTTATGTAGTGAAGCAGAAAGTAATGGTGTCAAAGTCCGAGTGGTGATGGGCTTGTAATTAATTTCACTTAAGTATGGGGAAACCAGAGTTTGTGTCCTGTCACAGATGTACAATTAATGTTTTGTTTATTTGTTGGGTTTTTTTTTTTTTTTACTGTAATCACAAGTAGTTCAGTTGCCTAATCTAATCCACACTCTAATCATAGTTTATTTCCCTTAACCACAATCTTCCCCCAACCTTTAACCACCTTGCTATGCATGGATACTTCAGAAAGAAATCATTTTAGCATCGTCATTCAACTTGAATCTGGAGTTCTGTGGAATCGGAAAAGAGGTGAATTTAATTAATTCAAAGACAAAATATAATTTTTCTGTATTCAAACCACTTTGTTTTAACATTAACTAGTTTGATAAAGTAAATACCAATTCGGTATTGCTTTTAATTTACAGGCTGTGAAGTGAAATTGGTGGGAAATTGTAGTACTGTAATTACTCTGTGATGATAAGAAAAACCTAATAACCAAGTAAATTATACGTAATGGAAACTTGTTTTATCGGACTAACGGGTAAAGCAGGATTTATTAGTTTCCATTCTGAAGTTTCTATCACATTCTGATTTCTTTTTTTTTTCTTTCCTTTTTATGTCCTATAGGAAAATAACAAAATATAGAAGATAAGGTCAGACAAATTGAAAGAGGATGAACATGATACTGATGAACTGGAGCTTGGGGTCTTCTTATTTGCCTTTGCCATGAGAAACATTGTGTACAATTCAAGGACATTTTGGTGTGTAAACATTTGAGTTGTTCCAAATTCCAAAGTCATGTGATAAAATAATAATCCCAGAATGTGCCTCTTACTGTTAGCTCCTGTTAATTGTCTTCCCTTTAAAAATAGGTGCATTCACACTGTATTATGGCCTTGTATGGCTACTTTCAAATGTTATCATTCAATGCTTATATTAGACTGCCATCTAGTGCTTACTTTTTAAAATTAAAATTAAATTTTTATATAGTTTGGACAGATCTGGTCAGCCCAATATCCTCTGACAGGCCTCTAAAGCCTCAGAGCAACAAATACATGATGTATCATCATCAAGTAACATCATATAACACATTACATGATGGGCTGAATATGGTTATTGGTTGATTTTACAGGTATTTGAGGGCCATGCTCAATAAAGCTGCAACTCAAGACTCAGTGGGTTACCAGCAGTGTTGTAATTCAGGGTCTGCAATTTGGCAAAACCCTGATAGGACTTGGCCAGGTTTGAATTCAATCTTACATGTCTACTATGGGTTCAGGTCAGGTTTAGGCCCAAAATGCAAACTGCAACATTGAACAACCGCCACAATGTTGTTTTTATATATTAAATTGGTTGCATTGCACACTATTAATTTTGTACCTATATTCAGAAAAACTCTGTGGCAGCAACACTGTTCACTGTCAAGCCGACACTCGTGGTGGAGGGGACATTGGTCGTAGTGGTCATTGGTCGTAGTGGTCGAGGCAACGCTAGTCGATGCCGGTGCTGTGGTGGAGGCAACACCGGTCATTGTCGAGCCGACGCTTGTGGTGGAGAGATTGTTGGTCGTTGTGGTGGTGGAGGCAACAGCTTTAATATTTAATACTGAAAAGTTTTCCATATAGCCTACCACCATACTGCAATATGAGATAAAGAAGGAAAAATCGTGTTTTAATAGAAAAGGGGGATTCCGCGCTATTCGATACATGAAATGGTGTTTTATTAAATGAAACTATGTTTTTTAAATGATAAAATGGGGTAGGAAAGGTGAGCAGCAAGTTTTCTCACCTTGGAGGAAATTCCAAACCGGAGCTGGGAAACGTCGGTCGGTCCAGTCTTCTGGAGCCGCCTCAAACAGTTGCTCTTTGCAGTAATAAAGCTCATCCTGGCCGGCCAAATGTCCGTGTGCCTACTGGTGGCTTTCTGAATGTTCAGCTGGAGCTAGTAAACAGACCCAAACCCAAGCCATCAGTGAGGATGCCATTGTAGCGATCCAAAGACGCAGACTGGGAAACCGGAAGCACCGCACAGCTGCGCCATTAAATCTGGTTAATTAGATCCAAAAGCTGTACAGGTGTAGTTTTTGCATGGAAGTGAAGTTGGGTTGTGGGAAGTGTAGTGCAGCGGACTAATACGCATTTGGTGCTCTAGTATTCGGATCAATTAATTGTTGATTTGTCTTCTTTTTTATCGGATTTGTTGACATACAGGAAAGCCCGCCCTATCATTTGAAGAGAAGAGAAAGGAAAGAGCCCTCATACCCTAAAGAGCATATATAAAAAGCCTGTATGCATCGCTATAAGTGGTTTACAGCCATACCACCCTGAACACGTCCGATCTCGGACGCTGCTGGTTAGTACTTGGATGGGAGACCGCCTGGCAATACCAGGTGCTGTAAGCTTTTTCTTCTCATCGGCAGAGGGCGCTGCTCCTTCTTCAGTGGAGACTAAAAATACTTGGTTGCTTTGGTCTTTTCATGGAATTATATAAGAAAACTCTAGATTGTTGTTAGTCGTATTCAACAGCTTTGAGAACTGCTAGTGGCGTGTTTTAGCATGTATAAATATCTTGTGTGCATCAGCTTTAATGGCTTACGGCCATACCACCTTGAACACGTCCGCTCTCGGAAGCTAAGCAGGGTCGGGCCTGGTTAGTACTTGGATGGGGAAACTGCCTGGGAATACCAGGTGCTGTAAGCTTTTTCTTCTCATCAGCAGAAGGCGCTGCTCCTTCAGTGGAGACTGGATTTTGAAAAACAGAGCTGACAGTATGGAGGATGCAAAATTACCTATTGATCAACAAATTAAATTCTGTAATACAAGAGTAAATATTTTAACATATAAATAACAGATGACAAACAGTCTGCATAAAAAACTGTACAAATAAACACATTTAATACATGAATGAATAAACGGGAACTAGACCCACACTTACACTTCTACAAATCTACATTAATTTGTTTTGTGTAGGCAATGTTACTGTAAAGCACATTTGAAATGAGACAGAAGCAAAATATTCAAATCTCATTTAAAACACCCTGTTGCTCCAAAGCTAAAAGATACCCAATATTCGGTTTCATGTATTTTTCATTATTATAACCTTTATTTAATCAGGGAGTCTCATTGAGATATAGATCTCCTGAGTACAGCAGTAGAAATAGAACAGCCAGTTACATACAAGCACCTGCAAACTATGTTTAAAGGTAAAGACTACGCTGCTGACAACTGAAAATACAATCTGTAGTTTAAATTAATTCACTTTTAGACGCTGGGTCAATTTTGGATGAATTTAACGACTATGGCACTATGTGCCAGAGTCCTGTGTTTTAATGCTGAGTAACATTGAGGACATCATTAAAATAAATGTTTAAAATGGGAACACAGAATGGGGAAAATTGCTTCCAGAACCAGTGGCTCTTCCCACTTTAAAACTCAAAGTAACAAACCGAACTAGCCAGCCATGTTGAGTTAACTGCTTGTTCATTTTTAGTGCAGCACTGGGGACCGTAGACAAGAATATACAGTGGGAGTATTTATTGATCTCAAAAACGTGTTTGATACCATTGATCATGGTTTACTTATGAAGAAGCTAGAAAGATATGGTATTGGAGGGGTATTATACTCCTGCTTGAAAAGCTACCTTGAGAACAGATATGTTCAAGTAAATAATTTGAATTCAGAATTTAGGAATATCACCAATGGGGTTCCGCAAGGCTCGGTGCTGGGACTAAAGCTCTTTGCACTTTATATAAATGATATTTGTAAAGGTGTCAAAATTTGCTGATGACACAAATTTATTCTGCTCAGGGAGAAACTTGAAGGGGAATTGGAAACCCTGAAAATATGGCAAAATCCGTATAAATAGAGCTTGTTCGACTGCACGTGCTATTGAACCACAAACACCACAATGGGAATGTCAAAAGAGCTTAGTACAGATTTGAGAAAGTGCATAATAGATTAGCACACATCAGGAATGTCACCATCGCAAAGCAACTTCAGGTCCCAAGATCATCAGTGCAAACAATTGCTTGCAAGCACCAAGTATAGGGAACAGTGGTCTCTTTGCCAAGGTCTGGAAGAAAACCAAAATTGTCAAACAGGTCTACTAGGATTTACAAGCTGCTCGAACACAGATGTCGCTGTCCTCGGTAAAGCGAGTTTTACATCACCATGGGTTGAAAGGCCACAGTGCAAGGAAGAAGCCCCTGCTCCGAAAATCAGCACCTTAAAGCTCAACTCAAGTTTGTTCCTAAGCCCATGGAAAAATAGAAATCCTCTGTAGGAGAGTTCTGTGGTCTACTGTAACAAAGATGGAGTTATTTTGTATCATGCTCTGGTGCTGCTTTGCAACCAGTGGAAATGGTGCATTGCAAAAAGTGCCAAGGAGAGAGGTCAAAGATCCAAACAGACTTCTGCCAGAAGCTTGTTGATGGCTACCAAAGGTGACCGAGATGAAAAGGGCATGCGGGACACAATCAATTTATAGCTGTGTAAATATATGTATATTGTTGACCCATTAAATTTTGGTATATTTTCAGAAGTTACAATTTCTTAAAAGAAACCCAATTTGTTAATAAGAAAGTGCATTTTCTGATTACATTGTTACAGGGTGGAAAAAACAGATAAAATCATTAATCCCAATATACAGGTCCTTTATAAGTATGTAAAATTTCTAACCTCAACTGTTGCTCACAAGAAGCAGGGTTCAGGCTGACCATTGCGGGGGTTAGGAACACAAACCTCGGTACAGCCACAAAAATACAAAACTAATGAAGAAATGTAGAAGTAATGTAGATTTATGTAAAAATGTAGAAATAAATTAGTCTCAATTACAAACATTAATTCATTTTATTTTGCATTCAATAATTTCTTTATTTTATACATTTGATTAAAAAGTAAATGCTACCATTCTTCAGCTGCACACCATCAATCCTCTAGTCATGGTGGTGGTCGTGTCCACCGCTGTGGTAGTCGTGTCCACGGCTGCGGTCGTGGCTGGTGCTGCTGTGGTCGTCTCCACGACTGCGGTTGTCGTCTCCAATGCGGCTGTGGTCGTCGTCTTCACGGCTGTAGTTGTCATTGCTGGCTCGGCTGTAGTCGTCGTCTCCACGGCTGCGGTCGTCATGGTCGCGTCCACGGCTGTAGTCGTCGTGGCTGGCTCGGCTGTGGTTGTCGTCGTGGCTGGTGCGGCTGTGGTCGTCGTGGCTGGAACGGCTGTGGTCATCGTGGCTGGTGCTGCTGTGGTCATCGTGGCTGGTGCTGCTGTGGTCATCGTGGCTGGTGCTGCTGTGGTCATCGTGGCTGGTGCTGCTGTGGTCGTCTCCACGGCTGTGGTCGTCATGGCTTGCTCAGCTGTGGTCGTCATGGCTGGCTCAGCTGTGGTAGTCGTGTCCACCGCTGTGGTCGTCGTGTCCACGGCTGCGGTCGTGGCTGGTGCTGCTGTGGTCGTCGCGGCTGGCTGGGCTGTAGTCTCCACGGCTGTGGTTGTCGTCGTGGCTGGTGCTGCTGTGGTCGTCGTGGCTGGCTCGGCTGTAGTCCCCACGGCTGTGGTTGTCGTGTCCGGCGTGGCTGTAATCATCGTGTCCACCGATGGAGTTGTTGTCTCCACGGCTGTGGTCGTCGTGGCTGATGCTGCTGTGGTCGTCTCCACGGCTGCGGTCGTCGTCGACTCCGGTCTGGCTGTAGTCATCGTGTCCACCGCTGGAGTTGTTGTGTCCACGGCTGTGG